>JAEQBH010002803.1:600000-822868 GCA_016808115.1 Tetrastigma voinierianum
GTCATAGAGAGTCGTTATGACTGACACCATCGGTACTGGCAAGTCTGTTTCCTGGCAACTGGCAAAATTCAGTCACTAAGGTCCCAACATGTCACCTGTGGGAACTCACCGCGCCAAAGTTTATCATCAATGATTCCATGCCAATAGTCTTTAATTGCTTTGGGAGATTGAAACATCCTCTTAAACCTAGGGATGGGTGGGAATACCACAACACCTTTCCAGAATCCTCTTAGTGCTTCCTCACCCCCGCCTTGTTTGCCTCACCTGACATTCCGCTGGTGAGAAAGAAGATGCATCCTTCAACTCATTCCCTAGAAGTATGCAATCATTCGGGGTACATGTATCTTTTCATATTCCATGCCTAATGCATTCACATTTTCTTAGCCTCATACATATAGCGCATCTCATTGTCAGACGGCATATCCCCTAATATTCGAGAATTTGAAAAGCTTTATCTGACCAATTATCGCGGCTTCTTCACGTCAGATAATTTAACTAATGCAAAGCTTCTCAGAATTGCACACAAATCAGATACAAAGGTTTTTCAAAGATATCTTCAAGCAATTGTACGAATGACATTGGATTAGTCATGAACTCATCTTCTCACAGGGTATTGAACCATTTCTTATCAGACTAGCACATCACCATTAATCCATTGTATCATATAACACTGCGCTATTTCACTTGGTCACATTAGAGAGGACTCCGCTTTCCATTCCAATACCATCTATGATAACTATGGTCAATACCATTGAAACATATGTTCCTCAATCTGGCTGGGTGTATGATGCATTAAGTTTCACATCGTATACAGTAATAAATCTTTTAATGGCACTTTGATTCGAACAATGTTGCAATGCAAAATTACCGAAGTATTCAACTCCTTCCTCGTACTCCCTTGACCTTCTATCTTTAAACATCCACTTCGATCCATCTCCGCGATTCAAAACACAAAATCTTAAACTACAAAAAGAATTTTAACATTATAATCAAAGTTGTTAAGAATAAGGGCTTTGCCTCTCTATGCTTTATATCACTTTGCCCCATAACAAGTTATTGTTTTAACTCTAATTTGAAATTCTCATCTCTATATCATATACTAAAGAATCCATCATGTAATATACCCATGTTGTCTATAAGTATATCAATGGATGGTTAAATTTAAAAATCAGGTTATTCAATTCTTGCCATTGTAGTTCAAGCTATAAATTATTAATTTAAAATTGTATTGTCTCTTATTACTTCATAATGTTCCATCTATTGAATATATGCGCGTAATTTCATATGTATTGAACTAAAGCAAAATTGATGTTTTTATAGAATAAGTGATCTTATTCTAGTTCATGTGCAATTACCATATAAATGGAAAATCAAGATATTATTAGATTTATCTAAGTCTTTGTTCACTTTCGTATCTTCAAAAATCTCTTAATATGTATATTTCCGTAAAAATTGTAATAAAATTAATTACCAAAATATTAAAAACCTAGAAACAAACTTAACTATCATTCTATCTTGTTAAACTAAAATCAACTTAGACTACGTGTCTTATATTTGTTTAGAATTCCAACTCTCTTCTAGTTTAGGGTCGGTTCATATCCCATATAGGAATACATAATCCCTATGTGTCAATCATATTATGTTTCGCTTCACTTTAGAAAATTCAGCAAAGATTTCCCCATAGTTCTCCAAGTATTGACAAAAATGGGGAAGGCTAACTTATTTGGCCTTTACCCAAATATGCACCCGTAGAACAAAAGGAGTGATAGCTGAAATTTCTAAAAAAATGAACCAAGTATAGAGTAAATTTCAAATAAATTATGTTTTCTCTTATATCGTCTAATCGATAATTCAAGCATCATTTGAGAAAATGAATTCATTCACATGCTAGATAAATTTAAAAAGTTGTCAATTTCCTAAACTAGCTCATTCATAGAACTATTTTAATCCTTTGACAATCCTTAAAGCTCCATGCATGAAACAAGAGAAATTTTTGTCATACAATGATGCTTAGAATAAGTCTAATCTTTTCATGCATGTACTTAATTACAGAATTCCTACCTGGCACTTCTAAAACATTACACTGAAATATATTAACTTTAATATATTTGCTATTTTCCAACTAGAAGAAAGAAATACATTCACTTGAAAAACTCCAAGGAGTAGAGAAATTTAATTAGACTTGGCAAGAAATAAAAATAGAAGTTAATATCAAAATCTAAAGTCATCAACTTCATAAGCAAATCCATATGTATGATAATGTAACCTATTTAAGTTTCTTAACATAGGAAATTTTCTTTTCATTAATACTAGGACCAAATTAAACATCCATATGTAGCCTAATGGCTATGCCCCTCTCTAATTTGTATGGCCCCACTCGCCTCCACTCCGACGAGGGGTGGTACCACTTACTAAATATCCCCTAGCTCACGTGGGTTTCTTTCATCCGTGGCCCGAACCCGGGACCAATGGTACCAGATACCCATTCGAGCAGCTCCCACTACCACTAAAGGTGGTCTGGACGCTGAGTTTAGGTATGGATTACCTAGAGAATCACGGACAAACTAGGACACTACGTGCACGTGTGTTGATGTGTTTTGTGTGGTTGATGAAATGTTGTGTGTTTGGTGTGCTTGACATGTTTTAGGTGTTGGAAATGTTCAGGTTTAGTGATTGTGCACATAGAAAAACATGAGGTGTTGAAATTTTTAAAGTTTTTACAAGGTAAAACTGGAACAAATGACAAGTGAAAAACAAAATTTTTAAATTTATTTGTTTAGAGGTGAAGAAATTTACTTTTAAGGCTTTACAGTTAAATCGATGAAATTGAATAAAATAAATTTTACTAAATTTATTTGATTGTTGAAATGAAAGAAATTTTAAAGTTAAGAAAAATAAATTTTACAAAATTTATTTGATGAGAATTGAAGAAAATAATTTTCTATGATTTTACAAGTAGTAAAATTAAAGAATGAAGAAAATAAATTTTTTATAAATTTATTTGAGGAGAAAATTTTTCATGAAAATCGAAAAAGAAAATAAATTTTATAAATTGCCTGCTAAGAGGAGGAAAATGAATTTTCTAAGGTTTTATATGTGCAAATTGAATAAAGTGAAGAAAATAAATTTTTATGAATTTACTTGATGTATTACAAAAAAAATGATTTTAGTGGATTTTTAGGAGATTTTTCCACTGGAAATAAATGAAAATTAATTGGGCAAATCGCTTGGGCTATCGCCTAAATATATGAAAAAAATTCTTATTGTAATACGCTTTGTATTGTAGGGAAGGGTTTGAAGGAGCTGAGGCTGCATTGGGAGAATGCACTCAGATTGTAAGGCTGAGCCAGATTGCAACTTAAAGGGCTTAGAAAGGTGAGAAAATTGTATTGCAATGCAGTGAGGCAAAGCAGCCAACAGATTGCAGGATTGTATTGCAAGGAAGGCTTAAAGTAAGGAAATTGTATTGCAAATACAATTTTGATATGTAGAGAAGAAGGCTATAAGTTTAAATTGTATTGCAGGAATAGTGCAGGTTAAGTTGCAATACAAAATTGTATTATAAACTCTCACAGTAGTTACAGTGTGATTGTATTTGCAAGAGAAGAGGAAATTGTATTGCAACATTATATTGCAATATAGTGGGAAGCAAACAACATAGAAACAGGTCAATATATAAGAGTGTATTGCAAGGGAAAGGAAGTTGGAAAATCAGGTCGCAAGGGTAGTAGTGATAAAGGGTGAATCAGGTTGTAATACACTTTAGAACAGGATTAATAAAAAGATTTATGAATACATTATCACTGAATGCAAGACATTGACCCATTAATCGAATTAGCATTTTTAAATTATTTATTTTGAAAATCAAATAAAATAAAATTTAATAAAATGAGACAAAATTTTCAAAAATAAAATAAAATAAAATATTCAAAAATAAATTTTTTGAAAATAAAATTTCAATAAAACAATATTTTTAAACGCTGAATTGATTACGATACACCGAGTTATGTAAGGATTAGTGCTCCTAATGGCATGCCCTTAGAGATACCAGATTTGACATAATTTGGAGATGACTGGATTTGAGTATCACAGGCTCCATGCCATATTTGATATATCAGATACGGACTCGTTTCTTAGATGTAAATGCAGGTTTTGTAATTTGCAGAGCTCTGCATGAAAGGAGACTCCACTGATTTTCTCACAAGTCGTAGCCCGACATCTACTTAGGCTCCATGGCTCACTTGGTAACAACTCCACCCCCGGCTCTTTGGGGCTGCCACAACTGGCAGCGCGAGAGTGCTCCCCATTTCAATATGTCCTTTCGTCTGTGTGTCTGTGCCTCTCACGAGAAAGCAAAAAGAAAAAGTGGCATGATACGCCCATAAATTAAGAGGAATCATCCTCTCGTCAGAGGGGTCAAATGGCCCTTACAAAAAAAAAGGCGCTTTAGAGCTTGATTTTCTAAGCCCATTTTCCTGACGACAGGAAACCATATTCTATTCACAGTGCTTTTTCACTCTGGTATTGATCCCGACTACGATCCTGACACTCATTCGAGGCTTCCACTACCAACCCAATGCAGAGCCTCAAACAATGGGAACCACCCACCTTGATCGTTCCCAAATATCCCAGTTCGAGCCACTAGAGAGGCGAAAAGTTAAACCCCATGATTGGGACAGCTCAGACGGGACTGCTCCCCCCGTCTGAGGGCCAGGTGGGCCCCACAAAGCAGCCTGGTACTGGTGAGCTGGAACCACCTCTGAATCTGCACTGCCTGCCATCCTTGGTGCTCCCAGCCCACGGAGGCTAAAGAAACCCCAGCTGTGGGATACCAGGAGCTGGACCACCCGCCGGAGCGCCGCGTATGCCCTTACATAATTTAGATGAAGCTGCCATGCAATAATGCTTACGTCCTCATCCCCATGCAAAATTAAGGGAAGCAGGATCTTCTATCATTTATAATTAACTCCAACCATCATGCCTAAACAAAAAACATATATATAGAAACCCGTATTTCCACATTATTATTTTTCTTTTCACATATGCCCTTAATTGTCAATGATTTCTATTTTCGATTCAATTGAATTTAATCACTTTATTCCAATTTTATTTAAAATTCATAATCCACTCTTGTCTTACCTTAACTCTATATATATCCTTTAAATATTTTAAAATTTTATATTTTTCTAAAATATATATATATTCTAAGTATTTTGAAAATAATAATTCAAATGACCTATCATGAGTGAATACCAAAACATATTTACTACGTTTGATTTAAAAAAAACCCCCTTTTCAATTCTATATATTTATAATTTTCTCTTAATTCATTTTTTGTAACTCTATATCTTAAAAGTAACAATTGACCAAGTTTTTTTGTAGAATCTTATGGTTCAATAAGTCAAATTTAGGGTTTTAGTTTCTAAGCCTACATAGAAAAGGTAAAAAAACATTGTTGAGATTACTCTAAAATATTAAAAAGGGCACTGGGCAAATTGAAATATTAGTATCATGAATTAATGCAATATTATAATAAATCACTTTACTTCACATTATTCTAATTCAAACAAGACCCAATATAAATTTAAAAATAAATTCATACTAGTTTGAGCAAAGAAACACGTATAAACATAAATCTTATTGCATTCATGTCAAATTTAACCAATATAAAAGTTTATAAAGTTGGAACCATGAGCACATATCCAAGAATTCATAAATAGCAAACTATTTTAGAGGGCTAAAAGGAGATAACCTAAAACAATCAAACAAAATGCATAATATCTATTATGTCTTGAGCTTTTGGACACTAAATTCAAAATAACAATCAAAATTATAACATTAATGCATTTGATAAAATTTCAAATCGTTTACTATCCAAATAATAAATTGAGCCCTCATGGAAATGAGTTTCTTACTATGTCTAATATAAATAATTTAAATCATCAATCGATTAACAACTCTCTCTCTCTTTTAAATTGTTTCATCGAATGAGTAATCTTATTGATGTGTAGTTTAAAATTTTATATGTGTAATCAAATATAATTTATAATTTTTCAAAATTTTATATACATTATTAAAATTCTTGAATCCTTATAATAGGGAGAATCTGGTTTTGAATAAACATATAATAATTTATTAAAATTAAAAAATATTTTTTAATTTTCTTCCTAAATCTCTATTTCTTTCCAATTTCCTATATTTTACATTTTATTTTCTTCCTCTTTAGTACTTTGTAGAAGGGTTAACATGATCGGCCTGAACGACCAACTTAAAACTCATGCCAGGATGGGTCAATCCAAGCAAATCAAAGAGAAGTCTGAAGATCGCTAATAAGTTTATGGATCAATCTTAGTGTGCCTTGTTTAATACCATTAAAAACATAGTAGAGTTCATAAACAAAAAAAAAAAAAAAAAAAAAACAATGATTGCTTCTAATGCTCTATCCTTATCTAAAGATCATCAAGCTTCTCAATTAGCAAAAACAAAGGAAAAGGCATGCATAGTTTTTCCTTAATCTACATTTTCCTATAATAATAACCAAAAATAAGAAAAGTAACATCTCCCAGTTTCCAAATACACACCATAAATGAGGTAATTTTGAAACTGGGCATTGCATATCTAAAAATAACTCACATGAAAACATTCATATATACAGCCGGGACTCAAATGGAGTGTTGAACTGGGGAGGCGGAGCATACACTGGTTTGTCTCAATAGAAGAAGACCAGACGCCTCTCTTCATCTAAAAACGCCGATGATTTTGGCTCTTATCGCCGATACCACTCAAAACTGAACCCTAAAGACTCCTCCATTGAATCTGAATCCAAGAGCCGTCGCTGAGAATGGTATCGCTTATTTCAAGACAGCGTTATCAGCAATTGTCAGTATCTCGTAACGCTTAGATTTCATGGTGAGCATGTTGATAAGCTTTAAGATGGCTTGACATCAATTCACGTAACAGGAGCCTATAACCTATGACTTCATAGAATGGGAAGGGAGACTATGTTTGGCAGAAAAAGAACCTTTTGGCACAAAACTCAACAATGGAAGCGTATTGTTACATTTAATAGGTGAAGAGATGTGTCTTGGTAATGATGGCGTAAATTGTCCCTTTCCATAAGTACATGTACCTTGTTGAAACATTTTATCAAAATTTTATCTTTTGTAAATAAGGAGATTCTTGAACATTGCTCTCTTAAATTCAACATTAACTTTTGCTCCCCTAAATCAAAATCCTGGCCCCACCCCAGCATGTTCTACCTGGTCTGACTAAAGTTTTTTATTTGTTTTTTTATTTTTTTAAAGGTTAACCTGCACATATGAAGGTTTTTTTTTATACGTAAATAGTATTCTAAAAATAATGGGTTGTTTTTGCTTTTGACCTTTTTATTGGTAGGGCCCGCAATTCACATTATTATTTTTTTTACCCCTCGCCATATAATTCTTCTCCAATCACTCATCATATTCTTTTTGCTTATTTAACTTACCTATTATACTTTAATTATTTATTTATCTATTACCATTTATCTCTCTTTATTTATTATTAACCTTACTTTATTTTTTAATCTTGTATATTACCTTAATGCTCTTTCTCATCATCCCTTGTAATTTCTGTTCTCAATTATTGATTATCGAATAATCTATCCCTACATTATTAAGTCCTATTTCTGTTATATCATTAATATTATATTTATTGATTTACTTATTATCTTTTATTAAATAATCATTTATTATTCAATAACCATTCATTACTTAGTCAATTTTTTTATCATTCTCTCTTTTTTTACTTGTTAATTTACTATCAATCTTTGTGAATGTATTTCTTGTTACTAATCTTATGACTTCATTTTATTATAAATTATTTTTGCTAATTTTATATTTTTTTTAAATTTTCTCTCATTTTATTTGATTTATTTTACTTTGCAAAAATAAAAAATCGAAATTTTATCGCTCATAGTTGACCGTTGACCGACATCGTTTCACTCGATTATTATTCATCGATTATCGCTCATAGATTAATGCTCACCGATTACTGTGACTGATTATCGTAGGATTTCACCTAAGTTGTAATACACAATTGTATTGCAATACAACTCAATGCTCCTATTCCCAATATCCTATTGTATTGCAATACAATCCCACCATCAAGCCTCCTTCTCTGCACATGTCCATTGCCTATTGCAATACAATTCTTTTTGCTATTACAGAATCTACGCCGCATCATATCCTCTATTGTAATACAATTTGACATTCCAACACTAAGCCTTCTCATTCACAATACACTAAATTGTATTGGTAATACACTCTCAACAATTTTGCAACCTAGCTTCTCCTTGCAATACAATTCCTCATATCAGAATACACTCCAACCCTACAAGCCTTCTTGCAATACAACCACCTCTCTAGGACCTCATGTCACAATACAACCTCTCATACAACTGGCAAATACTTCAACCTGTTTACACTTTTTTCCTTAATCGAGGAAAACACGTAAAAATATATATACCTATATATATTTTTTTCATTTTCCAAAATACTCAAATAATTTTATAAAATTTATTTTCATTTTTTAGTTTTACACACTGTAAAACCTTAGAAAATAATTCTTTCTTCATCTCTTCATTTTTTTTCTTTTTAAGTCATTGAAAATCACCAAAAACATACACACACACACACACACACACACACACACACACACACACACACACACACACACACACATATATATATATATATATATATATATATATAGTATATATATATATATATATATATATATATATATATATATATATATATATATATATATTATTAATTTTTTTTTTCATCTTGCTAATGGATCGAAAAAACACTAAAAAAAAATTTATACTCCATTTTTATTAAAATTTTATGATTAATACACACACTCATTTTATTAAATTTTTTTATTTGATTTTTCAAAAAGGAAAATTAAAAACACTGCCAGCTGGACCTGCACAACATATCGCTCATAATCGTTCACAATTACTCGCTCATCCATACCGGTTCCCTAAGCTGCTATATAATTTGTTTAACCTCCATATATTGTAAATACAATGCAACACTGCAACCCTTATCATTAATATACTTTTATCAGAACACAAAACCACCCATTCAAGCTTTCTTGCAATACAATTCTTCACCAAAATACTATATCAGTAATACAATTTTTCTCCCAAGCCGCCCACCTCTATTGCAATATTACTTGACCATCTTGCAATACAATTTCCTCCTTAAACTAGCCACCTTCACCCATTAGGTTGCAATATAAATCCTGCCTTGCAATAAGAATGGTTCAGCTAAACCAACCTTCCTTTTCTATTACACTACGACTCAAGCTATTCAAGCCCACCACTTTGCAATACACTCCCGCAATACAATCCTATTGAAATGCAAAATATTGCTCTGACACATTGCTCAAGGTATTCCAAAACTAAGCTCAAAGATAATTTTTTTTTTTCATCTTTTTTTTTTCTTTATTTCTAGCAATACCGAAAATCATAAAAATACACACACCATATATATATTTTTCATTTTCGATACTACTCAAAATAATAAATTATAAAATATTACTCATTTTTCAATTTATAACTTGTAAAATCTTAGAAAATTATTTTCCCTCCTCATAACCAAATAAATTTATAAATTTATTTTCTTTGCTTTAAAATTTCTTCATTTTCCAACAATCCTAATAAATTTAGTAAAATTTATTTATTAAATTTTCTTCATTATATTGTAAACTCAAAAATTAGTTTTCACCATAACCAAATAAATTCATAAAATTTTTTGTTCTTTTTCCCCACTAAAGTGGGGTAAAGTTTTTCTTCTTCTCTTTTTCACAGGGTGTCTAATTTTCTCCACCTATATATATTATATTATTTTTTTCTTCTATTTTCATATTAATTCTCAAATGGGGTCTTATAAAATTTTATTTTCTTCCATTTTCTCACTAACTTTTAGAAACCTTAGAAAATCATTTTCTTTCGTTTCATAGCCAAATAAATTTATAAAAATTTATTATTTTCTTTAATTTCTTTTTCCAAAAAATTTTAAAACCTATATTTTTTTTTTTTTTTTTCATTTAATTCTCGAAATGGTCCCAATTTCAAAGCCTCTTTATACAAATACTTACAACTCCCGGTGTTCAACCCCAATTTTTTTTTAGAATTTGATTTCATTATTTCGATAAAACCAAATAAATTTCTAAAATTTATTTCTTTATTTATAAGCCTAATACATACACTCAGAACTCCAAAATTTATTTCCATAAACTTAACACACTAAGTGCTAATCACTACACACATATACAATCCATCACACAATATGGTAAGCATACCATTCACACAATAATTCATCAAATCACACAAACACACAAAATAATGCATGTAGTGTCCTGGGGCTTTGTCCCAGGATTTTTTTCCTAGTAATCTCATACCTCACACTTAACATCGAACCACTTAGTGGTGATGTTCTCGACACAACTACTTCGCCTAAGCCCAAGCCCTAATTCCTAGGTTTTCATATACCTATACTCCACATCAAACCACCTAGTGGTGATGGTTACCCAACCCGAGCCCTTGTGCATTCGTGACATACCCGCCCATACTAAGCCGTGGACGCCCATTTCCCAGGTCCGTTTGACTACCCGTTAACCCGCTTAATACTGCGTGGGATCGCGCCTGGGGCGACCGACATTTCTCACGAAAAATCTAGCACTGATCTATATCCTTTTCATTTCCCACGCTTTTGGCTCCTTTTCATTCGGGCATAAGACAAGTCACTATTCCTATTTTGTCTTCTAGCCACTTAAATCAATTTCATGCACGCCAATTTTGTCCCTCTTTCGCTTGATATTCAGACTATCTCTACCGTCCATTTTCATCATTTCTCTACTCATACCACTTATGGCACATGAGTACGCAGTTATATGTGACTTTAGTCGCATCGAAATCATTTTACGCACTGAACCGTGATGCCTCGAAAACGCAATAACTCCGACCATCTCAAATTTTACGGAATTTACATGCTAGCTGTATTTCGCGAGACAATTCCAACCTACAACCGCTGGCATCCGAGATCTAGAGAATAAATTACGATTTTTTAATCGAATAACAATTTGTAATCGAAATTACGATTTTAAGTCTTTTCACGAAATCAGAATTCTGTCTTACAAACGTAAAATTCTAATAACGCCTCTAATCGACGAAATTCGACGTGGTAGCTAGATTTCGCGAGACGATTCCAACAGTGAAGTCCATTTCACATCCGAATTCAGAAAATTCCCCGATTTTTACCGAAATTACGATTTGCTCTTTTTTGAGAAAATTGATTTCTGGTTTCACAAATCAACTCACTTCAATCTTATCTTCCTCATTTAATTCTGGGCATATTATTTATTATGCTACTCTAATTAATTTTACTTACACTCGTCTCCTCATATTTCTCATTTCTTATATTTCCACGATTTATGTCCTTGTTTAATTATGATAATAATTTATATAATTTTATTAGTTTACATGGTAGATATATATCACTATATGAGATATATTATTTGATAGTTTTATACTAAACATATGCTATATATTTTAATATGTTTCCATTTTACTCATATTGTTTCTCTCCATATTCTATGATTTTATAAACCAAGTAATATCTATTTATGTTAATATCTCAAGGTAATCTTATGTATTCATTTCATATTTTGGTTTGATGAGATTTATTTTTTACATTTAATTTTTGCAATTATTATTTTTCTAAAATAATTTTTAAAATATTAATGCTATATTAGCTATCAAAAAAGTAACGGAAAATAGTGAAATACACAAAATAGATAAGGAAAATAGAAATAAGAATTAGAGTTAAAAAAATTATTTATTACTTTAAGTTTATTTTCATTATCTTAACTCATTAACATGAAAATTAAATAATTTAAAGATGCATCATTTTTTAACTACTATTAATTTTCTTTAATTTTTCAGAACATGATTTGTGACGCCCCAAAACCCGGGGGTCCGTTGACTACCCGTCAACCTGCACAATACAAGTGGAGGTCAGGTTACCCGACGGTCACTTAGAAAATCTGCAGCTCCTTCAGACGGAGCTCTACCCAAAAGCAAGATTCGTGATATACCGTCCTGTAAATAAATTCAATATATATCCAATATGGCCACTGGACCCATACGCACTCAACATATAACATGTCGATTTATAAACTAACTATATACCCAATAGTTACAAGAGTTAATATGTTTTTACTTTATACAATACATACATTAAATTAGAGAATTCTAATACATGTATACATTAAAGCCACAACCCAGCTTTCTTCACATACAACTCAAGGACGAACCGTCTCTCAAGACGCCCCTCGTACTGTAAAAGGGGATCCCACGATCAGGTGAGCTGAAGCTCAAGAGGGAGAACTTCCTGCGCTCAACACCACCCAAGTGCGCAGTAATGTTCCAAAGTAAACACACATTCAAGCAAATGCACTGATCCTACTTGAATGCCCTCCTCATTATCAACTCGCATCCCGAGTCCTCATCGACTTCTCTCACACTCGCCGCCTCGTATGAGAATATTAGTTTCCATTAGTGGCAACCCTCCGATGAATATATATCACCTGGGCCGCTCCGACGATTGATATATATTATTTGCTCAGTGGGACTACCCTCCTACGAATATGGGACAACCGGGCCGTCCGACTCCGCTGATATATATTATTTAGTTTGGACTACCCTCCGATAAATATCAATTGGGCCGCTCCGACGACTGATATTATTTGTTTGGACTACCCTCCGATATTTAATGTTTTAGACTACCCTCCGAACCATTTTCTCTAGACTCATCATGCACTCAACTCCTTATAGTCCGAGGGATGTCTCAAAGGCATACGAATGCATGACGCCAATTCCAAACAAATTTAATCATATGCAAATATATATAACATGAATATACTCAAGATAAAAATTAAATCACACAACATCGTTAGGTAATTAACATCTCAACATCAAATTAGCCTGGCCATTAATATAAAACACACAAGCACCAATTAATTACTTAATCAAACACATATTTTCCCGAAAATACATTTTTGGGTCACTATTCCTAGGAACAGTAAAACCCTAGGGTTTACTGTTCCCGACACTCAATTAATCCTAGGTTCATGTTTTGAACCCGCATTTCACGGCCACTACCGGCCTCAAATCCAACCAATACATGATTCAAACCACTACACACCATTTTCATACCCACACGGCCATGGAGCAGCTACGGGCTGCTCCATTTGGTTTCAAAAAATTGTATTAATTCGGTCCCATGTTTTGGGACCGATCCAACAGCCCCCAATGGCCTCAATCGACCGTAAACATTCAAAAACACTAAAATGGAATAAACCCAAAGAGAGAAATCCTACCTTGAAGAGCCCAAGAAACTCACTAGCCCTGAGTCCACGCGTAGCCCTCGTCTGGGCTGTAGATCGCTTTTCCCTTCTCGCCCGGGTCCGCCTGCAACTATTTGACGCTCAGATTTTTGCAGGTGCTTTCTCTCTCTAAAGAAAACTTAAGAAAATGGCCACTGCAGGTTTTCTGGTTCCATTCCCGTGTTTTATCTTTAATTAGTTGAGACGGCACTATTGACAATTTTGTCAATTAGTGCCTTAAAATCAATTTTATAACGATCTTTACTGCCTCTCCTTTACCAGATTCGATATTCATGACTTATCCCTGCGCCTTCCATTTTCATTATTTCTCACTCATACTACTTATGGTAATATGAGTACATGTTATATGTGGTTTCTCACACGTCGAAAAACCATTTAATAAGACCGAAACGCGATGCCTCGAAAAACGTGCTGAATCCGACTATCTCAGAAAATTACGAAATTTTACGTAAGCAATCCAGATTTGATACGATTCCAACGCAGTAATCCGCTTTTGTCATCCAAGGTCTGTAGAATTAATTACGGATTTTTAAATCAGAATTACAATGTTGTAATCTAAATTACGATTTTGCCCTTATTTTTAATTTGAAATTTCTGCTCCATGATTAAATATAATAAATTATTTTTTTTAATTTTTAATATTGTCTAAATCAAACATAATGTTACTTTTTGTCTTTGGATTTATTTCAAAAATAAAAATTAATATTCAAATATGTTTTATATCCTAAAGTTTATATATATTTAAAATAAAATAAATAGAAAAAATGATACTAAAAAATGCTTAAAATTGTGTAATGGACAAGAGGCGTGCATTATTTATTATTGAGACTCTTTAGCTAAATACATGTTAAAAGAAATATGTGGAAAGAACCAAAGCAAGTCATCATTGTGCAACAATCACTTTAATAAATTTTCATCATTTATAATTTTTTATTTAAATCCTTCCATGTTTTCACCATTACGACCTTTAAAATTTAAAAGAAAAAAAACTCACTATCGCTAAACCAAGCAAGTACGGAAACACCCAAACCTATGATTCCACTATCATCCCCTAAAAGACATCTTACATAGAGCCATAATCAAGCCTCCCACTAGCTCCCCAATTTTCCATCAATCTCACTTTCATTTTCTATACTACTCTTCCAACACCCAAGGGCACCCAAAGTTTAGAACTAGCATATAATCTACAAATAATAGCACTTTCATATTCAATATCATATATATATATATATATATATATATATATATATATATATATATATATATATATATGATATCGTATGTTTAGCTACACATGCGAATGTTCAAATAGCTAATGATACGAAGGAGGGTTGTGAGTTTGAATCATAGTAGGAATAGTTTATTATAATGTAAATCAAAAGTGTATAATGCAAAAAAATCATATATATATATATATTAAATAGTGTTAAGATTTATTTTCAATACATTATTGAATCTTTAAATTAAAGTTATCATTTTACATTTTCTCGGAGAATACTAAAATGCTCCAAATATCCACGTGCTCACAGACCCGAAAAAAATAGTTTTAAACAGAAAATAATGAGCTAAACGAAACAGCTGAGTGTATGCTTATAAAATTTTTGCTTTTTCTCAAAATAAATATCTTAAAATCAGAAACTATATTTTACAAGACATTTTAAACCTTGCTTGCTTTGTTATAAAGTTTCTAAAACTTTTCTAAATCGTTGTTTGTTTTACTTTAAAAAGTTTATAAAATCATAAACGGAGCTCTAGGGGGAGGCTTCAACCGCTTGCTTTAAAAGTTTCTAAAAACTTTCATAAAATGCTTGAGCTTGTTTACCAAAGTGGGTTGATTTTAAAACATCTTATGAAATGCTTATAAATCAAGATCAACCACCGGGAGGCCTTACTACTGCACTTAGTAAACACTGAGCCCGGGCTTCAACCATGTCGTGGAAGGACCTCCTCGTGTCCACGCTCACCTTCCCAGAATATGGTGGAAAGACCTCAGGTTCACGCCACTACAATCTAGCTAGCGCCTAACCCTATATACTCTAGTATCGCTAATGTCTCCTTTAAATTCCATGATGCATGAACTAAGATTGCCGACTGTGCAAATCTAAAAGCATGAAATGATGTACCGACCTGGGTATACTTGCTTAAAACTAGGCTTCTATTGTGTCCGTTTTATAAAATATAATTTGTCATTGAAACATGCTATTTAACAATTCAAAACCATTGTTTGCTCGAAATATGGTTTGATAATTGAAACCATTGTTTGCTTGAAATATGGTTTAATAATTCAAACCATTGTTTGCTTACTAAAACTCATTGTTTGCTTGTTTTTCAACATGGTTTAAAAATCAAACCACGCTTGTTTGTCGCTTTCTAAATCACATTGCTTCGCTTGTTTTCAAATATGGTTTAAAATCAAAACCATTACATACCAAGCAAAACGATTTATAAATAATATTAATTAGTATTGGAAAATAGAGTTTAGAACACCTCACCTTCCGAATTTACAATAATCGAGCACGACTTCAAAATTTCTTCCGCCTCCTCTTTTACCCTACACATTCGATGTATTAGACCACAACATCGCCGCTGACAACTAAGCAAGTTGCACACTAAAAGTATTAAATTCAAATTTTCTAAAATATGTGGGCCCAAATGCCATCTTCATGTATATGGCAGATTTCTAGACTCAAGATCTTCAGAGTCTAAACCACCCAAAAACATTTATTTAAAAATTATGTTTCGAATTATCCGAATAAAACTTAAAATTTCAACACGACTGTCCGAAAAACAAATTCCGAATTAGCCCTGGATCGTCTTCGAAGATCTCAAAATTCCTAAACTTGGCCTAAAATTTCGGGACTTTAATTTATGGCATCTCACGACTTTCTAAGAATATTCAAAGCCATTATATAGCCTTTAGGCTCGAAATAACAATGTAAGTAGGAAATTTTCTATATCTTGAAGTTTCATCAAAAGCTAAGATATTGGTACTCACGCGTAGCCTTCGTCTGTATCCTACTTTGCCTTCTCATGGTTAAAATCTACAATCCGATTTTCATAAATCTAAGAGTTATAAAGGAAGAGATAAAAATTAAAATATCTTCTCCTCCATGCTCCCGCCTCGTCTCACATTCTCCTACTTTTTGATTTTATCTTTTTTTTTTAATGTCTTTCTCTCTTTATTTGTTTTATTTATTTATTTATTATTATTTTATTTTATTTTTTTCTACTTATCCACCCGAACACGTTTGCTCCATCATCTTTTCATTTTATTTATTTATTTATTTATTATTATTATTATTATTATTATTATTATTATTATTATTAGTTATTATTTGGATACATAGCTTATATTACCTTATTCGGTCCATTTCCTCTTATCCCGAAAATTTTATTTCTTTTCGCTCAATCTATTTTAACCTAACTTAACTCTAGCCATTCCTAACTTCCGAGATTTTCGTAAAAATCTCGTCCCTGAAGTCATTGGCAACTTATCATCCAAAAATTCGGAAAATATTCCGACTGTCTTAAAATTCGACGAAACTTTTCTGGGTCACTAGATTTCGCAAGACAAATTTAACGACGTAGTCCGTTTCGTCATCCGATATCTAGAGAATTTTCTAGGTTTCCCTGAACCATTATGATAATTTATTATTATTATTATCTTTGAAATCCATAATTTATACTTTCACTTCCACTTTCTTTAATTGCAAAAGTACCACAATGCTGAAAACCCGTTAGTGCTGTCTGTGGACCTTAAAAATGCAAAGCCCAGTTAGCCCCAACCCGTTAACTGATCAACGTCCTTTAGGCTCGATCCAAATGAAACCGTGTGTTTCATTTTACTAAACTCGACTAGCTCATTGAAACCCCTATTATAGATAAAGAAATTATCCCCATCATGTCAACTTATTTCAATAAAAATGCTATTACTGATTTTATTTAAAATGCAACTTAAAAATTAATTTAATATTGGAAATCGGAAAATATTATTTTCTATATAAAAAATTTATTTCACTTATGATAAAAGTCATTTCTAACATTAATATTATTTTAAAATTTTAATTTTGATTTTAATTAGATTATTATCTCTTTCTTTCTCTTTCCTTATATATATATATATATATATATATATATATATGTATATATATATATATATATATATATATATATATATATATATATATATATAATGCAATATAATAGAATGATTTTTGCTTTGGGTTAATAGTTGTTCGAATATTCAATATAAAATATTAATATTTTAACAACAAGAAAAGTCGTTTCCATCAAATCCTTGCATCCACCGGTCATGCACAAATATTGAAATCCTTACATCCATCCCCTCTTTATAACACATCTATAACACCTACATATAGCAATAATGGCTAACTATAATGATTGCATTTTTCCGACATGACAAGAAAACTCATTTTTACGACAAGAGAATCTAGAACTCTACCACCCGCAACACCCTCCCTTTCCTCCTCACGCACTTAAAAGGTCAAAGGTTATCTCTTTTCCCAAAGATGAAATCTACACAAGACGCCACTCTAACACTCGAACTCTCGCAAAGACGCCCAACCTCCATTAAATCCGCCAGGGCTAACTTACATGTGCCTTTAAGTCATGATCTCTGGTTCACAAACTCCGTCAGGGAAATGAGAATTGCAAAACGTAGATCAAATCAGATGAGAGAAGAGATTGTGTATTTTGGGCGTGGGTGTTGATGCAGTTGATGGTGAGAAACAGATACTCACGAGAACCATGTATCGTCCGTTCCAATATGGGTTTTTGCTTGTATCGGCCTTTTTTATGTGTTACACTTACAAATACATGCAATTTCTTGCTCAAAGCAACACCGAGCAGTTTGAGAGAACCGAAAATGACTCATTGATTTATATCATTTTGCCAATTAGGCAAAAAGCGCGTGGCTCACTCTCATAAAGGATTTGGTCCAGATCCATCTGGGGTGTCCATGTCAGCACGATGAACTCAACATCTAAATTTAGTGTGAAATCAGAGCAACAAAGTATTCATTATGATCCCATCCAAGCTGTTGTTTTTTTTCCTTGAGGTTTTCCTTACACGCGAGTGTGTGCGGCATGTTGCGTGACGCGATGACTTCCATGGCTTCAAGGTCAAATAGATTATCACATTCTTTTACTAGAAAGTGAGAAGTGTTTTTTCAGACGTCCAACTCTTCGCACTACACTATGAAGCTCTTGTCACTTGGTTTCATCCATTGAAGACCATCAATAAATACTATTTCTGCAATCTCGCTTATTTATTATAAAATTTGTTATTTTTGATGGAAGGATCCGATCTCTTTATTTATTATAAATTTGTTATTTTTTAAAGGATGAGAGTTCTCAAGTTAAACGGTGAATTCCATTTATAAGTTTGATACTTTTTTGCCACTATGACCTATTATTAAAGAAAAATGAATTACTCCATCCTTATTCTTCAGCTCCATTGCACTAAAATATAATTAGATTTTCGTATTGATGCATTGTAATCTCAAGTATAAAAATTTAAGTGTTTTTTTTTAATTTTTCTTAAGTTTTGTATTTGGTTACTAGAAAATATGAAATGAAATAAAGCACAGAGAAGAAAATTATATTGAATCAATAGAAATGATTGAGATTGAAGATTCTATTAGCATTTATTTGGTCTCTGTTAATGCGGAAGAGGGTGAATATATCTGACATAAGACACTTGTTTTGGTTTTGTTTTTCTTTTATACTTTTTACTAGTTAAAGAAATGGTGTTAACACTTATCCTGGTAAAGTAAGCTTTCAATCATACTATAAAGCAAGCATATATTTGAGAAAAACATAATATTGAGGTTTATTTTGTTTGTTTTTAATTATATTTATTTTCAAACAAATACAAGGGCTAATTGTAAGGTTACCTTTATTAGCTTATTCCGTTGTCGACACAATATGGAAAATGATGACACTAGTGAATGAAGTTTAGAATTTCTTAATGAAATTGAACCATTAGCTTTAATTGTTAGTCATATATATAACTATGCAAGGTAGAAGAAAGGGTTGTTAGCACTACCATCATGCTATATTGTCCTTCAAATTTAGATGGTTCAATGATAAAAATATTCTATGCAATTATACTATGTAACTCTATTTTTAGAATAACTTTATTAAAATATTACGATTTTAGGGAGTTTTAGGATGATAAGTTGATATAGTATGGTTGACCGTGGTCATGATGATCAAGGTACAAGATTGAAAAGGGAAGAAGTTTTTTTCTTTTTTGTTTAAGCTATTAATCTGGAATTTCTCTTTGGGCATTTTTAATGCTTTTACTTTTTTTTTTTTATGGTTTTAACTCTCCTTATAAATTTGACTTGCTGCCAAATCCCAGGACCAATTGATATACTCGCTTGTCGAAAAACTAAGGATCAATCAAGGTGGTTATATTGGAACAAAAATCATTGACTTGCTATTGGGCTAAAATATACCTGCCAATTTAAATAGACTATATTTAAATTAGGTCCACTGGGCTAAGTTACACTATGTCATTTTTCTATCCCACTGCCAAATGTAATATGACTTATTTAAAAGTCATTGAATTGTATTAAGTGCCCCTAAGATTAGTTCTTTTCTCATGAATTTTTTACTATGCTTTTATTTTCTTACTATTATTATTTTAGTTTTATCTTCTTCTTTTTTAATTTTGTTTTATTTATTTTCAAACAATCAATTTCTTTCCTTCAAAGTTTCACATTTTCTAGGAAAACTTAGTTTTTTGAAAAATAAATGTGTTTGGTTGCAAGTTGAGAGACTTTAACCATTTCATTGTTCTCGATGGGATAGCCTAACTAGCTAACTTAAACCCTTTTTGTTTGTAAATTTTAGCTCAATAAATAATATTTCTAAATTCATCAATTTCCATTAAATTTGACTTCTTTTAATGCTAACTTCAAATAAATTATATCATCATCATCATCTCTTGTTGAGATATGAACCTAAGACTTACTTAAATGGATAGTTGTAGTGTATTGGATCGAGATTGTCCAGTTGACAACTCAGTCAACTCCAAATCTACATGTCTCATGTCATGAAACACCACACATGTACAAAAATGGCCACTTGGGCCTACACATCTACTCATAGAAATGTACATTTTATACAAAAATGATTTATTTGGTGTATTTAATTACAATTTATACAAAGCTGGGTCTCAGCCCGAAAATTTTACAGCAGAAAAATCTGAAGATAAGGCCATCTTGCGTTTCTTGCATACCTAAGGCCCGGGCGTTCCATCCCCAAAGCGCGTCTTCGGTGCACCTAAAAAAATAGTCCACGACAGAGTGAGCAAAGCCCAGTAATTAGATTTCCTCGCAGGCTACTCCCCACCTAAGTCTCTGCGATGCAATAACCTGACATTCAACACATGCTAATATATCACTCATGCATATATTAACAAAAATTAATCCATACATCATGTTATTCGTTTATAATAATAACATAAAAGCTTGGCTCACATGGGCTAAGGCACAGTCGTGATTCGTCTTGGAACGACCACAATTTCTAATCAAACATATTTATTCGCTGTACTTAGCAACACATCGCACAATCACCTGAAGCAGTCCGTGAATTTCATCCAGCTTATTTCTAGGGATTTCTTAACTTCCCGGTCCAAAGCTTTTGGGCAAAGTCGCAACCATCCAGGCCTCAACAAATCCTATCCATTTACATGACCCTTAAGCCAAAGTAAAGCAAGTAGGGAGAAAAACCCTCTGACTGGGAGTTTGGAAGAAACTCATGCAAGTAGTCACGCGCGTTATTATCTCAGTGAGACATCTCCTTCTTGTCGTGAAAGAATCAGAGCGGTGGATTCGGAAACCTAGAGAGAAGGAAGGCGCTCTCTCTAAAAATGGAGATCTGACTCACTGTACAAGACTCATTCTCCTCCACGTTTTTACTCTTTTATTTTCTTATTTCATTTTCCATTTACTTTTCTCCTTTTCCATTTCTCTTTCTCATTTTCTCTCAATTTCTCCCCATTTTCTTATTTCACTTTGCCTTTCTCTCCCCTTTTTGGAGCATTCAACGTATGGGTCGAAGGAGGAAGCTTCCTCCCCTCCTTCCCAAAGACAATTGTGTGGCTCTCAATTTTCCATCCCTTTTTCCTTTATTTCTTTATTTCTATTTTGACATCATCACTCAAGTGGATCATTGTGAAACCATGGGATCATACCACCCATGTGGCTCAATGTGACCATTTCTTTTATAAGTGTCACACCTTTTGAGGTGCCATGTAGCATCTCCTTAACCTACCACGTGTCGTCTCAGGCACCCCCGTCTCAGCGTGAAATCCATTACACTTTCGGAATCCGGCTGAAATTCGGCGTGGTTGCTAAATTCAGCGAGGCGATTTCAGCAGTCCGTTCGTCATCTGAATCTAGAAAATTCGGTTTTGACCGAAAATTACCATTTTTACCCTCCTTTAGGAATCGGATTTCAGGGGTCTCACATCCGATACACCAATATGTTTCATAAATCAATTCTACATGTTCACTCACCATACATCCCTTTTCATTCTATTTTTTCATCACAAAGCTTTTGATTTATGGTCTCATTTGTTTTGATGTTGATAGATTAATCAAGCAATTGCCTGATATATGCTTTAAATTAAGCTCAATGGATTCGACCTTAGGGGCTTAGACTTGGTTTTTCTCAAACTCGCTTTTCTTATTATGCATCACATTTTAGGGTTTTTTCTTATTTTGTTTTTCATTTAAAAAACCAAATGAAAAACCTGAGTTTTTCCATCGAATGAAACACTATAATATTAAAAATGCGAGTCCACAATAGTCATGAAAACATGTTATGGAGCATAACATATATAGTCATCGAATATACTGTTTTCACTTATTTTTAGTTAAAAAAAAAATGTTAGTGTTGACAATAGAAGCTCAAATTGGATATCTAGCTTAACCCATGAACTTTCCATCACAGGCAGAATCTAGGTGTACTCTGACACATTGAAAAAAAGACTTGTAGAAGAAGCTTAGAGAAATCACGAGAACTCATCCATAGTTAAGGGGACTCAATTCCCGGTTTGACACTTCGGCAACATATCTCGTAGTCCGTTTCATCATTTCTTTACTCATGCCACTTATGACACATGAGTACGTGTTATATGTGACTTTCGTCACATCACATGTCGTTTTATGGCACCCGAAACGCGATGCCTCGAAAAACGTGCCAACTTCTACTGTCTCGGAATTCGACGAAGTCGAGTCTTGGTAGATTTCACGAGACGATTCCAGCGGTGAAATTCATTTGATCGTGAGATCGAAGAATAAATTTCGTCATAAACAGTACAAGACCATTTATCGATATATTAAATCATATTTATCAACAAAAATTTTATTTTGAAAATTTCATTTTTTTCAAATTTACCAGTCCCATTTTTTTATTTAAAAAATTCCCGAAAATTTCTCACATTCACAAATTACATTCATTTGTCTTGTTCATCATCTTTGTTCACCTAAGTGGCAATACAATTTTTCCCTATTTTTAATACACTTCCCGACCCTCTTGCAATACACCTCCTGGTCACAATATAGTGAGTGTATTGCAATACAATCCATGACTCAACAACTAACCTCCCTATTGCAACACAATTCATTATATTGCAATACAATACTCTCTTCTTCAACCCCTCCACCGGTCACAATACAATCTAGTGTGTGTGACCCAATATAATCAAGGCTCCTATATTGCAATACAATGCTAGCCCATTATTACAACCATCCAACTACACCCTTCTCTTGTCTGATTGCAATACAATTTTTCCGACCCTCTCTTGCAATACAATTGCAAGGTTGCAACTCTAATTTTTTCACAAGACAATTGGGCGTAGCCAATTCAGATTCTGCATTTTTTCATATCTTTTTTTCATTTCTTTCGATTCTTTGGAATACACTAAAAATACATACCTAATTTTTTTCATTTTCGAATACACAAATAAATTTATTTTAATCAATTTCTTCAGTTTTTACACACTATAAAACCTTAGAAATTATTTTCTTCACCTCATTTTTAATTGAGCGTAGCCTAATTCGATGCATTTTTTTCATATATATTTTTTTTCATTTCTTCTAGTTACTGGAAGACACTAAAAATACATACCTAATTTTTTTTTTCATTTTCCATAATACACAAATAAATTTATAAAAATTTATTTTAATCAATTTTCTTCAGTTTTACACACTATAAAACCTTAGAAAATTATTTTCTTCACCTCATTTTTTTTTTGATTTAAATTTGGACATTTTCTCTAAAATCTCCTCAAACCTCTTGATCGACACTAAACTAGTGTTCAACCTTAAAATTTATTAACATTTTAGTTTATTATCCATTAAAACCAAATGAATTTATTCAATTTTATTTTATTTCTCCTCTTTGTTCAGTTTTACACTTTGTAAAAACTCTCGAAATTTTTTTCTATGTCTTTATCTACTAAGCACCTGAACCATACACAATACATGATCACACATCATTCATGTTATGCATATAACTGTAAATATAACCTTAATAGATTTATAAATGAGGTTAAATTGGCTTGTAAATTATTCGTTAAGATAACTTTTACCAACGACATATTTGAACTATATATATTGACTTTTAATTTTCTATCAAGGTTATTTATCATATATGTCATTATTGCTTTTATTTAGATGTCATGACATATGAATATATTAATTTTATATTGACTTATAAATTCTCTGTCAAAGTTGCATTATCATAAGTCATGGAAATAATCAATATAATTCTTATATGGAGTTCTTTTTAACTAAGTTTTATATGTCATAGTTACCCGATTAAATAAAGAATTCTTGTATATATTGCCTTATGTCAAGGTAATATATGTCAACGTGACCATTCTTCTTGTAGTGTTATGTCGGGTTGTGCACACTGCGAGGGCTATTTGTGGCAGTATGCCTCGGTTTACTCTGGCCGGAATTTATGCACACAGCATGTGGTGGCGGCGAGCAAATGAGAGCGAATAGTTTGAGAGGGGTTTGAAATTTGAACATTCGGACTCAATTCAAGCTCCTTTCATGCCCTTTTCTGATGAGGTGAGTGGCCTGACCACGATTATTGAGAGGAGCATCTTGAGGTACAAGGAAAGAAATAAGAATTCGGGTTTGGTGACTTCAATTCGAGGATAAGAGGGCTAAAGCGCCAAAGATAGACGGTCCATGGCGAGTTGCCCATCACGATAGGGAGACCAGAGGCTTGGTGGGGGCACAATTTGAGACATGGGGCCCCCATACGCATGTTATGAGTGTGGTGCGACGGGAAACTTGAGAGGTGGTGCCACAAGTTACAGCTGACGGAACACCGCCTCCTCGAGGCGGGTTTCGGCCAGTGAACTCTCAGCGTGTTCATGGAGGACAGCCTCCAGAGGAGATTCGAAAGGAAAGCGCATCACGCCGGGCCAAGAAGGGTCTCGGGCGGATTCTTATTTGTGGCGACTCGGGATCGAGCCTAATGTGCTAGTGGAAGGTATGGTTTGTGTTACTTGCGAGCACATGTGTTGTTTGATTCGGGTGCATCCCGTTCATTTATGTCTACTTCTTTTGCTTCCATTTTGGACTTAGAGATTGCACCACTCTTGTCCTTTGTTTGTTGAAGACACTTACACCCATGGGTGGCATGATGGAAAGCTATAAGTGGGGATCACGATGGTTATTATTGTTGAATGTTGAGGGATACAAGAATTCGTGATTGACTTAGTACTCCTACATATGGCAGTGTTTGACGTGATTGTGGGAATGGATTAGTTGGCCCACATCTCATCGATTTGGCTTGTTTCGAAGAAGGTGACCTTCAGTTAGTTTATGGGTCACGTGTCGGCCTATCTGGATCTGAGTTTGGTCGGACTTCGATCGTTGATAGAGATGGAGAAAAAGTGGTTGAGGAAAGAATGGGGGCGGCACTCCCCTTTTACTATGCAGGAAATTAAAGGAAGGTAAGAGTGGATTGTATCCCACAAGTGTGTGACTTTGTGTGTATTTCTGATGAGTTGCGGATTACCTCTTGCAGAGGTAAATTCTCCATCCGATTTGTATCCGGTATTGATCTGTTTCCAATGGCTCCATTTGGGATGGCTCGAGTTGAGCTTAAGGAAGGTTGAACTACGGTATAAATTGCAAGGTAAAGGGTTCATCAAACGAGTACCTCGCCTTAGATTGCTCCGGTATTGTTCGTGAAAAGAAAAAGGCGAACGCTACAGTTATGTGTGGATTACGGAAGTTAAATAAGTAACGGTGAAAAACGGTACCCACTTCCCACCGGATTGAGGATTTGTTTGATCAGTTGAGCGGGGCTTGTTACTTCTCGAAGATTGATCTAAGATCACGGGTATCATCGGTTGAGTCACGGGACTCGAGATATCGGCGCTTTTCGCGCGGTATGGCCACTTCGAGTTTGTTGTCATGCCTTTTGGATTGACTAATGCTCCAGCTGCCTTTATAGATATGATGAATAGGATATATCGTCCGTATCTGGATCAGTTTGTGGTAGTGTTTGTGGACGACATCCTAATATATTCCAAGGGTCGAGTTGAACATGAGCAACATTTGCGGGTTAGCGGCTACGGTGCGAGAGAATCGAGTTGTATACTGAACTAGAAGTGTGATTTCTTGTACAAGAAATCCAGGTTCCTAGAACACATAGTGTGTCTAAGGAAGGTATTTGATGGATCGGTAAAGGTCGAGGCCGTGATGAGGTGGGGCTTGACCAGAGTGTCTTTGGGGCCCCGGCTTCCTTGGATTGGCTGGTTATTACCATCGATTTATTGAGAACTTCTCCAGGATTGCATGTCCAATGACTAGACTGACACGCAAGGGAGTGAGCTTTTATTTGGAATGACAAGTGTGAAGTCTTTCCGGGGGTGAAAAAGATTAATACAGGCCGTGTTGATTACTCGGTGAGTGGGGGGAAAAGATACCGCGGTTTTGTGATGCACTCAAGGGTTGAAGCAGAGGTGTGTGCCATGCAAGGTAGAGTTGTTGCCTATGCCTCTGGGCAATTGAAGAAACATGAAGAGAATTACCACATGATTTAGAGGCTTGCTACGGCGAGTGTTTGCCTAAAGTTATGGCGGCTTTCTGTATGGTGAAAGTTTGGAGAGTGTTCTCACGACCCTGAAGAGTTTGGAGGAAGTATATATTTGCAGAGAGATTTGAATGCCAGGCAAGAAAGGTGGATCGAACGCGAAGACTTTTGACTTTTCTTTCTGATACCACCAGAAAGCAAATGTAGATTCGATGATGCCTTGAGTGAAAATCAAGGAGCATCCTTTCGGGTTTTGATGGCTTATGAGTGGAAGATGTATGATTACATCGGCCAGGATTCCACCCGTGCTTTGATAAGGGGATGAGCCTAAGGCATGTTTTATCGTTGGTAGCTCAATATGGTTTTCTAAAAGTCATCGAGGCTACGGAGGGTGATAAGAAGCTTGAGGCACACACTTCATAGAGTGATGGCGGTGATGCACACTGAAGGGTGGAGCATTCATGCAAATGGAGGAATCTATTTCCTCGGCCAGTTGTTGTGTCGGATGATGCACGAGTTGAGAGAGGAGGTGATGAGAGCTCATCACTCGTTCCTGAGTACATCTCGGTGAGACAAAGATGTACGCACCCTGGCAGAGCAATTTTGGTGGCATGGGATGAAGAGGCGTATCAGTTTCATCTCGAGTGTTTGACGTACTTGACAAGTGAAAGTTGAGCACCCGAGGAGACCGGCGGGGCTGTTGCGGCCGTTACCCGGTCGTAGAATGGAAATGGGTTCATGTGACGATGGACTTAGTGATTTGGTTTACCCAAGACTCACCCGAGGGTAAAGATGGTGTTGGGTGGTTGTTGACCGGTTGACTAAATCAACCGCATTTCTGCTTAATAGGACCCTTGACTATTCTTACTTTGAAACTGAAGTTGTATGTGAGGAGATTGTGAGGTTGCATGGTGTACCTCTCTCATTGTGTGGATAAGGTTCCAGTTTTAAATCAGGTCGCGGAGTCTTTGTAGAAAGCTTTGGGAGACGGGTTGAGATTAGTACAACATTTCACCCTCAGGTGACTGACGATCTGAGAGAGTGATTCAGATTCTGGAAGATATGCTTAGAGCATGTGTGTTAGACTTCCGAGGGAGTTGGATGGACCATTTGCCTCTGATTGAGTTTGCGTATAATAATAGTTTCCAGAGCAGTATTGGGATGGCACCGTATGAAGCTCTTTATGGAAGGCCATGTAGATCGCCTATGTGCTGGACTGAATCAGGAGAGGCTACTTTGATTGGTCCAGAGTTGGTGTAGGAAACCCTGAGAAGATAGTGATGTGCGAGGGCGCAGCGGCATAGAGGAGCGAAGTTTGTTGACCAGGAGGGAGACCCTTGCCGAGTTTCGAGGTTGGAGGACCATGTGTTTTTGAAGTGTCGCCTCATGAAATATTTCGTTTTGAGAAGCTTCCGCCCTAAATTTACGTACGGTCCGTTTAGATTCTCAAAAAGTTGGAAGGTAGCTTACCAGTTAGCTCTTCAGCGCGATTGTTTGGGATACATGATGTGTTCCCTTTGTTTTCATTGTTGCGGAAGTATGAGCCGAATCTTTCGCACATATCTTAGATTAGCGAGAACTGAATTTGCAAGAAATGAAATATGAAGAGTGTAGGGAGATTAGATGTGCGAGAGCGGCGTGTTCTTGGAACAAATTATTTCCACCAGTTGAAGTGTTATGGGAACACCATGTAGTGGAAGAGACTACATGGGAACTAGAAGCGGTGTGAAGAAGAAGTGACCGAGACTCTTCACGAGGTTAGATGCAGTTTTAATTTCGGGGACGAAATTGCGCAGGAGAATGTAACTTTTTGGTATGTTTTGTTATATTCAGTAAGGATTTTTTGGGGAAGCGAGTCGACTTATACTTTATGATATTTTAAATTGTGATTAAGATTAATATCTTTGTGGTTGGTTTAATTAGAGGATTAGCAAAGTGTGTTAGATTGCATTTTTATGGCATGTGGGTCAATTATGCAATTAGGTAAGTTTAGTGGTTTTGTTAGGGTTTGAAATTAAGTATGTCTTGAAGGACCACTTTGAAAAACTTGTTAGTGGAGAGGGACTAAAGTGTATATCCTTGAGCTATGGCATCATGAGGCATGACACACCTCATATATGCATGGTAGGAAGTCTTGACACATGGCAAGTGCGCATGAAGAGCTTGCCCCGTGTACCCGAAACAAACGATTCCTCTTGGTTTTGGTTTGAACCCCGACTTGCTAGGAAGTGGAAAATTTTGGAAATTTAGAAAGTGAGAGAGTTCTAGAAGAAGCTAGAGAGAAGGAGGAGAAAAGGCTTGGAAGGAAAGCTTGGTTTGGTGGAAAAAGTTCACTAAGGTATGTAAACATGATCTTTGAGGCCTTAGTTGTATTTCTTATGGACTTTGGTTATTGTTGGTCATAAAACTTGATGGCCTCAGACCAAAACACATATACAAATTTAGTTGCACAATTACCAAAGGGTTATTATCTAATCTCCCAGGCGCACCATAAAACACATTTTGAGTTAAAAATCTCCTAGAGTTAATCATTTTCAATTTTGGTTTTAACTTTGATATCTTTACTTAGTGTGGAAATAGTAATAAATGAATGATCAGGTCTCGATCCCACCGAGAGATCTCAAGGAATTATTTTAAATCAACTACCCTGACTACTCACGATTCGTACTATTTGAACCATAAAGTGATATTGGAACCAAGCTTAAAAGGCTGGAAGTATACTAACACAGTAAATGTGACGATCAAAATATTTGGAATATAAAGAATAAAGAATAAAGAATAGTTAAAAAACAATGGACTGAATAATTATCTTTCGAGAGCATCAAGTATCTTGCTATAGTGAGTACCAATTCACGTAGTTATGCTGATAAAACTTCTTGGATATTTAGGTTTTAAGAATGCATCCCGGCGTTTAGCAGTAAAGCTGGATCTCTCCACACTCCACATTTCATTATCTAATTCTTCTTGATTCTTTCAAAGACAGGGAATGAGATAACTACTTTTAAAAGGGATTTCCTTAATCTGGGTATTTTTCTTTTGCAATACTTCATACCCATTTTGTGGACTGTAAACCTTAGCTCCCAAGTTATCGATCAAGCAAGGATATACAACTTCCAGGATGCTCTTCCTCAAAATTAGAATAGATCACCCTCTCCTTGATTAGATCTCAGCTAACACGGGATTGGCCTCACTATTGAATTGAGGTGAACTCTACCTTGTTTAAATTGATAACTCATTCCAACTCTTTCTTAGGATTTCAAGTGAAGAGATTTATCGAAGTAAGCACACCAAAGCTCATTAGATCTCAAATAGCAGGGTTAATATACCTTCAACGGTGTTCATAACTCTTAGGGTGCCATCTTTGTGTCACTCGGGGAGGGGCCTCCCTTGAAATCAAAGCAATGAGACAAATCCTCTATGGGTATAAGCCCGGTATTCGGATCAAAAGCAGTAAATGACACATTAAATTCATAAATTGAAATTCAGAATTTCTTTGGAAGCATTCTGGGGAAAGATATTTACATTCTGCATTCACTTAATGGAGTTGGTTCATAATTCTTGAATTACACGCTACAACATTCCTCGATCATAAGAATACTTTACCAGTCAAAGCAGAAGATTTGAATTCAAATTTGTCTGAACTTCAAACATTCAGGGTAGTAATTTGAAAAAGACCAAGTGCGCATTCGACTTCTACTCAAAATCTCGACCTTTGAGATCGGAAAATAAAAGCCTTGAAAAATAAAGCGATAAATCTAATCTGATATACAACTATCGACATTGAAGAAGAAAACTAAAAAATAAAAGAAGATGAGCCTTGACTCCCGTTCATTCACGTGTCGCAGCCAATTGCGTTCCTTTACGATGCTGAAATGTGGGTTTCGGTTGGGCCTAATCCCAATGCATTCGGTTGTGGATTTCCAAGTGGACTGGCCCAAGTTACTGTTCAAGTCGCGACCTCAAATCCCTTGTCGCGACATCATCCATGTCGCGACCTCGATCTCACGTCGCGACATCAACCCACGTCTTCTGCAGGCTTCAAATGGTTGCTCCGGATGTCGCGACATCAATCTCTTGTCGCGACATCAACTACATGGACTGCAGCTTCCAACTGATGTCTTCTGATGTCGCGACCTCGGTCCCTTGTCGCGACATCACTTTATGCCTTTGCAGGTTTCAATTGGGTTCTCCTGATGTCGCGACATCAATGTCTTGTCGCGACATCGGCTCAAGTCTTCTGTAGCCTTTAACTGAACGTTCATGATGTCCCGACCTCAATCTCTTGTTGGCAATGGCCCGGTTTTCATTCTTTGCGACTTTCATCGATGGTTCACGAGATTCGCGACATCAATCTCTTGTGTCGCGACATCGACTTAGTTCTCTGAGGCTTCAACTAGTTTGCTTTTGGTGTCATGTGGCGTCATTCCTTTGTCGTGACGGCGGTTCATTCTTTGCGGCTTTCATCGTGGTTCCCGAAGTGCGACATCAATCTCTTGTCAGCGACGCCGACTTAGTTCTGGAGGCTTCAAGGCGGATTGCTTTGGTGTCGCTGGCGATGTTCCTTTGTCGTGACGCTTCGACTAAGGAACACAAGCTTCCAGCGATTGCTCTTGGTGTCATTGACAACAATCTCTTATCAGCGACATCGTATGGATCTGCGATCTTCACTTGATAGTTTTCACGTTGCTAGCGACATCAATCATGGCGCGTCAATTCATGCCCTTGCGAGGTTTCAAGTGAGTAATTCGCGATGCTTCTGCGACTTCAATCCCCTATCGCGACAACAGCGAGTTACATCGGCTTCATCTCACCAAGCACATCGCAGCTTGAGCGATTCTCTATCAGAGCCTCCTATCAATTTCTTCCATGTTTCACGATGTCGCGACAAGCAGTCATTCGGTGGATGCGCGACCTTCTCTTCCTCTTTGTTAGCCGCTATGACTACTTTGTTTATGGCCCATACGTATCATTATCGTCCGCGGCGCATCGGATATTCAGCGTGAAGTCTTCTTCTTCTTCATTTCTGGTTGCTTCACACAGGTTTCTTTAACTCTCGGCTTGCCTTGTTCTTAGTAAGCCGTTTAAATTTGGAGTTTCTTCTTTGCAGCACGGATATGCATTTTGATTGATGCAAAGCTTCACGACATCGAGGTTCCTTTATCTTTGGTAGCGCCACTACCGCAGCTTGTTTTGACCAATTATCTACGTGCTTATTTCGTCACCTTGCTTCTTTTACACGCAAATATTCTTCTTTTTCTTGAATTCCACGCCATTTAACGGTTGGTTAGTTATTCCCGCAATTACGCACATAAATCAGTCTTGTTTAGATAAATAGATCAGAAAAATGGACTAAAAATAGCTGACTTTTAAGCTCATCAAACTCCCCCCCAGACTTAAAATTTTGCTTGTCTGCGAAAAAGAAAAAATTGTTTGTCCTCGAAACAAAATAAAGAAAATTTTTAAGGACATTTTTAGATTTGTTACACATAGAGTAGCATTCAATTTAATTGAAATACAAGGTATCGTGACACTACGTACATCCCAGCTTCAAGTCAGTTCAAAGGTTGGTTTCTATAACTTTATAGTATACAAAACTAAAGCTGTTGAAATTGTTTCAAAAACACAACATAATCATTGGATCCACGTTTGAAAAATAAATTGTTTTCCTTTCTCATCTTCATAATTATTCACTTAACTCCCTAGGTCCTTCACAGTTTTTACTGTTTATTGCTTTTCCAAATTCCGTAAGCTTGTTATTCATATTGATCTCCACTAATGTAGGTAATTCCTTGAAATCTGATGGATCTTTTGGCTTGTAAAGTTAGGCAGGTAAGGAGTGGGATAGAGAAAAGGAACTTTTTGGTTTAGATTACCTTTGAACTTTTTCTCTCTTCTTTCTCCTACGCCCTTTTTCCTTGTAGTTTCTTTAATAAACTCCCCAGACTTCATTTTGGGACATCTTGGATTTCTTCTATTGAGCTTTGTATGCCTCCCATTTTTCATTTGTAATTTCTTTGGGAAATTTGCTGTTTGTCACCATTCAGGGGATAGTACTGTCGCTTTTACCTTCTTAGGCTTTCCTAACACCCTTAGCGAACTTTAGGTTAGCTGCTCCCATGCAGGATGGCATTGGGGTGCTGGGTGTTGAAACACCCTGAGACTTAATAGTTGAGAGGAATTAGGCCCTGGTGAAACTGCCTCCCCCGCTTTATTTACGTTTTGACACTGCTTTCGGCCCCTTTTTCTATCTTTTCTCCTTGAGTTCTTCAAAAACAACCTCCCCCAAACTTGATTTCTTTCTTCCCTCTTTCAGTTCTTGGGTAATCACGGGTTCTTTCTTGAAGATTGATTCTTTGGAAGGTTTGGGGTTTAAATTGGGCGATCTTTAAATACGACTTGATTGGCTCAATTACGGAACTAAGATGTATGCTTTAGCATATAGGTAGGGATAAGCTTGAATAGCTCAAACTTTCAAGAATGGCCTGCATCATTTCTTGTCGGGTGTTGCATCACCTAGGATTTCGCCTTCCGATCAATAATCTAACAAGTTCTAGAATTTGGGTTAACTCTTTGTTATTGACCATTAGGAGTTCCTTCTTGAATTTTTATTGTTAGTTAGTTAAAGCTCTTTAGTATCCAACGGGTTCCTTGACTCATTGTTCATACCCGCAATCTCAAAAATAAGTTTTGTTCCTTCAATTTCATTACTTTCCTCTGATACGGACTCAGCATTAAATTTAAGTCATTTTGCACTTTGTGTTTTCAACTAAAATTGTATTTAAGTGGCCCCTTATTTCTAGATTTGAAGCTTATTTCTAATCTAACTACTTCATTCAACGCAGCTCATGACATCTCAGCAGTTTTTCTTCTGGAACTAATTCCTACTTTTATTTTCCCAACTATGCATCACAAACCTTTGTATGTGAACAAACAAATTCAAAATAGCAGCGCACAACAATTCAATTCAAATTTCTTATTTTATTTCGATTCAATTGCAACAGTTGATTAAATTCAAATGGGAATAAGAGGGTAAAGGTTAGGCAGGGGAGAAGGTCTATTTTTTCTTTTGGAAATAGCCCGGGGAGAAAAGATGTTGGGGGATCTGGGTCCAGTGTACCTAAATGAGCTGGGAATTCAGGAATTTTCAATTCTCTTCTTGGTTTCCCTCTCCATTTGTTCTTCAATGAAAATCTCATTAGAGAGATCAACCTTTTTGTTCAACTCATCCTGCCTCTTCCCCAAACCATTCATTGTATTCTCCATTTCAGTCATGACCTCTAAAAATTTGGGAGAGATTGGCATTGTCGGATCAAATTTTCTAGTATTCTTTACTTTATAGGATTCAGGTATCAGCACAGCTTCTTGTCTCTCATCAGTTTATTTTCAAATCCTTCTGCTTAGAGACTTGTATAGGAACTTGAAGCCCTTGATTTGCTCCCCGAATTTAGATTCTTGCTCTGTATCTTTTTCTTTATCAATGTTGGGGTTGAGAATCACGCTCAAGCGGTGTTATAAAAGCTGTGACTTAGTTTGAGTTTCTATAACAGATTGTGATCTCTTTCCTTCATTTCTTTCTTAAATTCTTCCCCTTGCTGCTTCAAAATTTTTCTCATCTGTTCCTCTCTTACAATTCGGCTCTTCTCCCCACGCTAACATTCTCTTCTTTGTAGCTCGATCATGCTCCCTTTTCCTTCTGATTTAACTCTCGCCTCCCACTGCTGGTCTCTTCTTTTCAATTCTTTTTCATAAATGCCTTCTCTGAATTCCTGCTTTAGGTTCCACTCTTTCTGTTTTTCATCCATTCTCTTTTGCATGGCATTGAGAGCTTCCAGTATCGAACTGTTCTCTTGTGCTCCCCTTGAGCTTTCTCCATGTTGGAAATTTATGTTTACGCACGGGAGAAGACGGCTAAGGGAATGGAGATCTATTGAGCGCCTTCATCCTGCCCTTCATTGTGCAAAAATGAAATCATTGTTGGCGGTGGGTTTTACGGTTGCTTTCTGCTCTGGTCGGCAACCCTGCGAGGTCTCTTTTACGGTCTTTCGGCAGGCTTCATCTTTCTCTACGGCGCCCCCTTTTTTTCTTCGGTTTGCGAATCCCTTTGCTGCTCACATCGGAAAGTGGTGACTCACAGGTACTCTTCTTCAGTTCCATACTCCTTTCACCCCAGCCTTGGAACACAGAGCATTGATTGTTGTGGGTGAGGAATAAATATCTTTAGTCCACTTCATGATACCTCGATAAATTTTCAATGACAACTCCTACATTGAACTTGTATCCCTTTAGGATGGCATCTGACAACCTGACTCTTGTTCTCTCCTTTATGCACCACACGTGTTTTGTTTGAACCAAAACATAAGCCAAAAATGAAACCATACCTTCGCTTCCTCGGTGAGAGCTTCCACGGTGAATGTTCTTGGCATTCCTTCTCCTTGGTTTCATTGCACTTTACCATTAGTGAGCTTCTTGGCAATCTTTCAAAGTGGTTTTCCAAAAGTTTCTTGAATTTGGAACCATGCTTGTGCACTGTCATGCCATAGGCCTCGTTGATGGCATTAGCTTCATATGAAACCCAGACTCCTCTAACAAAAACCGCTCCATCCTTCCTTCCTACCAAATTTGAATAAAACTCTCTTACCAGTGCTGTATACCCTGATTTTTGGTGTGCGCAGAGACTCTCCCACCCTCTCTGCTCTATCATTTCATGAAGAATGCTTGATTTTTGAATCCTCTCTGACAAACCCTTGGTAGCATAATACTTTCCCTTTGGAATGCGCCGTCGACACGAGATCTTCTACTTCTTCTTCTTTCTCACCTTTCCCTTTCCCTTTTTGCTCTTTCTTGGGAGTTTGCAGAAGCTTCGGGTGTTTCGATGCTTTCTCTGATTGTGCTTTACGTGAATCTCATCTAACCGTTTCTTATTGGCTAGTTTCTTCTTACAGTTTGTTCTGTGTTCCCTCGCATCTCGTCTAGGTTAGGGACTAGGGTGGGAATTTCAGCCATTGGAAACGGAAGAAAAGCTTTTAGAAGGTTTAGACTGACTAGGGTTTTCGGGGTTAAATTCCGAAGGAAGAGTGAATAACTATGTGGTGTGGAGTGAATGATAAAGTTTCCAACGGTTGCAATTCAATCAATGTTTGTGGGCTAATTATTGCTTCATTAAAAACTTATCGCGACTTCAATTCCGCCTCTTTTATTTAGTTCATTGAATTTAGGGCTTTTAAAGTGAGTTAATAACGTAAAAAACTCTTTTATGTCACGACATGCTAAGTTTGTCGCGACATTAGTGGATTTTTAGGAATTGTTTGATTATCATGTTGCGACATCCTTTTTTTTTTCCAGCTATTTCCTACCTTGTTGGGTGGTGGTATCATTTTCATTTGACTTAATTCTGTGCGACTTCGCGGTGGTGTCGCGACATGTACCTCTTTCTTCAATACTCACTAATTGCCCTTTCAACACAGTCACGACATCGATGTTTTGTCGCGACATCAGCTTTGTCGCGACCTGCCCTTATGTCGTGACCCTAAACTATAACTCAATGATCTAAAAAACTTGAATTCTCTTATTGTTTCCTAACCCACTTTGGAGCATCTCTTCAGGCATCTTCAAGCAAAGATTTAACAATCAATTCAAGTATATCTACAGAATTGGGTTAGGGAGAAGGTTACTCCCCTTTTTTCTCATGTTGTGACTTCTCTGCAAGTTGCTGGAATTGTTCCTGTAGTTGCCTTGCCATTCATGTCTTTAAACCTTGCAGAAGCTCACTGCAATATTCAAGAAAAATCTAATTAAACTACCATTAATTTCTAAAAAATTAAATCTATCTTTATAAAAACAAATCTAACCTAATTTTCAGCAACTAAAAGAAAAATATTTCAAAACTTAAAATCAGAAATTAAATCCTTATGGGTTGCCTCCCATTAGGCTGCTCGAGTTTGAGTCCTTATTTGGACTTCTTTGTGTGGTATTTCTTCTTCTTCCTTAGAACCGGTTGGAGTTCTTCATTTCCCTCTTCCACCATTTAGATAATGCTTTAACCTCTATTCCATTGACCTTGAATTCTTCCCCATTATCAGTCTCGGTGTCACTATAAATAGTACTTGACACCAACGTGTGTATGGCCCTCCATTTGGATTTTAATTTTCTGAAGCAATTCGATCCTAAGTCGCAATGAGAACTGTTCCCACCTTTCTGAACTCTTTCTCAAATTCTCACGATCATGCCATTTTCTTTGTCTTGTCTTTTGTATATTCTAGCATTATCACCAAAGCTTCATTCTCAATTCTTCAGTTCAGACGGTTGGAGCAATCTTTCTTCCCTTATGACCTTAAAATCGAGTTTAACTTCTTGATGGCCTTGCCTTGTATTCCAACTCAAGAGGTAGATGACATGGTTTCCAAAAACAACTCTGTATGGGGACATTCCAATGGGGTTTTGGTGATCCACAACTGGCCAGTGCATCGTCAAGTTTGAAGACCAATCCTTCCTGCTTGAGCTCATAGTCTTTTCAAGTATTCTTTTGTTGATCTCCACATTGGAAATTTCTACTTGTCCATTAGTGCAGGGATGATAAGCAACTCGTACCCTGCTTGATCCCATACACGCTCATAAGTTTACCAAATATTTTGTTTGCAAAGTGGGTTCCCCATCAATAATGATAGTTCTGGGTGTTCCAAATGCGCTTTCAGTATTCTTTTGCAAGAAACTCTAAGCGTATTAGCATCATTCCTTGGACAAACCCTTTGCTTCCACCCATTTGGAAGCGTAATCTGCTGACATGTATAGGTTTCAAATGATGAATGAAGGTCCCATAAAATCAATTCCCCATACATCAAGAATTTGTATCCCGCAAAATACTTTCGAGGGGCATTTTCATTCCTGCTTTGCGATATTTCCAATCTTTTGGCATCTAACACACAATTTAACCCACTCAGCACAATCTACCGAAGATAGTGGGCCAATAAAATCCAGTTAAGGTATCTTGTGACTGTTCTTTCTCAGAAAAATATACGTATGGTGATATGGCATTCATTTAAAATATTTGCCTTGTTCACTTCAGCACACATCTTCTTATTATCATCTTCGGCACCTCTTTTGAATAATAATAGCTCATCGAATATATTACCCTCTTTGTCAGGTTAGGTTTCCTCTTACATTTGGTGGCTGAATTCTGAAGGCATTACTCCTGACCAGATAATTCCACAATATCGGCATACCATGGAAGTTGGAAGGAAGCCTTAAACAATTGCTCATGCAGGAAGTTCTGCAATTTAACATCAAATTTTTCTTCTTCATCAACACGATTCTTTCTACTCTTGACAGAGTGATCAGCTATCATTGTCACATCCCTTTTATCATGATTTCCAAATCAAACTCCTCACCGACAACAACACCCGCCCCTTATCAATCTTGGCTTGCTTCTTTCTTTGACATGGGTACTTGATTCTTTGCATGATGCGGTATGAATGATAACATGGGATCCCAAAATGTATTGCACGAATTTTCACAAGCAAATACTATGGCTGCTTATCTCCTTTTCAGTTGTTGAGTAATTTTCTTGTGCTTCATTGAAGGTCTTACCGCATAGTATATGGCCACTGAATACTTTCTCTTTCTTTGCCTAGGGCCGGCTCCCATTCGCAATCAGCGGCATCACACATTATTCGAATCCATGATCCATTCACGGTGCGCAGCCATTACTAGGTGCTTGAACTAATTTGATCTTGATTTCTTAAAGCATCTTTGCATAGATCATCAAATTGAACCCTTGTATCTTTTTCCAGTAATCATAGTGGTCGGCTATTTTGAAAAGTCTTTGATGAATCTCTGTAAAAATCCAGCGTATCCCGAGAAGCTTCTTACTCTAACTTTTGCTGTGGTAGGTGGTTCAAGAGTTTTGACATCGATCACTGGATTGGTCTACTAGTCGGTGTAAATTTTATACGAAGCAATACCTTCTGTCACCATAAAATGGCATTTTCCCGGTCGGTGCTATTGTTTGTCAGCATCTTTGAAGTACTGCTTCCGGATTGTTTAAACATTGATCAAAGGCTGGATCCATACGATTAGAAGTCATCCATGAAAGATTCATCACTTAACCAGCCAAATTTGAGAATATAGACATCATACATCTCTGGAATGTAGCTGGAGCATTACATAGCCCAAATGGCATCCTTCTGAAGGCAAGGTACCATAAGGGCATGTGAATGTGGTCTTCTCTTGATCCTACGAATTTTAATAGCAATCTGATTATCGTAGTACCCATCCGGAAAACAAAGTGAGGGTGTCTGCTAAAGCTGACTCCAACATCTTATCAATGAAAGGCAAGGAAAATGATCTTTTAAGTTTCTTTGATTCAACTTCCTGCCAATCAATACATACCCTCCATCCTGTCAACATTCCCATTTGGAATCAATTCATTTTTTTCATTTCGATCCACGAGTAAGCCCCCTTTCTTTGGAACCACATGCTCTTTGAGCTCACCCGATTGTTTGAAATAGCATAGATAAAACCAGCATTCAGCAATTTGAGTACCTACTTCGGCTACTTCCTTCATCAGTTAGGTCTCCTTTGGTATTCTGAGGATGGTTTGAAGTCTCTTCTAGCGAGTCTTATGCATGCAAATTGATGGGTGATACCCTTGACTCTTGATGGACGAGCTAGCGGAGATTCCCTTATGCTTATTAATATTTTCAAATCTTTGTTCCTCGAAGCATCAACGAATTCACGTGAAATGATCCTTTAGTTTTTCTTTGGTAATTCTAAGTAAGCATACTTTAAATGGCGTGGCAACTCTTTCAAAACTGAATCCTTACTGCTTTGGTTTCTTGATGAATTCCTCTTTCTCCAATATTTTCCCCATTGTCTTTTCTGTTTTGTGAGCTCATCATAGTTCCAGAATGAAAGCGATGTTTGGAAATTCCAGATAGACATCTTGATTATCTTGGGAATTCATCTCTTTATTGATAAAAGCGGAGTATTACATTCATTGTTAACATCGGGGTTGGAAGTATAGACAAGTCACGCTGCATTTCTGCTTTCCTTGTCTCTACGTCTATATTTTCATACTTTTGATCAAATTCGCGAAGCTTCTTCGACCCTCAAGGTAGAACTCCTTTGCATGTCAATCGGAAGCGCTCCAGTAGCTAGGAATGGTCTTTGATGGGAGTACTTGTGAATCTTCTTCCATGTCGGAATGATGAAGTCTCTTTGGAAAACAAATTCCCAACCGGTGACCCGGCCACATCTTCTAAGACTCCTTCGGGTTTCACCATCGATCCCCATCTGCCATTTGAAGAGTAACGATGGTGGGAATAACCTCCCCCAAACCTAAGTTTCTTGGCTTGAAAGAGGCATCAAATTGATACTAGCTCTGAGTCACGAGCTTCTGGAATTCAATTCCTCGACAATACAAGGAATCGTGAAGCTCCACAGGTCTTTCATCTTCTTGGTAGTTTTTTTCGATTCTTGCGCAAGTAGCGGTGAGATTCCTATTCCTTTCTCTACTATTTTTCTTTTCTTGCCGGTATGTCCTTGAGGAAATTTTTTGCATAGAGTGGCATCGAGTTACCACTTCGTAAAAGGCATCTTGATCTCATTAAAGGAAAGTCTTCAAAAACCTTGCAAAGCTTTGCTCCTCTATCTTAGTTTGCGGTCTACGTGGAAATGGGATATGATCTAGATCCTTGGATATTCTTCCTTCTCCTTCTTTTCTTTCTCGGTACCTCTTCCCGCTACGTTCTTGCTCCTTCTTTGTTCTGTATACTTTTTTCTTTCATTTTTTCTATTTCCTTCCTCCCTCATTTTACCCCTGACCATCACGGTCCTTTGGATTTTCCTTTGTGTCACTTGGGAAGGTATCTCCTCGGCTTTGCGGGGTTAGGGCCAATTGCCCTACTTGTCTCTAGGTTCTTGGGGATGCATTGGTGGTGTTCGAAAAATTTGAGGAATTGGTAGCGATTGCTTCCAACTCTGCAAACTTTGTTCATGGAGGTTCAACGGCTTCTTATTATCCCCATAAAAATGCGACATCATTCTTCAAAAGGTGGGCCCTCCTCGACCCGATATTCATTTGTGCTCATTTCCTTCTTCTTCTTTATTGGAACATGGTGGTACACATTGATACCGCTGGTGAGGTTACGTCACGCCTTGGGCGAAGCCCCTCCACCATATGAAATTCTCATGGTTCTGAGTCTTTGGTGATAATCATCGGCGGCAAGTTAGGATGGGTTTAAATGGTAAGCTCTTGGCTCACCCAGATACTTCACCTCTTGACATCATAGATTGTTCTTGGCCCGACTCTCAGCACTTTCAGCTAATAACCTCGCTCATTGCTCCTACTTCATGAATGGTGCCGGCCTCCTCTCTTGTTTGTCCATTCGTGCATAATAGCATCCAACTTTACTTCATAGCATTCATCTTGCTCAACTCCATGATCCCTTTCCTCAGTGCTCACTTTTGAAAGCTTCGGAAGGAGTTTTCATATTGCGACCCCACGGAGTCCTCTGTCGGCTCCTCTCTTGCCTCTTGACACTTTTCGGCAGATATCTCCACAACATGAAGCATCAATGATCCCCTTTGATATATCATTCAAGGCATGATATACAATGTCCATCTGCGTCTTCAGATCTATCCCACCATACATAGACATCTTCTCGACAACCGTTTGAATCTTTCCAGACCACGCCATAGGCTCTCATCTTCCCTGGCGAAAAACAATGATTTCCCTCCTCGCTTTCTGAGGTGAGTGATGGGGGAAAGAATCTGCCCAAATAGGCCTCTACTAGCTCCTCCCAAGTATCCATGAGTCATATGGTAGATTCATACCATGTGGGCTCTTGTATCATAGAGAATAGGGAATAGATGTAACCTTGATAACCTGGTCTCACCCATTTATTAAGCACATGTTCGCCATCTGAAATCTTCCTAGGTGTTCATTAGGATCTCGGTGGATGACCGGAGTAAGCGATATTCTTTTCATGGTAATTAGTGCTGGTTTTAGTTCAAGTTGTTGGCATCCCGATAGCGGTACTCGATTGTTGGTATTAGTCTGATGATCAGAAGCTTCCAAAATTCCTCCATGCATTATGATGATTGGAGGTCTTACGATTTCTTGTCTGTGTCCCTCAGTTTGATCCTGTCTTTCATCTGCCATGGTGGTGTTTTCTGCTTTCCTTGTCTCTCATTCACGAAGTGTTTTCTCTAATTAGAATCAATTTGGGATGGATCAGTTTTACTTCCTATTCATCAAAGTTTTAAGCAAAACACACACTCCCATTAATAGGATTAGTCAAAACAATAATATATTCAATATGGTTTGTTGTAGGTTAGTGGTCAAAATGAACCTTTCTTGAAAAACTATTTTGTTCTTTTTCTTTAAATGTCCAAATTAGTATTTCCTTCTTTCATGCGAATATTGATCTATAAAATTCTTTTGATCCGTGACAGCGCCATGCGGCTTATTGACCTCGAGACGAAACACATATACAAATTTAGTTGCACAATTACCAAAGGGTTATTATAATCCCGACGCACCATAAACACAATTTTGAGACCAAAAATCTCTAGAGTTAATCATTTTCAATTTTGGTTTTGGCACGATATCTGCAAGTGGGTCGACAAGTAATAAAATGGATATAAGTCCGGATCTTCGATCCACGAGAGATCTCGAAATTTTAAATCAACTACCACGACTACTCAAGCTTAGTACTATTTGAACCATAAAGTGATAATGGAATAAGCTTAAAAAAATTTGAAATTATACTAACACGAGTAAAGTAAATAAGGCAATCAAATAAAAATTTGGAATATAAGAATAAAGAATAAGAATAGTTAAGAAAACAAATGGACCTTTGAATAAGTATCTTTTCAGAGAACACATCAAATTATCTTGCTATAGTGAAATTGCAATTCCTGTAGTTATGCGTAAAATTCTTGAATATTTGAGGTTTGAGTCTGACTCAAGGCGTTTAAGCGATCAGCTGGATCTCTCCACACTCCATTTCATTATCTAATTCTTCCACGGTTCTATCGAGCGGGAATGAGATAACTACTTTAAAGGGATTTCCTTAATCTTGGGTATTTTCTTTTACAATACGCCATACCCATTTCTCAATTTGTAAACCTTAGCTCCCAAGTTATCGGATCAAAGCAAAGTTCTCACAACTTCTAGGATGCTCTTCCTCAAATTAGAATAGATCACCCTCTCCTTGATTAAATCTGACTAACACGGGATTGGCCTCACTAGTGGAATTAGAGTGAACTCTCTGCTTGTTTAAATTGATAACTCATTCAACTCTTTCTTGATTTCAAGTGAGAATAGATTTATCGAAGTAAACTTGCAAAGCTCATTAGATCTCAAATAGCAGGTTAATATACCTTCAAGCAATTGTTCATAACTCTTAGGACTGCCTTCTCTGTGTCACTCAGAGGGCCTCCTTGAAATCAGAGCAATGAGACAAATCTTACCTCGCGGAGTATAATAAAGGCGATATTCGGATAAAAAACAGTAAACCCAACACCAGAAGTAAATTCATAAATTGAAATTCAGAAATTTGCTGGAAGCGACTACGGAAGATAATTTATTTATAGCATTCATAATGGAAGTGGATTCCTCAATTACTAAATTACACGCTCTGACATTCACGATCTTAGAATAGCGCAATTGGCTGAAGATTTGAATTCTAGAAATTTAATACGAACTTCCAAACATTCGGGTAGTAATTTGAAAAGAATAAAATTACACGTCTGAAACTACGCTGTCGACAACACGAGATCGAGAAAATGAAGCGAAAATAAACGATACAAATCTAATCTAATCTCTAACTATCAACATTGAAAAAAAAAGAAAGAAAAAACTAAAAAAAAATAAAGAAGATGACCTTCAGCTCCCAGACCTCGTCGTGTCACTTGTGACTGCGTTCCTTTTAAGGTAAACATTTATAGGTTTCTCGGTTGGGCCCCCAATCCCGATGCATTCGGTTGTGGATTTCCAAGTGGGTAGCTGGTCTTTATTTCGTCGCGACCTCAAATCCCGCAGCCAGCGACGCATCATCATCCAGCGACCTCGATCTCCGCGTCGCGACATCAACCCACGTCTTCTGCATGCTTCAAATGGTTGCTCCTGATGTCGCGACATCAATCTCTTGTCAGCGACATGCTTCCTGGAAGCTGCGACTTCCAAGCGATGTCTTTGATGTCGCGACCTCGGTCCCTTATCGCGACATCACTTTATGCCTTTGCAAGCTTCAATAGGGTTCTCAGTCATCGCGACATGTCGATGTCTTATCGCGACATCGGCTCAAAGTCTTCTGTAACTTTTAACTAAGCGTTCATGATGTCGGCCTCAATCTCTTGTCGTAGCAATGAGTTCATTCTTTCTGCGAACTTTCATCGATGGTTCACGAAGTCGCGACATCAATCTCTTGTCAGCGACGCCGACTGGATTCTACGGGGCTTCATTGGTTTGCTTTTGGTGTGTGACGTCATTCCTTTATCGTGGCGGTTCATTTCTTTGCGGCTTTTTCATCGATGGTTCACGGAAGTCGCGACATCAATCTCTTGTCGCGACGGCCGACTAGTTCTCTGGAAACTTATTTGGTTACTTTTGGTGTCGCAGCGTCATTCCTTTAATGCATTGACATCAGCAGAACACAAGCTTCCGCGATTTGCTCTTGGTGTGTGACAACAATCTCTTGTCGCGACGCCGACATGGATCGGTCTTCGCCCGATGGTTCACATTTGTGTGACATCTGTCCCTTGTCGCGACATCAGTCATGCCCTTGCGGGTTTCAAGTGAAGTCGTTCGCGATGTCGCGACTTCAGTACAATGGCAACAACAACTTGAGTTACATCGGCTTCATCTCACCAACTGTCATAGCTTCAAGGTGATTCCACATCGCGACCTCTATCAAATTTCTTCCATGTTTCTGCGATGTCGCGACCAAACGATCTGTCCCGGTGGATGTCGCGACCCCTTCTCTTCACTCTTGTGTATGACGACGCATTTTTATGGCCCATACGTATCATTATCGATGTCACGACGCATCCGGATGTGTGACATGAAGTCTTCTTCTTCTTCGTTTCACGGTTGCTTCCTGGGTTCTTTAACTCTGGCTTTGCCTTGTTCTTCAAGTAAACTTCGTTTCCCACTGGAGTTTTACTGCTGCAACCTGGATATGCATTTTGATTGCTACCAAAGCTTCACGACATCAGGTTCCTTTATCTTTGTGCCCCTTTTCTGCTGCAACTTGTTTCAACCAATTATCTCATTAACCCCTCGTCACCTTACTTCTTTTACTTATGAATATTCTTCTTTTTCTTGAATTCCCTGCCATTTAACAGTTTGGTTGAATTATTCCATAATTACGCACGCATAAATCAATCTTGTTTAGATAAAAATATAAATCGAGAAAAATGGTGAAAATAGATGACTTTCAAGCTCATCGGTCTATATTCTAAGTTTGTTGAGATTACATCTAACCCTTGATTTGATGAAAGATTATGTTTAGTGGAACCCTAAATTGTAAAGACCCGAGTTTGTGAAGATGGCATGTGTGTGTGTGTCAAGGGAGGTCTTCGTCGAGCTTTCCCTTGACCCCATGACAGTATGTTTTGGCCGTAGTTGGCCTAAGAACCTCGGCCCGGATGATTCCAGTTGGAGAAGAAGCCAGACCTAGCCCTTTGAATGACTAGAAACAACGAGAACTAAACCCTACCATAAGGCCCTTGAATTTGAGGTTGAAAGTCGAATCACAGATTATTTTTGTTTTTATGGCAGTTCTGTTTTTTAATCATAAGTTGAGTTATATTGATCCAAATGGGTGATTCAAAATCCTTCTCAAAGTAGCCACATAGAAACGTAACTTCATGAAGAAAGTATGGCCAAAATTATGGCTCATTTGTTTATAATTTTCGTCAAAGTAAGGGTGAAGTGAGGACCACAGTTAATCCCTAGGAAATAGTCTCGGGGAGGTCAGAGTGTAACAACCATAACTCTTGATTCGAGGTTGAATTACCTGATTTAGAGGCTATGGAAAGCTAAGAGAATGGGAACTTTAGTCGGAAGACCATAGTGAGTAAAAAACATGTATGGGTGGGTAAAATGGTAGTTAAGAAAAAAAAAAAAAAAAAAGGGTCTTGAGATAGGCTGAAACAAGGTACAAGTGTTGTGTGTGCTGTTTGTGTTACCCTAATAAGGGGTGTTAAATGTTGATATTAGTAAGTGTAAAAGAGAGTGCTCTTGAAGGATCAAGGTTTATGTTGGTAGGTATAAGAATATGTGTGATTCGAGTGGTGAAGTAGTAATAAACCAATTGGGTAATTTTATGTAACCCGGATTGTTTTGAGGCTAAGGAAATCTGCAAACTTGGTAATTAGGATCCTTTGGAGTAGCCTCGATTTTGACTTCCTTGGGGAGACTTGTGGATTTTGAATCAAGGAAGGTAGGGGATCTTGTAACCTTCTCTTGCTTATACCATGGTTTGTGAAATTACCGTACCATTCCATGCTTGAAGCGTGTGATTTTCTAATGATATATACCATCTGTATATTTTTATATCTATGGAATTCTTTGAATTAACTGGTACATGATTTTTTTAAATATCCATGTGGGTGAATGCTTTGTGAAATTGTTTTAAAGCATGACATGGGTATGAGACTGTGTGAGAGTCCGGATTAATGTAGTGGACACGGGACTATGACTAGTCCCTGGGTTGTAGTCCCAGAAAGGTCACATATATACAGGATGTGGGCATATCCTTGGTGGTAAGTCCCAGAAATTTGTCGTTATACGGGATGTGGGCATATCCACGGGTAATAGTCAGCAATTTAATAGTTGTTCAAGGATGATCGGCTAGTCCACTGGGTGAAAGCCCAAAGGTCATTGATGAAATTCGAGATGGTGGTAGTATTGCATCCATTTGTTTCCATCAACCTATTAGTGAAAATAACTCATGTTTTGAGATGTGTTGAATTATTTGTATTTTGAAATGTTTTATAAGCATGGCTTGTTATGATTCACTGCGGGTTGTCGAACTCACCCCCATTATTCCCTCCACCTTAGATGCAGGTATGAGACCAGCTGCATGACTTGAGAGTTTGACTTGCAGGGTTTGGGGTTGGGGAATTGTGCGTCAACCTTAGCATGCTGGTGGTTGGGCATACATTTTGAGGAACATCTAGTGTTGTGTGGAGGTTCACTGCTATATTTTAGACTGATTCATATCGATCATGGGTCATTGTATATGTTGGCTTGTGGCCATTAGTTTGGGACACTTTGCAGAAAGTTTTGGGATTTTATTAATAAATATTATTTTGATCAAGTGTAAGTGTATAGTCTTGGGTGCATTGAGGACTTACCTCAGTACAGATATGTATATATATGTTTTGAGACATGGAGTTGAGTTTTAATTACGTTTCTAGGCGATTACTCCAAGTGGAGTTTTGGACTCAGGTTTTGAGGAAATACAGGTTGATATATATGGTGTGTAGGGCTAGTGGTAGCCCCTTTTATGCAAAGTGTTGGATTTTGAAAGAGAGTCCTATGTTAGGGACTCATGATGAAAAAAAAAAAAGATGGTAAAATAACATAAATCACACCGTGGAAATCAGGGTGTGACAAAATCTGAGGAAGAGCATGAGGGTCACTTTAGGGTTGTTCTCCAAATCTTGAGAGACCATGAGTTGTATTCCAAATTCAGTAAGTGTGAATTTTGGCTTACTATGGTGAGATTCTTGGGATATGTTGGAGAAGGTTGAGGTAGTTATGAGCTAGGAGAGACCGAAGTCAGTTTTCTAGATACGTAGTTTCTTGGGATTGGCAGGGTATTACAGGAGGTTCATCAAGGACTTCTCCCGATTAGCTGCACCTTTGATGAGATTGACCTAGAAGGAGGTCAAGTTTGAGTGGAATGACTTGTGTGATAGGGCATTCCAGGAATTAAAAATGAGGCTTACTTCAACTCCTATTCTAATAGTCATAGAAAAGGGACAGAGTTACACAGTGTATTGTGATGCCTCTAAGGACGGACTTGGATGTATTTTGATGCAGTCCGGGAGGGTAGTGGCTTACGGTTCTCAATAGTTAAAGAACCACAAGCAGAGTTACTCTACACATGACATGGAGTCGGCCATTGTGCTGTCTTAAGGCTTAGGCGCCATTATCTATCGGTGGCCGGGTTCGTGGTGTTTTGGACCATAAGGTCTGAGTACATTTTTACACGTGGGACCTCAACATGAGAACAGCAGTGGATGGAAATATACGGAGGATTATGACTTCACTTTGTATACCATCGATAAGGCAAATGTGGTGGGCGATGTAAATTTGGAAGTGAAATTTTAATGGTGTGGCTTCGGGGAGTGGCGAGATGCTCGAAGTGGGACGGTTCGGACTGCACTACAAAGGAATTCGGGCTAAAGTACTTTGGGGATTTAGTGGTTACGCCTTTCCTACTGAGTAGAGTGATCAAGTCCTAAGGACATGACACTGAGATATTGTCCATCAGGGACCGGGTACGATCGGATACAGGTGACAAAAGTTGGGCCATTCACACAAATGGTAGTCTTCGATATAGGGGACGAGTTGTGGTTCCCCAATCGGCAGATCTGAGAGAAGGGATCCTCAGGGAGTTCCATTGCTCCCGTTTTGTTGTGCATCTAGGTGGCACGAAGATGTACCATGATCTTCGTCGCCAGTATTACTGAAGTGGGATGAAGAAACACGTTGGGGATTTTGTCCATTGATGTCTCACGTGTCATCAGGTAAAGGCTGAGCACCAGAGGCCAGCAGAATTACTCCAACCCTTAGAGGTAGTTGGGTTGAAGTGGGAGCATATTGTTGACTGGATCAGAGTATGTACACAAGTGTATAACACAATTACCAAAAGATTATTATCTAATCCGGCGTGGCGCCATAAAACTTGTTAGTGGATCGTATGTACCTGAAGTGTATAACACAATTACCAAAAAGATTATTATCTAATCCACAGCTTATGACTTACCTGCTTTTATTGTTGGACCATTTGATGTACACAATTTATGACGTTATCACCTAAGGATTATTATCTAATCCCCGGCAAATAAACCATTAAACATCGAGTGTGAGTTTCTTTAAGTATCACTTGATTAAAGATTTTTTTTTTAAGAGTAAACCATTTTCGTGTGGTTTGAGTCCAGTATACTGCAAGTGCAATTGACAAGTAATAAAATGGATTTAGTCGGATAACGATCCCGAGATCTCGAAATTTTCAATCAACTACCCCATTACTTAAGCTCCATACTATTTGGGCCCGATAATACGATAATGAAATTTTGCTTTGAAAGCTTGAAATGAATTATGTAAAAAGAAAAATGAATAAGCAAATAAATGAATTGAATATAACTGAAATATCAAAATAACAAATTTAGATTTACTGATTCTCATAAAGAAACATTGAATAATCAGCTATTGTGAAGAATCAATTCTCTGATGCATCTTTGCATCTTTGGTTTTACGAGACTACGGATCTTTAAAACTAGTCCAAAAGTTAATAAAGTGTATTTGGATCTCCAAGCCACCCAGGTTTATCATCTCACCTTACTTGTTTCTCTCTCGAACCACAGGTGAAATAACTACTTGCCAAAACTAATAGCCTTGTTACGGGTATTTTCTTTCTCAATATTTCATACCCACAAACATAGACTACGAGACCCCGAGCTCCATGATGAGTCCATTCTTGGTGCACTCTCTTGGTTCCTCACCCTCAAAATTAGAATAGATTATTCTTTCCTTGATCAGATCCTTGCTAACACGGGATCAAATTCACTATTTGAATTGAGGTGAACTCTGCAGCATACTTAAATTTATAACTCACTCTGACTCATTCGGTTACAACGCGAGGATGTATTGATTTAAATATCTGGGCGCGTGGAAATCAGCAAATTCAGGTTCAAATACCTTCCCGAATTGTTTCTTACTCTCAGGAATGCCTTCTCTGTGTCACCCGGAGGGCCTCTGAAATGTTGAAACAACCTTGTTATGGATACAAAGAGGCTGAGTGGGATCAAGAACACGCAAAACCCGGCAAGTCGATTTAACATGCAGAAGTTAAGCTATTATTAATAAAATCTTTGCGGGAAAGATTATTCGACAATAACGTCAATTCAATGGAAAGGTAGTTTCCTAAATTCTGATTATACCATACATTGGCTTCAAGCGATCAAGAGAAAACCCTTGTAAATCGAAATGGGTGTTCCTAAGTAATTTGTTTGGAATTGAACAACGGACGGTAATTTAAAAATATACATCTACATTCAAGCTCGATCGCTACATTAACGTCAATCAAATTAGAGCGAAATACACACTAATCTAATCTAAAAATAAAATGGAAGAAAAGCGAAAACAAAGAAAGAAAAGAAAAGAAAAGAAAAAATAAAAAAATACGAGGAGCCCGGCCGCCAGGATCTCTTTGATCGCGAGAAATTTGCACTGCGTTGGTAGCGACCTTGCATTATTTATAGGGTTACGAGTTGAAACTCAATTCGTCACAGTCTTTTGTGGATTTCCCGATGGGGCCCGGTAATGCTTGTTAGTGTCGACCTCAAAGCCCTTGTCGCGACATCGGTTAGTTTGGCACTTGTTGCGACATTTATCGATGCAAATCATGATATTCCTTTGTTTCTTGCAAGCACCTTGTATTTGCGACAAGGAATCAATGCGACATCGACCTTATTCTCTGCCTTTTAATGATAGTTTACGATGTAGCGACATCAATCTTTTGTCGCGACATCCTGCATGCTCCGCAGGTTTTAACTATTAAGTTTCACGATGCCGGCGACAGCCGATCTCTTATCGTGACAGCGGCTGCCGTATCTTGATCCTTTAGCTGGTGATTTACGATGCGACATCAATCTCTTGTCGCAACATCACTTTATGGCTCTGCAGCTTTGGGTAATTCGTTTCCTAGTGTCGCGACGCCGATCTTCGCGACATCGGCAAGTCTCTGCGGCCTTCAAGCGTGGTTTTACGATGTCAGCGACATCAATCCCTTGTCAGCGACATCACTATGGAAATTCGCGACTTTCAAGGCGAGCAAGTCTCATGTCGCGACCTCGATCTTATCGTGACATCAGTTATGGCCTTGCGGCTTAAGCCCAGTTTGCTTTTGGTGTCGCGACGTCGGTCTACGTGCGACTCACGAAACTAAATCACATCGGTTCATCTTTCAAACTGTCATAGCATCGAGGTCTCTTACAACATCCACGACCTCCGTCCGCATGCGTGACTGTCGATCTTAAGTCTCACAGTTAGTCTTCGAGTTGCCTACATTGTAATGCCCCTATCGACACCATGAGTTTCCTTAATTTTCACGATGTCGCGACTGCATAAGCCCAATGCAAACCCAAAAGCGCAACATTAGTTTCAGAATTTGCTTTGTTTACGCCTGCCATTTTGTATTTTACTCCACGATTCTTTGCATTTTCTCTTGCTTTTTCTTCTTTCTTTCACACTCCCTGCTAATAACAAATTAGTGAGTTTCTTCATAATTACGCATATTAATTATTCCTTGGGATGGTAAGCAGAAAAATGAATTAAAAATAGATGACTTTTAAGCTCATCAAACTCCCGAACTTAAAGTTTTTGCTTGTCCCTCAAGCAAGGAAAGAAAGAATTGTTTGTCCTTAAACAAAAGGACATTTTCTTTTACGTCTTGGTAGCAGTCAATTTTGGTTGAAATACAAGAATGCATTGTTTTACGTACACATCTAACTTCAAGTCCGATTCAAAGGTTGGTTTTAATCTTTATAGTATACAAAAACTAAACTGTTGAAATTGTTTTACAAACCACATAATCATTAGATCTGTTGAATAATGATTATTTTCCTTTCTCATCTTCATCTTGAGTCCTTAACTCCCTAAAGTCCTTGTACAATTTGTTGTTTCCATGTTCCAATTCATAGTTTTGTTTTCATATTGATCTCCACTAATGTAGGTGATTTCGGCCTTGAATCAATCGGTCTTTTGAACTATATTGTCAGGCTTGGGTAATGTTAGGATGGAAGAATTTTTAGGTTAAGATTACCCTAAACCTTTTTCTCTCCTCTTCTGCCTTTCTTTCTTGTAGTTTCTCTAATAAACTCCCTAAACTTCATGTTTGGACATTTATTTGATTTCTTGATTGACCTTATGCCCCCTATTTCTCACTTGTAATTGACTGGGAAATTTCCTTTGTTTTGTCACAATTCGGGGATAGTGCAATGTTGTAACTTTTAGGCTTTCTAACACTGCACTGCGAACTTTTGGGTTGGTAGCTCCCATGCCGGATGGCATTAGGGTACTAGGTGTTCGCCTTGCAGACTTAATTTTTCAAAGAGAGTTAGGCCACAGATAAAACTTATCCCTATAAAAGCTTTCTTTTCTATGCATTTTCTGCTCTTTGCCTTTTTCTTTTCATTTCCCTTATTTATTTCTTTTTTTATTTTTCCTCCTTGAGTTCCTCAAAACCCTATACTCCCCAAACTTCATTTTCTTTCTCTTCACTCCTTGAACTCCTGGGTAATCATAGGTTCTTTACTGAAGGATTGATTTCTTAGGATGGGTTGGGGTTTCTATTGGTTTATTTTTTGAAAAATAAGCTTGTTGGCTCAATTTCTGGAACTAAGGTGTATGCATCAGCATATGAATAGGGATGGCTAGAATGGCTCAAACTATCCAAGAATGGCCTGCATCATCTCTTGTCAGCTGTATCACCTAGAATTTCGCCTCAATCAATAATCCAACAAATTCTAGAATTTGGATTGGTACGATTATGACTAACTTAAGGATTGTATTGACTCATTTTTATTTAATTGAGTAGTTAAATTACTTGATATTCAACAGGTTCCTTGACTTATTGTTGGTACCACAAAGCTCAAAAATATATGCTTGTTCCTTCCTATTGTATTACCTTCCTCTATTAAGACTTATCGGTTAGACTTAAGTCACTTTTGCACTTTATTGTTTCAATAACTACTGTATTCATTTGGCTATATAATATTACATTTCAGCTTATTCTAATCTACTTGCTTCACATTCAATTCATCGCCTTTCACGGGTTTGGTTTAGGAAGAAGTTGCCACCTTTTTTTCATGTGTGGTATTTACGCTTGGTTCTTTGGGGTGTCTGGGTTGCTTTTCTCACTCTTGTCTTTGACCTTGCGGGCATACGCATGATTCAAGAAAATTTAATTAAACTACAATTAACTTTTCAAGCTTAAATCTATCTTTATGAACTAATCAAAACGAAATGGCGCAAACAAAATTCAAAATCCTAAAAAGCGAGAATCTAGAATTTTCTATAGGTTGCCTCCCGCTCCAATTTTCAGTTTTGAGTCCTTACCATTGGACTTCTTTGTTTTGGTTTCTTCTTCCTTCTAGATAGTAACTGTTGGAGCTCTCCCATTCCTTCCTCCCTGCTTAGATAATGCTTGGAGTCTTTGTCCATTGACTTTGAGATTCTTCTCAGTGTCAGTCCTTGTGTCCAGCGCTCCAAATGTATTGCCCGACACCGCGTGTATGGCCCACTCCATTTGGATTTCAACTTTCCTGGGAACAATTTCAGTCTAGAATTAAACAATAGAACATGTTCCCCTGCTCCGAACTCTTTCCCTCCAAGATCCTTTGATCATGCCATTCTTTGTCTTATCCTTGTAGATTCTAGCACATTATCATAGGCTTCATTCTCAATTACCGATTCAGACATTTGGAGCAATCTCTCTTCCTTTGCGGTTTAAAATCAGTTCAACTGTGATGGCCCACGCCTTATGTTCAATTCTAGAGGTAGGTGACATGGTTGCCAAAAACAATTACGTATGGGGACATTCGATGGGAGTTTTGTATGCGGTCTGCTAAGCCCGAAGTCGTCGTCAAGCTTGGAAGACCAATCCTTCTGCTTGAGCTCACGGAGTCTTTTCAAGTATTCTTTTAATCTCCTGTTGGAATTTACCTTGTCCATTAGCAGGGATGATAAGCTAGACTCATTACATGCTTGATCCCATACAATTCATGAGTTTGCAAATATTTTGTTTGCAAAATGAAACTCCCCCATCACTAATATTAGTTCTACAGGTGTTCCGTCTGCCAATATTTTACGAGAAACTCACAATGTATTAGCATCATTCCTTGGACAAGCCCTTTGCTTGCCATTTGAAATAATCAGCGCTAGCGATGTATAGGTTCCGAATGATGGTGAGAATGGTCTATCAAAATCTATTTATATAAGATTTGCACCACCACCCATACCTCTTAGGGGCATTTCATTTACGCTGCGATATTTCCAATCTTTGGAATCTATCACACAATTCCCAACCCACTCAGCACAATCTCTGAAGATAGTGGGCTAATAAAACTCGAATTGAGTATCTTATGAAGGCTGTTCTTTCTCCCCAGAAAAATGACCCCATATGGTGATGCATAAAATTCGTCGAGGAATTTTGCCTTGTTCATTTCGGCACACATTTTCTTATTATATCAGCACCTCTTTTAAATAACGGTGGATCATCCCAAATATAATACACAACTGTCGGTTTTGAGTTTTCTCTTACATTGTAGTGAATTACGAAGAATTACTCCTGAAGCTAAATAGTTCCTGATATCAACATACCATGGAAGTTGGAAGGAAACTTTTAAGCGATTAACTCATCACAGGAAGTTCTCGTCAATATTACTTTCTCTTCTTCGTGATTACTTCTTTCTACTCTTGACAGTGATCAGCTATCACATTGTCACACCCCTTTATCCTTGATCTCAGAGTCAAACTCTTGTAATAACGCTTCCATATACTCCGATCTTGGTTTAGCTTCCTTCTTTGACATCGGGTACCTTGATTGTTGCGTGATCGGTAAAATAACATGGGATCCCAAAATGTATTACTTTGAATTTTTCACCAGAAAGCAAATACTATGGCTAGCATCTCCTTTTCAGTTTCTTTAGGTAATTTTCTTGTGCTTCGTGAAGGTTACACTAGCATAGTATATGGTCATGAATATTTTCTCCTTTCTTTGCCCTAGGACAGCTCCCATTGCAAAATCACTGGCATCACACATTATTTCAAATCACGATCCCATTATGGTGCTGCCATTATAGGTGCTTGAACGATTTGATCTTGAATTTCTTCAAGCGACCTTGCGGGAGTCATCAAAATTAAACCTTGTATCTTATTAATCGGCATAGTGGTGCATTTATTTTGAAGTCTTTGTGATGAATCTCCTATAAAATCCGGCTATGCCCAAGCTTCTTACTCCCTTTTTCTTGTGGTAGGTGGTGCAATAAGTTTTTGATGATGGATACCTTGGATTGGTCTACTTCCAGGTCAGTGGCGGTACATGCCCGAGAACAATGCCTTGGTTACCATAAAATGACATTTTCCCAATTCGATTATAGCTATTTGTCTTGGCATCTTTGGAAAACCTTGTTTCTAGGTTCTTCAAACAACGATCAAAGCGGATCCATACCGCAGTGAAGTCATCCATAAAAATTTCCATAACCTCTTCAAGCGGTCGAAAATATTGACGTCATACACCTTTGATGTAGCGGGGCATTACACGACCCGAATGGCATCCTTCGAAGGCAAAGGTACCATAGGGGCATGAATGTGGTCTTCTCTTGGTCCTCGGGTGCAATAGCAATACGATTGTATCACAGACCCCATCCAAGAAACAAAAATGAGGGTGTCCTGCTATTCTATCCAACATCTGATCAATGAAGGGCAAAGGAAATGATCTTTTAAGTAGTTGTGTTCGGCTTCACATGTCAATGCATACCCTCCATCCACATCCTTGTTCTTGTTGGAATCAATTAATTTTCTCATTGCGGATCTGATGACCACCCTTCTTTGGAACCACATGGTGGGCTCACCCAAGGACTATACGAAAGTACGCAAATAAAACGACATTGGCTGATTTGAGTACCTCCTTCCTGACCACTTCCTTCATCACTGGATTCAGTCTCCTTTGATGTTCTACAGATAGCTTTGATTCTTAGCAAATTTGTGCATGCAAGTGATGGATTGATACCCTTCAATTCTTCAATGGACCAAGCTATAGACTCTTTATGCTTCTTTAAGATTTTCAGCAACCTCTGTTCCTCAGCATCACTAAGTCTAGCAGAGATAATCACTGGTCTTCTCTTTGGTGATTCTAAGTAAGCATACTTCAAATGACTGGCAATTCTTTTCAACACTAACCCCTCTTCACTGGTTTCTTGATGAATTTCCCACTTATCATTTCTGTTTTGCTTCAAGCTCAAAACTTGATTTCTATAAGTCTTGTTATATAGACCCGATCGAGTAGTCATCTTCAATATCTTGAAATTCATCTCTTTTCATTGATAAAAATTGACATTACAATCATTGTGAACATCAAGGTTGTAGGCCTGCGACATCAATTACATTGCAATTTTCTCTGTCTATGTCTATATTACGCATGCTTTTGATCGAGGGTTGAAAGCGGCGGCCTCTCTGACCCTCGAGTGGGAACTCCTTTTGCATGTCGATCGGGTTCAGCTCCGGTAGCTAGGAATGGTCTCCCGATATGGGGGTACTGCGAATCTTCTTCCATGTCAGAATAATGGGAAGTCTACTAGGAAAACAAATTTCCCAACGTTGACGACACATCTTCCATGACTCAGCCGGGTTTTAAAGTGATCACGTCGCCATTTGAAGAGTAATAGTGGTGGGAATAGCCTCCCCAGGCTTAATTGTAGCCTTGAGAAAGAGGCATCAAGTTTATCTTTAGCTCTTTTTACGAGTCACGGGGAATACCAGGTCAACCCTCCAATGATGCAAGGAATTGTAAAACTCCTGGATTATGCGTCTTTTAAGCAATTCTTTCTTTATCAAGCCTTGCGAAATACTTGAGTTAGATTATACAATCCCTTCTTCACTATCTTTCTTTTCTTGCTCGACATGTCCTTGGGAATTTTACTATATATGGCATCCTGAGTTACCATACATGGAGCATGCGATCTCTAGCTTGAAAGGTTTTCAAAACCTTGCAAGCACTCCTCTATCTTTGATTTTTCGCAGTCTCGTGGAAATGGGAATGCAGGTCTAGAACCTTTGATATCCTTCCACAGCCCTCCTTCTTTCTTTTCTCGGTGTGCTTCTTCCTTTTCACCAGGCTTTCTTCTTCTTTCTTTAACATCATTTTCTTTCATCTTTTTCTAACTCCTTCCCACTCCCTAAGGTACACCACTGACCATGCGATCTTTAGTTCTTCTTTGTGTCACTTGGGAAGGTATCTTTCCTGCAGCTGCGGGTTAGGGCCGGCTGCCCCTACTTGTGTCCTCGGGTTCTTGAGGATGCATTGGTGGTGTTAAAAATTTGAGAATTGGTAGCGATTGCTTCCAATTCTGCACCTGAGCTTTGTTCATGGAAGTTCACTTGACTTCTAGCCTCCCCGTGATCGACATCGTTCTTGAAGTTTGGGCCCTCCTCGACCACGATATTCATTTACGTGTTCATTTCCCTTCTTTACGGAACCTTGGTAGTTTGTTGTGATAACCACATTGAGGTTACATCCCATGCCTTGGGCCTTGTGAAACCCTCCATATATGAGAAGTTCTCATGGTTCCTCAGTCTTTGGGTGATAATGTCTTTGTGAGGTTAGTATTAGGTTTGAAATGGTATCGACCTTATACTTAACCTCTTCAAAAGATCATAGAATTGTTCTTCAAGAGTTTCGCACTTCCTTCAATAACTTTCTTTCAATCGCTCCTATCTCACGGGCAAGTGTGTCTTCCTTTCTCGCTTGGCCCAAATTTGCGCATAATGGCATCCAACTCGCCTCCATGGCTGTCATCTCGTCTGCCCATGATCCCTCTCTCATTGTTTCCTTTGAAAACTCAGAAGGAGTTTTCATATTGCATTTGTTTCGTCTTCAACTTCACTTCGCTTCTTCAAAGACTTTTCGCTTCAATGCTCCACAACATGAAGCATCAATGATCCCCTTCATATATCATTCAAGGAGCATGATATACAATGTCCATCCGAGTCTTCAGATTCATCCCCATGCATCGACATCTTCTCAAAGAACCGCTTGAATCTTTCCTAAGCTACACAGCTTTCATCTTCCCCCCAATAAACACAATGATTTCCCCCTCCTCTCTCCGAGGAGGGTCGGGGGAAGAATCTACCCGGCAGTCTTCCCTACTAACCTCCTCCCAAGTATCAATGTAACTATATAAAGATTCATACCTATGTGGCTGCTGCATCTCTGTAGAGAATGGGAATAGATGCGCTTGATAAACTTCCCCGGTCTCACCCTATCTGCTAACTTCATCAGATTAGCCATCCCGAGAAATCTTCCCGTGTGCCTTCGTCAGGGTCCTCGTGGACGACTAAGAAACTCCATACCGATGGACCACTGCACTTAGCGCTGGTTTAAGTTCAAAATTTTTGTACCAATAGTCAATACGCCCGATCGCAGCACTCCATTCAATAATCGGCCTAAGTCCTCCATGTGACGTGATCGGGAGGCCTCACCGCTCTCATGCGGCTTCATTCCGATCCCGCCTTCAGCTCGCCATGGCTGCTGAGCTTTCTGGCCTCTTTATCTTCCGCTTCCTGAAGTGTTCTCTAATTCGTGGTCCGCCGGAATCATATCGTTGTTCGCTTCCTATGCATTAAAATTTGTCCCTCAAATCAAAACACACTTACATTGAATAGATGAGTCCGGGGTCAACAATTATTTTCACATGGTTTGTTGGAAGGTTAGTGGCTAAAATAAACTGAGATCGCTTGAAAAGCTATTTTTGTTCTTTCCTTCAAATGTCCAAATTAAAATTTCCTTTCTCGTCTTAATATCTACTTATTAAATTTTCGATCCTTTAACGCGCCATAAAACTGTCGACCGGGATCGCATGCGGGCCACAAGTGTATAACACAATTACCAAAGATTATTATCTAATCCAGAATCCGCCATAAAAACTTGTTGACTGGATCGTATATGTACATACATAAACACAATTACCAAAAGATTATTATCTATTCTAACTAAGGCCATACAATCATTAACTGGATCCATCTATACACCAAATTTATGATGTTATCACCTAAGGATTATTATCTAATCCCTGGAAATAAAACCATTAAACTTATGAGTTTCGGCATCACTCTGATTAAAAGATTTTTTTTTAAGAGTAAACCATTTTCGGTGGTTTCGATCCAGATAATCGCAAGTGCACAGTCGCATAAGTACAAACGGATTTAAGTCCAGATATCGATCCCAGATCCCGGTGAATTTTTCACTAATCACTCCCAACTACTTAAGCTCCATACTATTTCGACGTATAATACGATAATGAAATTGGTTTGGAAAGCTTGAAATGAATTATGTAAAGAAGAAAAATGAATAAACAATAAATGAATCGACATTGAAATATCAAAATAACAAATTTAGATTTAATTTATCTCTAAAGAAACATTGAATAATCAGCTATTGTGAAGAATCAATTCCTATAGCCCTCACATCGCATCTTGGTTTTCTCGAACTACGCATCTTTAAACTAGTCCAAGGATTTAATAAAGTGTGACTGATCTCCAAGCCACCTAGCCATCATCTCACCTTAATCAAGCTTTTCTGAACACAGAGGGGCGAAATAACTACTTTTAAAACTAGTAGCCTGCTTCGGTATTTTTCTTTCTCAATACTTCACCCACAAATGGACTCTGCACTGAGCTCCTTCAATTTAGTCATTGGCCGAGGCCGCACCTACACTCGGTTCCTCACCCTCAAAATTAGAACATTTGATCTTTCCTTGACCCATCCCTCAACACGGATCAATTCACTCAGTCTTCTGAATTTGAGTAAACTTCCCGATACTATAAATTTATAATCACTCAACTCATTCTCTTGCCATGCGAAGAGAATGTACTTGATTTTAAACATACAGAAATGCACAGATCAGCAAATCAGTCTAACACTGCCTCCCAAATTGCTTTCTTACTCCCTGAATGCTTTCCTCCAGCACCTGCAGCCTCCTGAAAATCATTTTTAAAACAACCTTCACAGATATAGAATGAAATGGGATCAATTCAATAAATACCCAAAACGTTTATCGTTTAATATCCAAGTTCTGGCTATTATTAATAAAATGCATGAAAGATTATTTCAAGCAATAACGCTAATTCAATGGTAGTCGGGTTTCAAACATTGATTATACTACATTGGCTCGCTTGATCAAGAAAACCATCAGAATCGGAATCATGTTCTAATCCCGCACTGGTCTGAATCGGAACAAACTTAGATAGTAATTTTATGAAATATACATCTACATTCGGCCAATCCTTTACAAATAACGCCAAATCCAAATTAGAAACGAAATACACACTAATCTAATCTAAAATAAAATGGAAAGAAAAACGAAAAACAAAAAGAAGAAAAGAAAAGAAAAGAAAAATAAAATACAGGTGAGCCAAAGAACCCATCTCTCTTTCTGCCGCCAAGAGCCGCTTTTCGCTGCAGTGTGCCAGATTATGTGGTTCTGAAGTCGGGCCCTAATTCCAATGCAGTCTTTGTGGATTTCCTAACGATCTCGCTCCATGTTACTCGGGCTTCATAGACCAAATCCCTTGTTTAACATTAGTTAGTTTGGCAATTTGTCAGTAGCGATTTACGCAAGTCATGATATTCCTTTGTTTTCAGCACCTTATGTCGCGACAAGGAATCAACAATGTCGCGACATCAACCTTATTCTTCCGTGAACCTTAAATGATGGTTTCTACGTCGCGAAGATCAATCTTTGTCGCTACATCAATGGCGTGGCTCCACAGGTTTTAACTATTTGTTCTTGATGTCGCGACATCGATCTCTTGTCGTGACATCAGCTTAAGTCTCTGCAGCCTTCAACTGATGGTTTCTGATGTCGCGACATCAATCCCTTGTCGCGACATCACTTTATGGAATTGCAGCTTTCAACTGAGCAAGTCTCATGTCGCAACCTCGATCTCTTGTCGCGACATCGATTATGGCCTTGCAAATTTAAACTCCGTTAAGCTGTGTCGCGGGACGTCACCTCACGCGAATTACTGTTCAATCACATCAGTTTCATCTTTTCAAACCCGCTATACAGAAGGTGCTTCATTCGACCTTCATCCCTTGTCGCGACATCGGTCTTAAGTCTCTCGGGTTAGTCTTCGCTTACATTAAATGCCCGCCGCGACCTGCATCAAGTTTCCTCTGAATTTTCCCGATGTCGCGACCGCATAACTGACAATGCGTCTAAAACTCAGAATACATTAGTTACCCAACCGCTTATCGCCCGCCATTTCAGATTTTTACTCCAACATCACATTTTTCACCGCTTTTCTTCTTTCTTCACACTCTCGCTTACACAAATTAGTGAGTTTCTTCATAATTCGTATTAATTATTCTCCTTTCTGATGAAAATCAAATGTAAAACGGATTAAAAATAGATGACTTTTAAGCTCATCACATATTACGATGGATTACTCCAGAGGCCGTCAATGTTAGATTTTTTTTTTTTATGGGTTTACTTTCAATAAATGTCTAATGTGTTAGATCGCCTGTGACTGTCAACGTAGACTGAAATTTCTCCTACTGGTTTTTCTCTATTTAAAATACGAATAAAAATGCAGTTTGGTCTAAAAAGATAAATTACCGCAAGTGCTCAAGTTGTACAAGTAATAGCTGGAACTGCTAAGCCTCGAGTTATCGATCCCACATGGGGACAGATAAGAAAATCTATGATCAACTACCCTACTACTCAAGGCCTTACCATTTGAACTTCAATATCTAAAGATTGAAATTAAAAACTAAAACCTAAAATGCAAACCAAAGAACAAAATCTAAATCTGAAAATATTACAAATAAAACTAAAATAAACACAATTGCTAAGATGTAACTTAATATCGAAATGGATCAAAAAGATCCGATCACAATCTACAGAGGGTTACAAAAAACAAGTATTTGTTATGTCTAATCCAACTTGTTCCAAGAGCAAGGTAGTATATTCGATTCATTCATACACTATACATTCTACTATCTAAATACACCATATCTTCTTTCGACAAATGGGTATAAGTAGCTACTTGCAAAATTTGACTCTCTTTAAGACTTGGTTGTTTTTCTTTTCCAATTCTTCAACCATTTCGAACTCCAAGTCCGTTCGCTTCTATGTATTGATAAATACAAGCCCCTTTAAAGTAATTGATACCATAATCTACAAGTTGAGCATAATTCTCCCTCTCCTTGATTAGAATCTTAGCTAACACGGGATCAAGATTGTTCTGCCGAACTGAGACAATGCCTCTAAACTTTAAGCTAATACATCATCCAACTAATCCTCACACCATGAGTACATTAGTAATCTATCAAAGTAATCATTTAAAGTTCATTAGTTCTATAATATTAGTCTAACATACCCCCAAGTAACTGCTTCATACTCTCAAGAATCTCTATCTCCCGTATTACCTGTAGGGCCTCCTGAAATCAAAGTAAGATATTACTATTTTCCTCGGGTATAAGCTTAATAACTTAAGAATAAATTGCCACATGAACAATACCAATAAATCAATCTAGTTCTCAAACCAAAACAATAATTTAAATGTTACAAATCATGACCAAAACACCTAGCCCTTCCAGAAGAGCTAGCTTCCATAACCTGACTACAAGGACAATGATCAAGGATCGTGCAAATTCTTTGAAATCGTAATCGAATCAAGAAAAAGAGAATTTTAAAATTCCAAAACTCAGTCTTACAAATGGAACTAAATATTCATTGATCTAAGCTCAAGATTTCCAACTTTAACCTTATTACAACTCTACGGAAGGAAAATAAAAACAAATTACAAGAAGAAAAGAAAAGAAATGAAAATAAAAATTCCACTTTCACTCATTACTACTCTTCCAAAATGATGGGCCTCCTTATGTTTTTCGCTCTTCCATCGCCTCCCTTCCTTTCTTATTGTAAATCTAAATACTTACTTATAGCTTATTAGTTTATATCAAATAAAATCGAGGTTATTGATGATGGTTTTTGCAGTAAATCCAATCACATGCTTTTAATGCGATAATATATTCTATACTGCACACAGTCTTTGTTTTGGTCAGAGGTCTCACGCTGGAATTTGTTTAATATAAGATGGCATAATCTTAAGTCTTTATCAGAATAAGGCTTGTAAAATGTCACGAATACAAAGTTTCTTCCTCTCATTTAATTATGTCACGACATAGTTTCCATATGTCTCAGATCAAGAACTCTTTTAAATAATTGTCGTGAACATAAAATTCCCTTACAGATGAACCCAATGATAACTCGATCGCCAACTCTTTCGTGACAAAGTTTACTTGTGTCGCAACACAATTTCTTCCTTATGCACTTTTTATGTCGCGACAATCAATTTCTATGTCGCGACATAGTTCTCAGTCTTTAGCTTTGTCTTATGTCATGACAAACAATTTCTATGTCGTGACATACTTCGAAGCCTTCAGCTTGGTTTTATGTCGCGACATAAATTTCAAGTGTCGTGACATACTTTTAACTCTTTTTCTTTAACTATGTCGCAACAAACTTCAAAATGTCACGGCATTTTAACTCTTTCTTTAATATTAGTCGCTTTTCTCACACGCCAGACAAAATTTGTCGTTTAATAAACTTTCAGTCAGGCTTAGCTAATGGCCTGTATGATTGTTGCGACAAAGTTCAATGTCGCACAAAGTTCGGGAGAATTCACGTAGTTCTTTCAGCATTGTCGCGACATGCACCCGCGTTTGTTCCAAGTTCCCGCTGAGTTCTCGCTAAGACTGTGGTCGACAAACAATAAAATGTCATGACAAACAATAAAATGTTGTAACATAATTCTTTTGTTTACAAAGGAATTCTACTAAATCTTTGTTGCGATTGAGAACCTGTTGTTGCAATAATCCTTTAGCCATTTGCTCATTTCTCTTCTTTATTATGACAATTTTTCATTTCATATGATTAGCCACTTCTTACCTAGCGCTAAATTTATCGCCGCTTTCTTTTAGCCTTATTTGTCGCTTCTCGTTTGTCACCTTTTCCAAATTCTACAAAACACAAATTGGGTGAATTCTCATAATTTGGTATTTAAATTACATTAAGCCTTAAACATTCATAAACTAGCTTTAAATTGGGGAAGGAATTTTAGGGATTCATCAAATTTAACCATGTTTGTTTCATCTCTCAAGAAAAGAAAGAAAGGTTGTCATTCTCAAAGCAATGGAAGAGAAGAGTTCATTTTACCCTTTTTATTAACAAAAAACTGAGTAATCAAGTTTGCTAAGGGCTCTGTGATATGTGTCTCAAGAATTACCCATACCAAGAATATGGAAAATATGATCGAGATAATTTATTTATTTTAATAGTGAATTAATCTCATAATAGACAAATTTAGACCGTGGTTCTCATTTGTGTGTGTGTGTGGTCTTCCTGTCCAACCACTGGTGTTGATGAGTTTCATAGAACTGAGATAAATACGCTTGATCTCTTAAGATAATATATTTAGGTCCATAGGTTTGTTGTTCTATCACCTCCACCAATGTAGGCACACACAACCTCAAGATCAAGTAGGTCTCTATAGGCCTGTAAATGTAAGGTTTGGGTAAGGGTATTGAATAGCCACTTTAGGCCAAACCTAATCTAAACATACATATTTTTGCATTAATATCTACTCCATCCGACTTACCATCAGCACAATGACACTCTCAAGACCTAAATTGTTTAGGTGCATCATTCCATACTCCTCATATCACCTTTCTGCACAAATTCTGCATTCTTTCAGCAAACACTAAGAAGCCTTTTTCTTCAAGACAAGGTTATTAGAGGAGTGCAATGTCAAAAACCCCTTAAGCTTTCTACCAACCCTTAGCGAGTTTTAAATTAGTAGCCCTACCAGTTATCTTAGGGGTACCAAAAAGCTGGGACACCCCTTAGGATTTACTTACTTCAGGGAAGGAAGGTTACGAGGCTGTGACTCACTCTTTCCTTGACTAGCTCTATTTTTTGTCATTCATTTTATATTTTCTCTCGTTTTTTCTTTTCTTTTTCTTTCTTTTACTCAACCTCTTTGATTTTCAACTTAACTCATTTCCTAGCTAATTTGGATTTATTTTTCCTAATGAAAAATAACGTCCCTAAACTTTCTCTCCTCACCACGCCTCACTATGTTCAATCCTACAAGAAGGGGTGAGTTTGGTTCTTTAATAAGGTAGTGATGTATAAACAGGCCATTGACTTCAAACTTGGTTCTTATAAATAGAATTTCGCCTTAAGGCTCAACATTCTAGGTACAAAGGGAACATGGCATACATGCATATTGATTACATGGCCTGAAAGATGTTAATCTTCCAAGGATGGCCTATATCATTTCAATTATTGTGTTGTCGATTTCGCCTTAAGCGATAATATAAATGTTTTAGAACCTATGGAGAACAAAGATAGATGGATTCTCATAAACCTCTAACCTACAAACCTTCTTTCAAGGGTTCTAGTGACCATGCGCATGGATTTTGAGAAATCGATGACTAAAAGCCATTATGGATGCTAACTCATTAAGCATTAAGTCCTATTATCTTGAATATTGTATATATCTCAAGGGTTCAATTATGATCTTCATTGACATCACAACCACTCTAAGCAAAACTCAATTAACTCAAAAACTCTTACTAACAAAATAAACTAAAACTAAGATGTAAGTTGGAAAGCATCAAACAAAGTCATCATCCATAAAAGCACAAGAAAATTTCATCCTCAAAGTTATCATGTGCAACATGTGGGGTGTGACATGATAAACCAACCAAAATAAACACCCCTAAAATATCGGGACAACATCATTCCTGAACAAAGAATGATAAATGTTAATCAAAAAGTGGTAATAAGAGTCGGGAAACCGAACTCCCCTTTCTAGTGATCGGTCATTTTGAATAGGAACCTTGAAGATTTTCAGACCATGCTACCCCTTGATACAATATTTTTCTCCTACAAACTAGTCAAGCACAAATATATTGAGCTCTAAACCTTCATTCTGAAACACTAACAAACAAAGTTAAACATTGTTTTGAACTCCTTCATCCCAAAGTTAAAAAAAAAAAAAAACAAATAAAATAACTAAAAATGAAAGAAAAAAAAAGTGGATAGAATCCTTATTTCTTAGCTTGGGTTGCCTCCCAAGAAGCTATTTTGTTTTTAGAGTCCAGCTAGACTCATTGGAAAAGTACTAGCTCTTGGCTTTAGCCATTCTTCCTTTGTGGTTAATGCTCCTTCTCCATTCTCGTCCTTCATAAAGATGAGCTCCTCCACATCCAGATTCAACAGTTTAACCTCTAACTCCAACTCTTTTGTGGACATAAAGTTGGTATTCAATTCAATTCCTTCAAGAGTTTCTCTTAAAGGATGTATGTTGCTTACTTCTTTGAATGTAGAGTGAGCTCTTTATCCTCATGCAACAATTCTTTTCTTCATCAGTCAGTTGTATGCTTTGGTGGAGATTGAACTTCACTTTTTCCTTACCTACTAGTAAAGTCATTTCCCCATATTCTGTATCAATCCATGCTTGACTAAGGGCATTGGAAGGTCTTCCTTTAGCTGAGGCTTGATTGTCCTCTTCCCTACCCAAAGTTACAAGGTCTATGGGGAAATTGAACTTGTCAATCCCAATCAAAACATTTTGAAATTTGATCGCTGATGTAGCTCTTCACCTTTCCTCATTTCCAATGTTAACTCTTCCTCATTTGCATATTCATTGTTTTTCTCTTCAACTACTGCTAGGTTTGTAGTTTCCTCCTTAATTCTCAAAAGCATGCTGTTGCATTCCCTTCTGTCCTTCTTCACTTCATTCCATAAGGCATCTATTAGTTCTTCTTCAGAAGAAGGCTGCTGGATTTGTTCTGGACATATGTAACTGGTTTCAGTGTAGCCTGGGATATCGAGGTATTCTTTGGTCAAGGATGTTTCAGAGCCATTTTCTTCTGCGATAAGCGCCTCCATCAGCCAAATGCCCATCCTGCACTAGCACCTAGAAAACAAATACATAATAAAAGAAAAACAACCTAAATATACAAAATTCAGAAAATAAAATGTCAGACCAAGAAAAGAAAACAAAAGAAAAGAAAATTGTAAAATGCCTGGTTAGCAATTCCCTTTCGCTGGAATATTGATCTATAAACCTCTCGTGTTTGATCCTATGAACGCCCAAAAAACTGGTTATGACCACCTTCCGGCTACCTGGCTACCAAAGACTAATCAGTCCCCAACAAACGACGCCAAAAACCGCACGATCAATCTTTCTTTATGTACTCAAAATCTTCGTTTTTTTACGGGTTTCGTTTTCAATAAAATGCCCAGCAAAGAGTACCCGCTTTAGAACTACGTCACTATTCAATGAAATTTCGCTTACCGGTTTTTCATTAAAATACAAATAAAAATATAGTTTGGTCTAAAAAGATAAATTACTGCAAATGCACAGGTCGTACAAGTAATAAAGTGAACTCTTAAGTCCGGCTATCGCTCCTGGGCGTAGATCGACATAAGAAAATCTATGGATCAACTACCCCTACTACTCAAGGTCCTCACTATTTGAACTTCAATATCTAAAGATTGAAATTAAAACTAAAACTGAAATGCAGAAACTGAAAGAACAAAATCAAAATCTAAAAACAGTATAAATAAACTAAAATAACATAAGTGCTAAGATGTAATCCTAATGATCGAAATGGACTGATCCGCCATAACTGGGCAGCAGTTCTTTTAAAATGTGCATTTGCTATAGATCCTTAACTTTTCAAGAGGCGTGGTATAGTTTCGATCATCCACATACTATACATTCTACTATCTTAACACACCATATTCCTTTCGTGACAAATGGGTCAAGTAGTTACTTGCAAATTTTGACTTCCTTTATGATACCCATTGGTTTTCTTCTCAAGATCACATCCATTTCCTAGAACTGTTCTGATCGCCTCCCATGATAATGATAATATAAAGTCTCTTTGGTGGACCTACTACACTTAATCCCTGTTCAATCTGAACAAGGACCAATCGAGGTCAGGCTAGATCACATACACGACTCTTTACCGCTTTATCAGACGCTGAAGGGTCCGAGTCTTATAATTATATCATACACATAAGACAAAGTCCAAATAAACCACACCAAGAGGTGTTTATAAAGTATCATATAGCACATCGAGTCCCATTTACATGATTCAAAAAATCCGCATTTGTTATCGTTGATCGAGTGCGTAACCCATGTGCTGATGAACCCCTACTCAGGCCGTCTAGCGAATGCTAAGATCATCGCCCCTTCTTCCACCTACACCTGACAAACCCGTGCTAAGCTTTACGCTTAAGTGGGAAATATATATAAGATGTATATACACATTTATATTCATATAGTAATAAAGAATATCATAATTTGAAGGCATTCATATAATGGACTTATACAATTACTTATGCTTATAATAGTTATGTCATCTGACTCCCAGAGAGTTATAACTTATTCTTATCTGTAGATACCTGTAGGTATTACGATAAGTGAACTATATACCATTTACTTTATTCATCATTCAGGTTATTTTCTTATATGACTAAGGGAAATACCTAGACCAAGAATAAATGAGTAAGATACAACACAATGGCATCCGAAGATACTATATGCATCAAGTGTCAGAGCACTAAGCAAGAGGCCGGGCACCACAGAGTGCCGTCAGACCTAATCGGGCAGAGCACCGGGCACTAATCAAAGATTACCAAGTACTAAACCAGAGGCACTAATGCGCCAAGACGAGAGTGCCGTCAGACTAGTCATAGAGTAATCGAAATACTAAAACAGAGTACCATATACCACGTGCCTGCCCATGTACATTTTTCACTTGAATTTAACCTTTTCTATACTTCCCAGATAATGAGACTTTAGCTTAAATACAAAAATAGAAAAACAGGGTCAGAGGGAACCACCCAGACTGGGCCCTCAACTGTTAATCTTTGATCATCTGGGGCTGGAGGGCTGTGACTCAGACTGATTTGTTTGATCACTACTGCATTAGATTGATTTAATTCTGCACTCCACTTCAGCGGGTACCTGTGATCTTGGCCTCTCGACCTTGCCTGTAATGGCAAATTTGTTCATCATCAGCAATTTTCCATAGATCACTTGACATCCTTCATCAAAACTAAATATGAACTCTCAAAACAACTCCACCCAATACTTTGAATTAGTCAAGATTCAAGATTCTACCCAAGTTCCACCCAACTCCAGAAACCTTAGGAATTGTAAGAATTTATCTACTGTCAACTAGGATTTTTCAACCTAACTCCTAAATCTGGTATTGAACAATTCCCAACAAAACCCTAGTAAGGAACTAATTTAATCCAAGGAAAACCCTGTTAACTATACCAAGTAGTTTTGTATTGAAAATCATAAATTAAAATCCATGCCAATCATGCCAAAACATACAAAGATCCATACTCGCTTGATTTCCCCCTTTCTTCCTCTTCTTTCTTTCTCCTTCCTCCTTCTTCAAGTTTTTGTTTGAGACCAAAATGGATTATTTTCGGGGTCTCCTACTCCCTTTATAATAAACTTCTTTATTTCGTCCTCCTCTAATGATTAATATATTCCACCTCATATTTTACTGGGCCTCAGTTTTATCAATCTATGTCTTTGGAGGCCCCTTTATTGTACCACACCTTATCCTAAGTCCACAATTTTTCAGTTTCTAATTTTCCATGTTTTCGCATTTACTTAAAAATTCAATTCTTTCTGCATGTAAATATTCTTTAAACACGCGAGTCAATCTAGGTATATTTCAAGCACATAACTGACATCACAACTGGAAGTTGAGTGTAATCCTCCTCTCCTTGATTAGAATCTGTAAATTTAACATGATCAGATCGTTTCCTGCGAACTGATAATTTGTAAACTAAACCATAATTGATCCAATCCTAATCCTTTACACCATGAGTAAATTAGTATCCAGTCAAAGTAATCATTTAAAGTTCATTAGTTCCATACGCTGGGGGCCTAATATACCCCAAGTAATCAAGTAGGATAGTGCCTCAGAAGCATGAATTGTGATTATGTTTTGCGAAATTAATAAAGTGTTTATTTTGAATACACAGCTACTTGGCGCATAATATGAATGAAACGCTTAAAATCCATTTATTAATGTAATCAAGAAACTCAGCAGGGCAATGTTTATACACTGAGAGATCTATGCTTATGGATTATAAATCAAATTGTCCGTAATAAATTAATCAAGCTCGAGGATCTTCAAATTAAATATTACTCGCTGGCCCGCTTAATATTGAGAATGAAGTGACCTTAATCCGGTCACTAATGTGGCGACATTAAAGTGGAGGCTCCATATATAATAAGATTATATAGGACGGTGACCAAGGCGCAGCTTTCGACTTTTTAAACAACGTTTGTCTCAAGAATTCAAAACAATGCCGCAGATGATCATATGCACGGGCCTCTAATCCCGAAAGAAACAGACTTCGTTTTGCGTCAATCGCCTTTGAAATAGCGGGTTAAAGCTCGTTATGGAATGGGCCTAATACTAATCTTGGAGGCCCATTATTGGCAAATGGGAATGTAAACTATGGACATGGAATCAAACCCTTTCCCCATGGAAGTCATTGTCTCTTAAGTGTTGGTTCTGAATCAATACTGAAGGCCGAACTATAATGAAGTTTGGCAAACAACTGCTCACTAATGGGATTAAGGAACTTGAGGATCAAGATAACTAGAGGCAAACCGTGACTCCCACCCGCGACTCTAGTTATGAACCAGCTCTAGAGGATAGAACTGATAATAAGATTAAATCAATGCACACTCTAAATTCGAGCAAATCGAGAATAGAGATGACAAGAGTTCACCCCAAGTTTTTAGTAAATAACTGAAATTAATAAATTAAAACACTTACTAGTGAGCGATCAATATTAAATTTATCTGAGCTTAAACATGTGTCCACATGGGTCCCAATTCCACCTCCTATATTAACAAGCACTATCCATTCATGATTTGAACAATTACACTCTATAATTTATGTTTGGAAAAATAATTTAATATTGGATGCTTATAGATTGTAAGTATAAGGTGGGATCATATAAATTAATATTTGACAAGCTTATAGATTAAAAGTATTGGCAGATCAAGTATAAATTAATATCGAGCTATATTGGTGCGGTTGCAGACTCAAGTATAAATTAATATTTGATTGTTGCATTGCGAGTAATCAAGACGACTATTTCATATTAATCAAGACCAGATAGCAAATTCTGCAAATATCCAAATTGGTTTAGATATTTATGCAATTTAAAATGACTATAAATAAGAAACCATTTCCCCAATGAAAAAAAGGAGAAAGAAAAAGGTTTTTTCCAAACCCTAGTCCTCCTAGAGTCTCTTCCTTAGAGATCCCTGCTTGCCTCATGTAAGAGCACCACAGATCTAGAAATGTAAAAATCCAGAGGGTATCGTTTCAGACATCCGTCGGGTGCCTGCACACCAGCAAAGGGAGGGCGGAATCAAGACTTTCATGTGGAGCAGCCAACCCTTACTTAGCCAAATAAATCTCCTATAACAATACTGTATAGATCTGATTCATCTCCTATATTATTATGTATTTGTATGTCCTCAAGCAATAAGGATTTTCTGGAAAATTTAAACCTAATTCCAATAAGGCTTTGTTTTTTCTTATTTCCATCACTTGCATCGAGCGATTCCATGTAAATGCAAGTATTAATATATATATTTTTGTAATAAGCAAGAAAATTGTTTTCGATCTGCGAAGGATGCATTCTCATAATGTTTTTATACTTTACTGCCTGTGGTTTGTGTATATGGACATTTTGATGAGGGCTTAATTATATGGTGTTTTGGGTTAGGTTTTCTTATTTTCCCTAGATCTTGTGTGCTTGGCCACGGTATAGACTTTTAAAATTTTTTTCTTTTATTATTGGTGGACCGGAAATTATACAATCTGCAAATGATATTAAGATGAGCAGCTGGAATTATGTAATCAGTAAGAAGCCCATTGCGTAATTTAAATATTTTTTTTCAATATTTTCAAATGCTGTAAATGGCTGTAAACACCAAACACCCCACCCGCTTTTATTTATATTTATTATTTATGTTACTTCAACAAGAGACGTAATCTCAGCAATATGCCCATGCATATAAGATGTCATACATGAATGCCCCACCACATCAGATCACGCATACCATCCTTTAGAAACATGTTCATTAGGAATGTTTGTTTATTTGTCAATAATAAATTAAATAATGGACAGAATAAGACAATCAATTTCCAACTAATTTGATCGGCTCATACACATAGTTGAATCCTCTGCTTAACCAGATTATTCAATCTTTGGCCAAAATGATTTGATTTTACAAAAGGATGTGGCCAAAACAATAAATCTCAAACAGAGCTGATCAAAGCCAATAACAGGTCTTTCACTAAGTAGAGCCAGTTTGTCTAAACCCAAAACAGTCCAAATTAGATTTGGATTAGTTTAACTGGAATAAAAACCAAATTAACTAGATTTGAACCTGTTACTGGCTTCAATCCTAATAGAATTAGATTCTTGTCACCAGTAAACAATTACAGAGATATAATAATTGAATAGGATTTATAAAAACATATGACAATATAATCAGAAAAACATAAGTTTAAAACATTATTTTATGAAGGGCATGTGACAAATGTGCCCTACGGTTCCATCGTTACTTCAACAATCGTGAGGTTTTAGTGGCGCCTCAGTGACGCTGACGTCCTCCCTAATGAGGGTGTCCAATTCCGCTTAATATCATCGCTGCACTCCCATGCGATGTGGTCTGGATGATGCCGCATCTCCAAGATCGACCCACTTACCGCCGCAATCTTAAGCAGTTTCAGAACCCAAAACGGCCGGGTCACATTCAAGAAGATACACTAAATTAAGCACTGTATCTCGACCGAATAAAGGTAGTTTAATAATGCAGTGGAAAAAATATGAGATATTTTGAGTCTCATTTATTAATTTGAGATAGTCTCAAATTTAATTTATAATTAGTATGACCTACCCTACGGCGGGATATTAATTGTAGGTTAACTTACTCTGATTATACATTTGTCTTATGTGTTTTAATTTCTATGCATTCATGCATCACGCTTACTATTCCAAAATATATTTGATGCTTTTCCACATAATAAATATCGCGATTTAATTTAATAATGTCCGCCTAAACCCTATAATTTCTTTTTACTCGCAAATGAATCCTTAACCGGCGATGGTAAAGTGGAAAAAGTAATGTTAATATCGTATGGCCTGCAAGAACATATAGATTTGCCCTCATCAGAACGTCCTCGCAGAACCTACAACTAATGCCGCCGTAGTGTACAGAACCATATGAATCGCTGATCACTAATAACAAAGCCCGGCTTATATACAAGCCAAGACATGTCACTGCCAGCTAAACACTAGAGAATGGAATTTGCCATCAGATTATGGATCTCCTCCAAAATATGTTCTGTTAATCAACACGCGCCATGAAGCTACTAGAAAGTACATGAACGCCAAGATGAGTGAAGGCACCTCCGCTGCAGACCATGTTCGAATATGACTAATTATATTAACGAGCAAGGGGGCCGCATCGGGCCATATTAGATGAGAGCACCTACGAGTATAATAATCGGATTCACTCCACTCCGATTTCCTCCAATTCACCAAAGAACTATAAAGATGAACAAGCCGGACTACAATGTAACCCAAATCACCGAATGAATTGCAAACTCCTTCGAGGCCATCTCGAAGACAAGGACTCAAAAGGTCACAAATGTTGTCGTAAACCATACCCATCATCCCCTCTCTAACAATAAGAAGCAAGAGGAAGAACAATATGGGTGCCTCATAGAAGACTAAAGAAGAAGCAGGCTGCTCCCAAAGCAAGCGATAAGAAGAAGGGCTCCAAAGAAAAGAAACCCAGTTGAAAATGTTTCAATCGCTTGAGTCGATGGCATTGGAAGAGGAAATCGTACCGCATTCCGAATCATGAAAAAGAAAGGTAAATTTGATTTATCGGGTTTTATAGCTTAATTTTAGCGGGAAGGATAAATAACTCGATAATGGACCGTGGTCCACTAACCATATTTGTTTTCTTTGCGTATGCTTAGCCTTCCGCGGAGCTTCGCTTCGGCTGAGAGCTCGATGGTAGTTTGAATGGCCGACGCGGCTCGCATTAAAAGGAGTCGCCTTCGCTTTTAGAATTAGAGAATAAATTTGCCAATAATGTTTATTGCATTCCGATTCGTATGAAATTTGATTTCAGCTTTGCCAGCGAAATAATTACATCGTTTATTTTATAATAATCGATTGTTATTTCAGAATGGTTTAAAGATTTGTCACGAAATAATGAAAATGGGCTTTACATTTTAAGGCCAAACAAACGAACGCTCCTTAACACTCGAACTATTTAGAGAGAACATCCTGGCCTAAGAAGCAAAAGATTCTCGATAATGATGACACGCATCTCCATGGCACCTAAGGTTGGGACATATAAGCCCGGATAGATTAGCAGACTGTAGCGATGGTCCTTTAAAAGAGCTAAATAAAATTCCGTGTACCAGGACCCTGCCCTGGGCGTAAACACTAAGAGATCTTTCTCAAAGAAAGGGCTTTAGGCAAAGGAACTACTTAACTTGCATCTAGATGTTCCATGACTCAATGTCCAAGCTAGGCGGTTAAGAATACCGCCACTTCTATCAGACTTACTATTCGAAAATGGTATACTACCTAATGCAAGTGAAATCCCAAACTTCTTGAAAGTTTAAAGAATTCCTAGCGTGTCGGGGGAAGATAGTTAGTAACCATTATTGTGCCTTCGATCGGATCGAGGAGGTGAATACCTTGATAAGGTAGTTCAAGGATCACCTAATTGAGGCTGGCATCAGATCCCACCACAAAGACTGAATCACACACCAGAACTATCAGCAGTTAAGAACTAACAATGCTCGATATGGTTAGCCTATGATGAGCTACTCCTCATCACACATCATTATGGGATATGCGCCGCAAACCCGCAGCTTCACATTTTATCGAAGTTCTAAGCTCCATCCAACACACACCCTGCAGAGTTATGGAGGTCAAACCCGCTTACGTCATATCCAGGAGCATGGGGGTGTGGCAAAGATACGTGGCCGAAAGACTGGAAGCTAGAACCGCGAATATAAGTATGTCCGTTTATTTGCTACCCCAGCATCGAGGTGTCACGCCCGATTCCCAGTCCGATCCATCAAGGACCGAACCTAAGCCGGGTGCGAAACCATATACTGGGACTCTTTATTTTTTTTTTTTATACAAACAATATTTTTCATTTAACTTATACCCGGTATACAACACTGTACAACCAAAAGTCATTCATATATACAAAGGAGCGCTTCACCGAGGGTATCCATTAAAATCTCTACACATATGCTAAGTCCCAATTACTTATATACAATTACATTTCGTGGATCCGATGCCCAAGTAAACTTTTTGTTTTCGCTTTATTAATTTTCATTTTAAAAGTGTCGAATTCTAATCCCCTACTTCGACCGAACACATCCGTCGATCTTGCCATTCGACGCTTTCTAATCAAAACATTTATTTCATTTTATTAAATTTTTTCTTCAAAGTGTCACAATTCAACCCACTTCACCTGGCCAAGTGATCCTAAGCCGGGATCCCGCTTTACTCCGACATTTTCAATTATCTTTCCAAAACATTTGTTTGGCTATTCTATTCTACACCTTAATTAATCGAAAGCACTTCTTTCTGGCAATCCCATAAACACTTATAATTTCAAAAGACCCTTAACATTTATTCAACAAAATGCATTTCATAAAATGATGCCTTTACTTATGTCCGTAAGGTAAAAGATACTTAAATACAATTTTTAATGTCATTTTTTCATATTTGGCTTCAGATTTCACATATAGCTATAGAAGTCAATATCTACGATTATCACTGTAAATCATCTGCCTTATTGGTCTATTAGCAATGTGGATTTCACACTAATTATTACCGTCTCTACATATGGTTATAGAAGCTCATATCACGATGTGATTCACTGGGAATCCCGCCCGCTTGTCATTCAAGAGCAATGTGATTCTGGATTCACCATGCCATCAGCTCACATATGGCTATAGAAGCTCTATATCCACGTGATGATTCACTCTGGGGAATCCCGCCCGTTTGTCATTCAAAGAGTACTTGATTTCAGATTCAATTATTACTCGCCCTCACATATGTATATAGAAGTCTACATTCACTTACAGATTCACTAAACCCATGTTTGGCTATTCATTAGGCAATGGATTTCGTGATTAGACAAATACGATTTCCTTCATGACGAATTCAACTTAAGAATCCCGCTACGTTTGCACATTCAATGATACATTTCAAATCAATTTACTTTGCGCAAGAATTTCTCTTATCGCTCAAATACATGCACATGCATACGTGACGTATATTTAATAACAATCATTCAAATCAATATATATATATATATATATATATATATATATATATATATATATATATATATATATATATATATATATATATATATATATATATATATATATTTTACAATTAGCATTCATAATCGATCACAATCGATTTTGTCTTCTATATTTGGCTTTATACACAAATATCAACAATAATCATTCAAATCAATATATATATGCTTATATATATATATATTCTACAATTAGCAATTGCACCATCATAATCACATTTCACTCCAATATCACTTTCAGATTATCTTTCAAAAGATATATCAAATCTATGTACACATTTTATATACTCATTTACGATACTCACAAGATATACTCATTTACGATACCATTTATGTATACTCATTCATGTATTCACTCACGATATACTCATTCCCATATACTCATTCATGTGTACTCATTCATATGCCCATTTACGACACTCGCTTCATTTGTTATCATTTTCTGGGTTATATAAGATAATAATAATATATCACTTAACTACATTATGTGTTCATGACATATTGCCTCGTGATGCTCACAATCATGTCAATTCATTTTACTTCTATTTTCCATAATCATTTTCTATGTTTCAAGGAATACATCTTTTACATTTTTCATTTTCTACATTTTCTTGTTTCATGCCTATTACATATGGCACTTCATATTCTTTGAGAAGTATGATGTATGGAATCACACCTCATTCATATATTCTTAATCCTCTATTTTATCTACTTACTTTAGGAAGTGGAATCCAATCCCAACCTGATTATCCAACTAAAAGTTGCAGCATTTTCATGCCAAACTAGTCAGTTTACCCGATTACACTAGAACAGTTCGTATTACTAATTTTCCGGGATCCTAACTTCATGTTTGACTCTAGGTCATTGTATTATTTTAAATATAAGGTGCTAAGGGTTCTATTCCAACTGGAATCACCCAATCTTGGGGAGCACTAAATCAAGTTACGACCAAACAACCTGACTACTCTATGTTCTGGGGTTGGAACTAGAATTTGTCTTACATACCTTTACTTTTGAGGAATTTAGGCCACTTAGATCAGAATTTGGCAATCTTATTCTTTAAGTTTTATTTTCCTTGAAGTCTATTTTATCGAGCTACTTGAATCACCAACCCATAAGAAAATGGCGGTTATAATAAAATACGAAACTATCGAACTGAAATAGAACAGGTACCGGTACATGTCTTAATACAATGGTACATGTTGGCCAAAATGACCAGAACACAAGATGTACCGTACATGTTCATAAAAGAGTACATGTCACCCAAATGCCCAAAATGTGTAAGGTTTTTTCTCCTTTTTTTCCATATTTTGCTACCTAAATCTCAACTATACTTCAAACACTTCAAGACCACTTCAAATTCATCTTATGATCTCTTTTCTAGCCTCAATTTCAATACTTTCTTACTTCAAAATCCTTCATGACTTACTCTCAAACCCACTCTAATATGGGTTATGATCCATACCTAACCCTAACATGTAAATAGTTAAGCCCTAAACCCTAACTCAATTACTTGCCATTGAACTATGAATCCAACCTCAAAGGAGGATTTCATATGTTTTGTTTCATTCAAAGTTTTACCAAGCTTACTTTCCATAATTTTGGGTTAAGATGAAACTCCTAGCAAAACCCCAAGCCTGGGTGATGCTCATTAATCAAACAAGCATGAAAGTCATACATAATCTCTAGAACATGATAAAGGTCATATTTCCATACCAAAATCAAGCATCCATACCAAGTTGGCTTGATCTTGGCTCCTCCATCTTGTTCCTCTTCCTTCTCTCCTCTCCTCACGTTTTTTCTCCTCTCCCAAATGAGACCAACTTTTGGGTCTTTAAAACCCATGCTTACGCCTTGTTCAAGCTCCAAAACCATTTTGGGTTTTCATTAATTGCTTTTAAGCCTTCCAACTCTTTGGCTATTTGTATTCCAAGTTTCCTTATTTCATTTTGGCCTCAAATCAATTCATGTCTTTAGCCTGACAAATTATAATTTGTCCTAAGTTTTGTAATCTTCCGGCCCTGTTTATATTTCTCAGATGACCTACAAAATATTAATGAGGCTTATAAAATATTCTAAACATGTCGAAAAACGACTAGGGTATATTTTCAAGTGTTACACGAGGAGGTGACAACAAAACGCGTGGTAAATGTACGCCATGCAAGTGCACGGCCGCCCCAAGTAATATATAGTGTGCATTCGTACTTGACATCGATCCACAGGATGTGTATCAATTACAAAGGTCTTGCTTTTAGATAATATCCTAAGAAAGGATTTTGTTAATGCGTGAATGTATGAAAGTCGATCGAGTTTAGATTCTAATGGAATCAATTGGTATTGAAGGCAAAGAGTATCTCCCCGTCACTTTTAAGGATTATTTCTTCAAGATATTATTATTCAATGTATTTTATAATTTGTCAACGGCGAGGTGATCTTACTTACGAGATATCCTCTCTCAAGGTATATCCGCCATCTGAATAGAGTTGAGTATATCTCTATCTCCACTCAGTATTCCGAGATGCTTAAACGTCGAACCCCAAATGCCACTCTCAGGATCTAATATCTCTATTTAACGAGCCGATTGAAAGTCAGTTTACTCTAGATCCCCCGAATAACTCAATCTCAATCTCATTTCCAAAGGTGATTATGCCAATGTCACAGACATTATCATATAATTTGAATTACATAGAAATAAAGCAGATATAACAAATTGATAAAACAACCTAATAATATAAAGATCAAACTTTAATCCATCAATAACATATGACATATTAATATAACCCTAGAAATAAATCTGTAAACATACCGAGGAAAAGACCAAAATGTTTAGTATTAAAAACATAATTTAATATCCAAACAAGAAACAAAGATAACCCGCACTTCAGCCCGCACTACCGCCTAGACCCGCAGGCTTCGCTCAGACGCTCTCGATCCTCATTTCTCGAGCCCTATTTTGCTTTTAAACACGGAGGGCAGATCTTCGCGTCAGACAATAGCGACGCTGGTAATCGCCGCGACAGACACGCGCGACGCTGAGACGCTTCGACGCTTCCATCGCTGACTTCTCGTATTGTCAATCCGGCTGACGCCATGCCGCGACAGTGGGACGCTGCGCGATTGAACGCCGCGACGTGATAAACAATTTTCTACTGGGTCCCCATCGCCTCCAAAAATATCAAGATCGCTCTTCATCTCATTACACGTGATCCAAACCCGTATAAACAATTAGAGTTCAACAAATAAAAACTATAAAACATTATAAAATAAATCGAAAATTGGTTGACTGACGCAGCAACATGAAAGTGTTTTGTACTCATCACACCTCGAACTTAGTTTCGCCGTCCAAGCAAGAACCGACTTAAACAATGACACACACGGCATAACGTCACTAACACTAAGATAAGGTTACATACTCAAAAATAGGGATCAATTTGGATCGACTACACTACCGCCGTGGTTGCTCAAGTTCACAAAATGATACGTATTTGACTTCTGGAAAATCTTGTTGAAATAGGTAGAAGTGACGAAAACAAATCCCATGATATTCAACACTTCCAAAGCCCCATGCTTATAATGAATGACCCCAAGATATGCCTGTGTCCCGGTTAATCTCCAAACTTGAGCTCAACTCACCTATTCGAAGATGCTAACTAGAAAAGGATAGGAACGCACCATTTTATCTATGGACCAAATACCTAGAAATCTCCTAAGGTGTACCTAAAATAATGAAGAAAACCTAGTGCCAAGAAGTTTTAGCGAGTGTTCCTAGCGACCCACTAGCACCCCACCAATGGTTGGTGTACTGCACTGTTCCTCCAACTCACCCCCACCACTTAACCAAACTCAAAGGGCTTTTAGTCAGGAAAACCATCTTCTCATCTCATGTGGAAGGCAAAGTGAAGTCAATCGATCTTGCCCAACTGGCTATATTAGCTCTTAAAAGGCCTCTCTAATGTGCCCGGATTCTACTGATACATCCCACTATTCTTATGCAGATATTCATTTTTTTTTTTTTTTCATTTTTCCTTTCTTTTCAATCTTTCTATTGTTTTGTATTTTCCTGGTTTGGGGCCTGACATAACCTCTTGTCATCTGGGTGTCCCATCACTTAAATGGCCCAGTCTCCCAAGGTTAATGAATCCATGTGAGGTCGGTCCTGCGCCATGAGTACTCTTAGCACATTAGTGTGTGAGGCAGGTGTCTATAACCCAGCCTCACTACTCAGGATTGGTTCACTAACCCTTTCCATCTATCTAACTCCACTACCGAAAGTAAAACATTGTATGCATTTGAACATCCAAACTATAATCAATTCCAAAAGGATCCTCAAATTTTTAACATGGCACACAAACACACAATTATTACACAGATCGACCGGAATATCAAACGCCAAACTTAATCCACATGACTCGTAAGTTTAACTAAACATGAACTAAATAGAACACAACTATACAATGCAATGTGTGTGCACTATAAAAACAAAAGCACTATAAAAACACTAAAAAACAAAACAGAACTAAAAACAAAACAAAACATTATCACCCACTTCTAACAAAAGACATCCACATCTCAACCCAGGGTGGGCCAATAGTAGAGGGCAAGGAGACTGCCCCCAGACAACGCGCGGTGTGGAGGTCAAGGAAAGGTAAAGGAGTCACACCCTGGCTCGTAAGGACTCCCCGTCATTAAGAATGACGCCCGATTGCCAGATGCTGGCAGACAAGATTTGAGGGGCCCCAAACCCCTGTGAGACGAGGACGCGGTGGCTCCCGGGTCTCATCCCACGCCGCGCCAAAGGAGGTGAGACACCCCACCCCATGTCCCGGGAAGGACTGAGGAGCCGCCGAGGTCGTCAGCGGAGGTGGCTGAGAGGATCGGCCAAATGCCCCGGGATCGCCTGTGGATCCATAGCGAGCCCGACACTATAAAGCTCGCCCCGTCCGAGGGGCTCATGACCCAACTGATACCTCAGTCGCGCGGACATCAAACCCGCTTGAGTTTTATTGCCTCATGGAATGCCCCGCTCGCCATCGCCGCCTAGGCACCCCATTGTTCAGAATGCTTTATCGTAGCGCGTCCCTGTGCTCATCTTCATTCTGGAAGCATGAGATATATTCTCCTTATAACCCGCCCAACATCGAAAGGTATGTCCCCGTAAGATGGCAGGGCGTAGTCGTTAGAAAGAAAGTCACAGCCACTTCACACACATTCGTCGTTTAATCACTTGGCTGATAAAGCCGATGCCGTTAGGATGAAGGCCAAATGTTTCGCCTTGAAATTAACCCACGACTCCAGACTATTGATTTTCCACTCACCCCGACCATCACAACACGGATAACCCTCTGTGGTAGCCTGGGCGCTGAGCCATCAACGCCTCCTCAAGGACATGCTCGAGATCAGACACCATTGACCACCCAGATCAAGTCACCATCATCCCAACCCGACTTTTTCAACATGGAAGCAGGATCATGAACTCGCGTACCACACTCATCACCGTCGACAGGTGGCAAAGTACAAAGCACGCGAACCTTCTAGCCGCAATGGTCTCGGCGGAAGAAATCATCTGGGGTGGTGAAACCTCTCATTGATGAAATGATCGGTTTTGCAATGGTGCCAAACCGACGGCGCAGATTCGTGATTCACAAACCATGGTATCAGAAGGGGGCCCGTCCCCACCGCCTGACCTATTGAAAATGGTCTTTGCCTCGCCAGTATGACATATCGACTTACCACGTGGTCGGGTACCAAGGGTACCTACCATTTAGAGACAAAAGCAAAATACCTAGTAATCTTAACTAATCCTAAACCATTATGTAAGTAAAAACTAACTATGACTCCAAACCTTAGAAGATACCTTAAAACCTACAAAATAGGAATCCAATATAATCTAACTGAGAATGCCAAGGCCAATCTCTGCACAATATGTGAAATGCCACAAGGATCCTGTTTAATGAGTAGAAACGATAACAAACACTACTGGCGATATACAACCCTCCTGGCTACATGATTAGAGTTCTAGGGCTAGTGAGGTAAAGCAAGATGGCTGGGGTCCTGTGCAATGGAGGGGCGAGTAAGATCCAAAAATGAACTGGTCTTCGCTTTAAACAGGCAATACACGGTGCAACACGCGAATGCGGACAGAGAGTGAAACAACAACCGCCGAGACGACTTAGACTTAACGCTATGACGGACAGAGTTAAATTAATGAACGCCTCGACGTTTCGCACCAGAATCGCCGCTACGACAGAGGTTCGAACCACCAGCACGAGAAAACCATCATCGCCAATTAATGAGATGATACAACTTGACGCCGCCACGTTGGATCCGTCGCCGTAACGATAGAGGTCAACTTGACTCGCTGGACGTGAGAAACCACACGCGACGAGGATATAATCTTTACGTCGCTAATGATTTATAAGCCATGGATCGTGAATCAACGGTGCAATACTGATGATCCTTGACCGAAACCCCACTCGTATCGTGACTTTATGACTTCAAACGCAACTTCTTAACAACTTCCTATTTAGCCGATTCAAGTGCCTAATTAAACAACAAGTAGAAACACCGACACGAGAGTTGTAAACCCTATAACAATAGAAATTGGAACTAAGAAAAAGGAAAAGTTTAAGAAACACTTGGGTTGCCTCCCAAGAAGCGCTATGTTTAATGTCATTAGCCCGGACACTCGAAGTCGCAATGTACTGAACCCGAACTTTATGATTCTTACTACGCCTCGCCTCGCCAAAGGAATGACGTTTGTTCGCAGGAAACTCCGCTCCATAATACGCTTCAATCGTCATGGTGACTCAGAATGTGCCTTTCGTGGATGTAACTTCTCGCCCCACCGTGTGAGGCAAGACCTTGGTCATCGCGGAAAGGCCCGATTATCGTAATTCACCCCTCGAAAAAGCTTTAGGCGGAATGGAATAGAAGAACTTGCTGTCCCGGCCGCGGAACTCCTTTCCTCGTGATGTGCCTGGCTGTGCTGTGCTTTAGTCTTTCCTTATAAATGCGGGCGTTTATAAGCTTCGCTTCGACCATCCAGCTCATCGAGTCGGGAGAGCGCTGCTTCTCACAAATGCAATGTACTATCCATGTTTAACTGTCGAGTGGCCCAATAGGCTCGATGCTCCAATTCCATTGGAAGATGACACGCTTTACCATAAACGATTTTGAACGGTGACATACCCAAAGGAGTTTTAAATGATGTACGGTATGCCCAGAGTGCATCGTCCATCTTTTTAGACCAATCCTTCCCTGAGTTTTAACGCCTTCTCGAGAATGTATTTTGATTTCTCTCGATTGATACTTCGCTTGTCCGTTTGATCATGTGGTATGCAAGAGATGCACGATGACGTAATTCTTATACTTTGCAAACCTTTATCAATTACCTTATTGCAAATGGGTACCATTATCTCGTGATCAAGGCCTCTATGTGAGCCCAAAAACGTGAGAATATATCACGCGTTGCAAATCGAGCCACAACTCGCATCACCGGTGCGTAGGAATTGCTTCTACCTACTTTCAGACATAGTCTACCGCCAACAAGATGTACAAGTTGCCGTATGATGAAGGAAATGGTCCCATGAAATCTATCCCCCATAAATCAAACAATTCTACCTTCTAAAATGGGATTTACGCGGTTCGTCCTTCTAGAGATGTTCCCATTCGCTGACATTTGTCACAAGGGAAACGACTGATGAGCATCTTTAAACAAGGAAGGCCAAAGAAAACTAGATCAAGCACCCTTTAGCCATCGTCCGCCACCAAAGTGTCCACCACACCGCAGTGTGACAATGGCTTAACGCTCGCGATTTCATCTTCGCACACATCTCCTTAAGATCCGATCAAGACAAGAATCAGAAGAATTGGCTCCTCCCAATAGTAGTGTTTAAGGTGTATTTAAACCTCTTTTTCTCAATGGGAGCAATAAATTCCTGAGGGGCTACTTTAGCTACCAAATAATCTTTACATAACTCGCGAAACTATGAAACGCTCTCTTCTCAATAACTAAGAGTTTCTCGTCCTGAAATTGGCTATTCACCGGGACATCATCTCTGCCCCTTCCAAATATGAAAGATGGTCTCGCACTAGGTTTTCAAAGGCCTTTGTCTTTAATTTCCATGATCGAATTCTTGCAATAAGAGGACCTAATCGAATTAATCTGGGTTTTGCATCTTCTTGGTCAAGTACTTACGGCGTAATGATCGCTGCGCACCACGATCTTGCTGCCAATCAAATATGGCCTCGAACTTGTCAAAAGAAAACACAATGGCCACGTCTTTCTCCGTAGTGGCATAATCTGGGCTTCTGGAGCATCATTCAAGGTTCTACTAGCATAATAATAGATTACTAAAGATTTTCTCTCGTTTATTCCCAGAACCTACCAATCGCTGTCAAGGCCACATAAGTTCAAACCCGAAAAGACCAACTGGTGCCACAACACAGGAGTCAAAACCAACTTATCCTTCAACACCGAGAATGCATGCAAACATTGCGAATCAAACTCAAACGGATCCTCGACTAAGAGGTCAGACAATGGGTTTTGGTAACCGTGAAAACTTTGACGAACCGCCTATAGAATCCAAATATGGCTCTAGGAAAACTCGAATCCTTTATCGACGAGGGTGGAGGTAACTGGATTGCTTCCACCTTCGCCCTATCTACCTCTATCCTCTTGCCGAGATCCGGCGTCCAAGGACAATACCTCGTACTCATGAAATGGCACTTTTCCCAATTGAGTACTAAGTTGGTCTCTTCCCGCAAAGATGCCCCTCAAGTTCTCTAAACAGCTTATCAAATGAATTTCCCATTAATGGTAAATCGCCCATAAAGATCTCAATTGTCTTTCCACCATGTCCTGAGAATATGGCCATCATACATCGCTGAAAAGTACCCGGTGCATTGCACAAGTCCAAAGGGCATCCGCTGTAATGCGAATGTACCATAAGGACAAGCGAATGCTGTCTTCCTCGATCTCTCGTGAGTCATGGCAATTTGACATTGTAACCGGAATATCCATCTAAAAAGCAATAATATTCATAACCCATTAACGATCGAGCATCCGATCTAGAAACGCACGGAAAGTGATCTTTTCGAAAGTGGCCTCTACTCACCATAATCACTACAAATTCTTCCACCCAGAACTGTTCTAGACGGTAGTAAGATGTTGTTTTCAGTCCTGGCGATGCTTGTTCCTCCCCTTTTTCGGCACTACCCACATGACTTATCGCTGAATATAATATCTTGTATCTGATGCAGATGAGAATTTTGATGGATTTATCTCGATTATCGCGATTAGCTGCGCATTGGTGGTTATGTCTATAAAATAACGCATTACAGAGACGACTTTTAGACTCACACCATCTGAGCATGCCGTGATCCCGAGATCTCAATAACTTCCTCTTAAAGATGTACTAAAGATGAGATAATCACGGGTAGCGTAGGATTCTACCCAAGGTATGCATACTAAATGCAGTAGAGGTTTTTGTTCCACTTCAAGGTTGCTCAATCGATGGGACCGGTGTTTTAACTCCTTCGCCTAGAGAAGTATTTCCGTCTATTGTGTCCGAAAGAGTCCATCCATTTAACATATTCTTCCCCGCCTTCGCCGTGTTCTCTGACTCCATTCTCCACTAGGCTAGTCTCCAAAGGGCCGCTGGAGACCACTTCGCTGGGGACACTATAGCCCTTCAACCATTTCAGCCATGAAGCAAGTATCACTTTCTCACTGGTGCCTCACTCCGCTCAAACACGTTGAACTTTACTTCCTCTTCAGACTCAGCTTCAGCCGTCAGACATCAATCATTGCCTCGCTGGGCTTGCAAGAAATGGTCTTCCCAAGATTATCGTATTTCTTTATCTTCCTCCATGTCCAAAACAATGAAATCCCGCTGGAAAAAAATAAACTTGTCGACCTTAACTAAGACATCTTCATTATCCTCCTGATGCTTCTAAAGATCCGTCTAAGCCAAGAGTGATCGTAGCCGCCGCTTCTCCTAATCTCAAACGCTTGAAAATGGATAAGGGCATAAGATTAATGCCGCACCTAAATCACATGTGGCTCTCTCTAAAGATAGCATTTCCAATGGTGTGCGGGATAGTGAAACTCGCCCGGGTCTCGAGTTTCTTGCGGCAAACTCAAGGATGGCACCGCATTCCCGCCAAGTTCACTGCTTTCGAAATCACTAATCTTCTTATGGACAAGATGTCTTTCTGCGAATTTTACATAATCGGGCATCTCGTCTAAGGCATCAAAGAAACGGAGTTATCGATATGCTTTTGAACACATCCATGGAATTTCGTGGAATTGCTTATCCAGCTTTATGCTTCTTCTTGAGACGCCGTGGGTAAGGAATCGTATAAGCCGCTCATACGCAGAGTTTGTCTCATGACTGCTTCTCCCGAGGCCGTTTTATCTCATCATCTTTTTCAAGCCGTCGAACGACCTTCTCGCCTCTAACCGTTCTACGATCGGGGTTGTAAATCAGATTTCAATTCTTTTCCCACTTCTCAAGATGACCGCTTTAACATGCTCATTCCTATCTCTTTCGTTGACTCGAATTGCTCGGTGAAGGAACCCTGCCTTTCGTCAAGAAATTTTCCATTCGGGCCCATTTCCAGGCTCCCAAACTTCTCGCCCGCCGTGGCCGCTGGATTGCTCAACCGGGCTGCTTACCGCCGCATGCTCTTGCTTTAGCCTCATTCATAAAGGCAGTAATGGGTTAACATCCGTGCAAGAGCTTGTTCTAAATCCAACTTTTCTCAGAGGTTCACTAGTTCTGGCTTCGACAACGTATTATTCTCGACTATTCCGCCACCCATATCCTTTGATTGTTCACTCATTCGGTTCCGATTATTACGCCACCCCTTGGCCCCGCGATTCGATTCTCGATAATTGTTTCCCATACTACCCTTCATTACTGATTACTCCGACAAACTCGACACGACTGGCTCGTTTACTACAGATTTCGATCGACATTCCGTGGCCGCTGTGTGGTCCACCACGCGTAATCTGCCATAACTCCCATGGATCGTCCGATGGCGTTCACGGTTGTTTGGTCGCCTATTTAATCGCTTAGGCCAATGGCGCCATGATCTACCGTGATTGTTGAGACTTCATTATCTCGTGCCACCCACCGTGCTTACGTAGATGTAGCCTTTCTCTAGGCCATTGATTATGTTGGTCGCAAAGATCTTCTAAGATTTCATAAGCTTGGTCCGTGGTTTTCTTCTATTGCTCCTCCAACAAGATCAATCATTGTTCTGAGTCAGACTTCTCGACTAATATGTATATGCGGACTCGTGATCCATCCGGGTCACGGTGTGGCACTTCCACACACCGTGAAATCGTCCCCATGCTCGCTAGGTTCTCCCCTCTAATTGTCCAAACGTATTGGATCTCTTGCACAAGCCGTAAGTAATTTTTCGGCTACTGGAAGAACTTAGTCAAAAATTTTTGCACTAAATCATTCCATGTAGTGATTGGACCGGGTGGTCGATCGTTAACCAAAGGCTTGGCTCTATCTCCAAGTGAAAGTGGGAATAACCGCAATCTGAGAGCTTCTTCAGTAACCCCATTGTACTTGATAGTATCGCAAACTTCGATGTTAGTCAAATGCATGTTCGGTTCCTGCCGGTAGTCCATGGAATAAGATATTCTCAACCATCCGTATCGTGGATCACTTCAATTCGAAATTGTTTGCTTGAATGGGTGGTCGTCTGATAGCTGTCTGAACAACGGTTGGTGGTAAAACGAACTCATCTAATAGCATGAAAGGATCATCTGGCTGTATAAATGGCCTGGGTGCTTGATTCCTTCCTGCGGATTCCCATGCCGCCCCTCTCCGTGGTTCAACCGCTCAATGCCAAGATCTTGTTCTTTTGTTTTCCATGACTATTGGATTTCTAATCGTCTGCCTTCATTCCTGCGTAACTGCAAGGGTAAGTCTTTCTCGTTCAGATCAAACAGTGTTGGGATTAATTTGATCTCGATATCGCATACTTTCATCAAACCTATACCGCAATAACACACCTAACCAACAAAACCAAATTACCAGCACTTTGTGAAATAGGGACAAAACAAAAGTAAATAAATTTCAGAGTTATCCGCTCGCTTTAATTCTCTATATCAATTTAAACCTGTCCCTCAAGAATCTGCGCCAAAACTCGACAGCCGAAACGCAGGTGTAAAAAATATATCTATGTGCGCAAGTGCACGCTGTCGCCCAAGTAATATAGTACTCGTGGTACCTGGAGCATCGATCCACTGTGAATGTGTGTATTGACTACAAAGGTTCGCTTTTTAGAAATATCTCGAAGAGATGATTTTAGGAAAGAAGGTGTGGAATGGCTGAAAGTCGATCGAGTTTAGATTCTAATGAATTAATGGTATCAAGGCTAGGTTATATCTCCCCACAATTTTTAATGGATTATTTTCCTTCAAGATATTATTATTCAATGTATTTACACCTGTCAATGGCGTAGGTGATCTTTACTTACGAGATATCCTCTCTCGAGTAGTTATCCGCCTATTCGTGAATGTGAGTCGAGTATATCTTTATCTCAACTCAAAAGATTCCAGATGCTTAAACGCTCTAACCCTAAAATGCCACCTTCAGATCTAATATCTCTATTTACCGAGTTTCACTAAGAGTCGCCTACCTGCATCCCCGAATAACCCTTAATATCTCCTAATCCTAGCCTCCAAAGGTGATTATGCCAATGTCAGCGACATTATCATATACCGAATTACGTAAATAGTAGAGCAGATATAACAAATTGATAAACAATCGAATAATATAAAAGATCAAACTTTAATCCATTAACATATGACAGGTTTAATATAACCCTAGAAATAAATCCAGAACATAATGGGTGAAAAGATCAAATACTTAAGATTAAAAACATAATTCTATCCGTAAATAAGAAATGGGCGATAAATCCCGCACTTCCTCGGTCCGTGGCCACTCGCTCGAATTCCGTGCCTTCGCTCGTGACGCTCGATCCTCGACATTTCTCGAGCCCCCATTTTTGCTTTAATGATGAGGGCAGATCTCGCGGCCGACGTCAAGGATGTTAGTAACGTCAGCGACGCCAGATCGCCGCTGACGCCAGATCGCCGGCGACGCTGCAACGCCGCTGACGTTGAGACGCCGCTGACGCTGGAGATCGTCATGAGCGTTATAAACGCCGCCACGCTGAGACGCCGGCTACTTCCACTTGCCGACTCGTGATTGTCAATCTCGCACGCGGACGCCAAGGCCGCGACGGGGGACGCCGCTGACGTCACGTCGCGACGCGACGCCGCTACGCTTGAACGCCGCGAACGCGGATAACCACTTTCGCCGGTCCCCATTGCTCCAAAATGCTTCCAAGACGCCTTCCTTCTTTCACCCAATGTACTGCATTCAACCGTACACCAAATCGAGTCTAGCCACAAAACTATAAAATTACTATAAAAATAAACGTGGAAACAAAGACCGACGCGAGTATAATATGAGTGTTTTAGGCACTCATCAGAGGTTTGTTCTATAAATTCTCGGCATAAGAAAGTATTTATATCGATTTAATGCTACTCTTCTTCAAAATGACTAGTATGGCAAACTTCAAACCCTGGCAGTTGTACTTGCTAGGGAGGGAATTACAATCTGATCAGATCAGGACCACTTACCTCAAGAATCAAGTATCGGGAACGTGAATAAAGAGACTGGCTGCATCCCATAGCTGTGGATGTCATTGCACCTCGACGAGCGGGAGGGGTTTCTAAACAACCACCCGCTACACAAAATCGGTGAAGCAAATGTTGCTGTAAATCCGATATCAGTGATGACTTATCCATTGTCATACAAGCATGCGATGGATGATCCCGATATGACAAATACACTACCATGGAACAAGAAATGGAATCTATGTATTCCAATTCTGTCTGGGAACTTGTAGATCTTCCTGAGTTAGTCAGGCCCATTGGGTACAAATGGATCTATAAGAAAAAGAGAGGTGTGGATGGGAAAGTAGAGACTTTCAAAGCACAGCTAGTAGCCAAAGGCTATACACAAAAGGAGGGAGTCGATTATGAAGAGACTTTCTCCCCGCAGTTATGCTTAAATCCATTCGCATCCTTCCATTGTCGCCTCTCGACATATGAGATATGGCAAATGGACGTCACATGCCTTTTGAATGATCATCTGATGAAAGCATTTTATATGATGCAAGAGGGTTTCATACTGAAGGCCAAGAGCAGCAAAGTCCGCAAGTCGCTTAGGTCCATTTATGGGCTTGCCAGCTTCAAGGTCTTGAACCTAAGGTTTGATGAGACGATCAAACCTTCGATTTCTCGAAAGCAAAATGTTGATGAACCTTGTGTCTACAAGTACATCAAGGAAACCAAAGAAGGTCTTTCGTGCTGTACGTGAGGATGATATCCTACTCATCGGGAATGATATAGGATTGTTATTGTCCGACGTGAAGAAATGGCTGGGTCTAAAAGTTTCAAATGAAAGAGATTCGACAAGCGAAAGCTATGTACTGGGATCCAAATCATGGTGACGTGAAGAATGTGACTCCTCGCAACTGCCTCAAGCATCTTATATCGATAAGGTGTTTCGCCTTGCCACGCAGACTCCAAGAAGGGTCAACCATCGACCGACATGGAATTGTCCTCTATGAGCAAAGTTGTCCTACGACACCCTCGTAGCAAGAGGACATGAGACAGTTCACACGCCGCCAGCGGCGCCCCGCGTATGCCAAGTGGCCGTGTTCAAGACCGTACATCCGCTATGCGCATAGAATTGTCACCGCTACCAATCCAACTCCCCGGGCGTTAGCGCACTGGATTGTAAAGCACATTCCTCAAGTACCTTAGGAGAACGAAACTATATGTTGATTTATTCAGTCACTGAATCCCATAGATATACCGATTCTAACTTCATGTCGGCTACGACGTATTTAGTCGACTTCGGGTCAGATTCACTCGTGGTGGAGCTGCGGGTAATGGAGAAGTGTCAAACAATCCAAAGACGAGATTCTACCATGGAAGTCGGTAATATAGCGCTTGTGAAGCAAATTTAAAGAAGCGGTCCGCCTGCCAGTTCTTTACGTATCCGAAGTTTGCTCCAATACGGATAAACCCATGCATTTCATCAGACAATGAACTATCGCGGGCAACCCAAAGAACCGGCAGAGTCATAAGTAAGAGAGGAACATGTAGAGAAGTATCAATTTTCGATTAGAGATCGTGCAACTCGGGTGACGGGCTGTTATGAAGATAGCATCGCAAGACAACCTTATGGATCCGCTCACCAAGACGCTACTCCGCAAAATCGCTTCGAGGGTCACTTATCCGACGGGCTTAAAAGACAAGTCTCACATGCTTTAGAGCAAGTGATTGTTGTGATAGTGCCCTCAGAAGCATGAATTTGTATTTATGTTTTATGAAATTAATAAAAGTGTCGTATTTATTACATTTAGCTATTTTCAGGTATTAATGTATGAATGAAACGCCGAAATCCCAAATTTATTAATACCATAACCTCAATGTATAACGCTTATACACGAGGAGGATCGAGGTTATGGATTATAAATCAAATCGTCTGTGAATAAATTAATTGAAATTTAGGGATCTTCAAATTAAATATTATCGCGGTCCGCTATCATCGAATGAAGTGACTTTAATCCGTCACTAATGGTGACATTAGCGGAGGCTCCATATATACAAGATTATATAAAGATCGGTGACCAAGGCTGGGGCCGAATTTTTAAATACCGCTTGTCTGAATTCAAATGTACGCTGATGATCATATGCGTGATCGCCTCAATCCCGAGTAGTCATAGACTACTGTTTATGTCAACTAGGCCTTTTGAGTCGTTTTGGTTAAAGCTCAAGAGTGGAATGGGCCCAATACTTGTGTCTTGGAGGCCCATTGATGTATGCAATTGGGAATGTGAACTATGGACATGGAATCCAACCCTTCCTATGGAAGCTGGACAGTTGGTTCCCTTAAGTGTTGGTTCTGGAACTGAACAGTTTGAGTGCTCTAATTTATAACAGGTTTATAAATTAAGAATCAAGCTCACTAATGGATTAATGGAACTGAGGATCAAGATATACTTAGAGGGCAAAACGGTAATTTATCTGACTCTAGTTATGAACCACTTCTTGAGGATAGAACTCCGCATGTAATGATTTCAACACAGACACTTAAATCTATAAATGATATTGGGTGATGTGTCATCTAAGTTTTGTGAAGGACTTTATATTTATAAATTTAAATATTTATTGGGAATGATTTATTTATTAGAATCCTATTAGAGCTTGAAATTACTGTGTCCATGGGTCCCAATTCCACCTCCCATATTACTACAATGAACGATTCATGATTTTTGGAATAAATTACACTCTATGATTAAGGCTTGAAAATAATTAATATTGGATGCTTATAGATTAAAAGTAATATAGGATCACATAAATTAGTACGGGATGCTTATGTATTAAAAGTATTAGTAGGGATCAAGTATAAAATTAATATTGGATGTTTATAGATTAAAAGTAATAAGTAGGATCGTTACAAATTAATATCGGATTTGCCATGTGATTATGAGTACCGTGACGATCGTTTATATTAATTTAAGACTGTATAAGTAAATTTTGGTAAATATCCAAATTGGTTGGATATTTATGCAATTAGGTTGATTATGGGCCAAGAAACCATTGTCCCAATGAAAAAAAAAAAAAAAGAGAGAAAAAAAAAGGTTTTTTCCAAACCCTAGTCTCCCGTGAGAGTCTCTTCCTTGTGAGATCCTCGCCATGTTGAGTACGCAAGGTAGATCTTAGCGCAAAACCTCAGAGTGTATCGCTCTAGATCTCGACCGTTGCGCTCACTACACCCCTCAAGGAAGGAGGCGAATTGAAGACCTTGAAGCAGGAGTTGTTTCAACCCTACTAGCCAACAAATCTCCTATAACAATGTATAGATCTGATCTTCACCTCTTGATATTAATATGGCTTGCATGGGTTCCCTGAAAATAAGATTTTCCCTCAAAAAAATTTTAAACCTAATTCCGCTGCGCTTTGTTTTTATTTTCCACGCAATCGCTCCATACTCTCAGAATCTCCACTGTGTCACCAAAGGGACTCCTCCTAGAAATCAGAGCAAGATACAACCCTTTTCTGGGTATAAGCTACTAATATTAAGAACAGCTCACTACATGAACAATATCGATTAAATCAATCTAGTTCTCAAAACCCAAAACAATCATTTAAATGTTACAAATCATGACCGAAACACCTAGCCCCTCCTGATTCGCACGTAAACGTGTAGCTAGGCAGCTTCCGAACCAACAAAATTTATAAACCTAAACCTTCTACTGCTATAGCCTAGCTAACAAGAAGCAGTAGTGGCTATAGGGTCGAACTCGTGGATGGGCTCTTTCGCACAAATGGCTTGCGCTGGCCTCAAAAGGTGAATTTCAATTTGATTTTGGGATTTTGTAAAAGCAAAGGGAGGTGATCGTCTGCATATTGAAAATAAATCAAATAAAATATGAAAAAGAACTCCTCAAGACAGTTATTAGGTTTAAGATCCTAAGGTAAATCTCTCGAGGTTCTTTAGTCCTTTCTCAAGGCTGGGGGAGGACACCTATAGTCATTTCCGAACCTGATTCTCATTTGGATTTTAAAATCTGAACTCCTAATAATTTTCCTTTGAAACAAAGCATTTATTTGAAAGCATAAATGCTCCCGCATGAAAACATGTCCCCGATCTACCCTAAAGACTCAAAAGACAAATAAACCCGAATCTCAATGGATATAGCAATAAGCTTCTCACTGAACTAAAAGATTGCCAACACCGGGTCAATCAAGGCATCTCAAGAGGGTTTAAACTTAGATCAAAGATAGAAACATAAATGCTAATAACTGCTTGCATTAAAGTCAGGAGAACCAAAATTTTACCTCAAAACCGTTGCCCAAAGCCCTCCTCTTCAAGGATGGAGGGGGTTTAGCCAACCATCCCTTGAGTTGTCATCCTCAAGGGGTGTTTAAAATGAGAAAGCGAGAAACGAGAGAGCGGAGGAAAGAAAGGAAGTTTCTGAACTCACTAAAGGTTCCCACTTAAAAACTTTATTAATGGAGAAGATGTCTCAACAGTGTCTAGTCTGGGGGCTTTTATAGCCAAACCCCTTTTACAAATTACCAAAATAGCAAAACAAATACTATTACAATGGGGGCAAATCAGGGAGACAACCAAAAAGTGACCAAAAAAAGTCAAAAGTCAAAAGCAGGAAACATGAATGTACTGGGCCGGAAACTGAACACCAAGCAGGAAATGGGCAAGCACATCACAACTCAAGGCCATGGTAATTGCGAATCTATTTAGCCATGAGTTAGAAATTTCGGAACTGCGAATTTCAAGAGTCATGGTAAAATTCGTAACCCCGCAAAATTCACAGGTTCCATTTTTTCTACTTTTTGCTCTTCTTTCCTTCCGGGATCTCGATTCAGAATAATGAGTTCAACTCAGGTTCTTTCGTGGTTTGAATTGACTTTGATATTTTTTGGCCTAATTATCTTGTAAAACTAAAAAATAGCCACAAAATGCGATCGTAGGTATAGTCGGACCTTTAATGTGCCAATTGAGTTAATGTTTATTAAGATAATAAAAAGTGCTCAAAACCTGCAATAAACAGGGTTCAAAATATCACTATTTGGGCACTAATCACTTCCCCAGTAAGAGCTTAACCTTACATAACTGGACTACAACTATCAATGACTAGATGATCAAGCAAATTCACTGAAACTGCAATCGAACTGAAGAAAAAGAGAATTCCAAAAAATTTCCAGAAAACCTTGAAGTCAAGACATAAATGGAACTAAATATTCATTGATCTCAGCTCAAGATTACAACTCAAATCCTTTATTCCAGTTCTATGGAAAGGAAAATAAAAGAAATTACAAGAAGAAAAGAAAAGAAAATGAAATACAAAAATTCCAATTTCTACGCTACTGCTACTCTTCCTAAAAATAGCGGCTCTCCTTGTTTTCCGCGTCGTCGCCCTCCCTTCCTTTTCTATTTGTGCCCTAAATATTTCTACGAGTAGGCCCATTAATGATGCTAGCCGAAATCGAGGGATGATGATGTGGCTTCGTAAGTGCTCAAATTGTCGCTGGTCGTGACATTGTTATTGGCAATGTTATTCATGTCGTGGATACGGCGCCTTTGTCTTTGTCGAGGTTCCGCTGCAGATTTGTCGTGAATATAAGATGGCATAATCTTGAGTCTTTGTTGCGACAAGGTTTGTAAATGTTGCGACAAAGTTTTTGCCTCTTGTCTTGAATTATGTCGCGACATAGTTTTCTAATGTCGCAACATAGTTTCCATGCCTCCATTGTTAACCTTTTAAATGTTTGTCACAACATAAAATCCCTTGTTGTGAGTAAAGTGACTAAAATCATGCCGCCGATTTTTCATTTAAAAATCGGTTTTCGATTGGCTGAAACCGATTCGAAGGAAAAATCGAAAAGTAAAAATCGGAGAAAATCGCCGCATTTTCTAAACGATTTTTCCTAAAATTTATGATTTTTTCCCTGTTTTTTCCTTGGCTCCAAAAATATGAAAAAATTGCTTTTAAAGGGTTTCGAACCCACCCAAAATTCCTGGAAGTGGCACCATCCAACCACTAAGCCATACTCATCAGCTATATTGTATAATGCAACATTTTTTATATTCTTATTATTTATTTGTTCATAATCCCTTATAATATTTTATTTTATTTTTTATTTTACATTATAACTTATAATATTTTTAAATCAAATATTAATTTGAAAAGGAAAGAAATAAAATATTATCATTTAAAAATTTAAAATTATAATATATAATATTTCAATCTCCTCATTATCTACATAATATTTATAATAATAATAAATATATATATATATATATATATATATATATATATATATATATATATATATATATATATATATATATATATATTTTAACATAATAATATCTTAATAATATATTAAATATAACATATTTAATTTAATAATTACTAATCCATTTGATTTTTAATCACTTTTAATTAAGATAAGAATCATTTCTCATAATCTATAATTAAAATATGAAAAATTTATTAACCGATATTTTTGTAAAATATCCACCGATATTTTACCGATATTCGGAGCATTTTCGTAGAAATCCAATTACACTGGAGCACATCCGCGGTTACCGATATTTTGATCCTTGGTTGTGACAAACTCAACATAACTTGATTGCCAACTCTATCGCGACAAAGTTTGCTTGTGTCGCGACACAATTTCTTCCTTCTGCACTTTTTATGTCACAACAATCAATTTCTATATCGCGATAATCAATTCTATATCGCGACATAGTTCTTAGCCTTTAGCTTTGTCTTATGTCGCGACAAACAATTTCTATGTCGCGACATACTTCGAAGACTTCAGCTTGGTTTTATGTCGCGACATAAATTTTAAGTGTCGTGACATACTTTTAACTCTTTTTCTCTAACTATGCCTCAACAGACTTTGAAAATGTCGCGACATTCTACAGTACTCTTCCAGGGCTCTTCTCCAAATATGTCAAGACATAGGTGTGAAATGTTGCGACAGTCTTCATTTTTCTTCTAGGCCGTTCAATTGTTGCGAAATATTGTGTTGCCTTTCTCTTGTCGCGACAAACTTTCAGTTGTGCTTAGCTAATGGCCTTGTATGATTGTCGCGACAAAGTCTCTTAATGTCGCGACAAAGTTCAAGAGAATCTCAGGCATTTTCTTCGTGATTGTCGCAACATAAAATTCTTATGTCGCGACAGAAGTTCGATTATCTTTTCCTAGTACTGTGTTGCGACAAACAATAAAATGTCATGGCAGAATTCTTTTGTTTGCAAAGGAATTCTACTAAATCTTTGTTGCGACAGAGAACCAATTGTATTGATAATCCTCTGGCCATTTGCTAATTTATTTGTCGATAATTTTTCAAGCTATTAAGATAATAGCTACTCTCGCCTTTAGCAAAATTTGTTGTTGTTTCCTTTTATCCTTATTTGTCGCTTTTCATTTATCGGTTTCTTTTCTCTAAATTCCTCAGAAACACAAATCTGGGGTGAATTCTCAATTTGGCATTTAAATCAACATTGCTTCCAAAAGATTCATGAAAAATGGCTTAAAATTAGATGAGTTTTAGACCATCGCTGGGATGAAGAAACACGCCAGATTTTGTCCGTCGATGTCTCACGTGGTCAAGAGGAAAATGCAGCACCGTGAGGCCGACGATTACTCCAGCCCTGGGAGAATGAGCCGAAGTGGGAGCATATTACAATGGATTTTTGTGGATCTAATTGCCAAATGACATCGCGACCAGATTACGCAGCGGTGATAAAGTGGGACTCGCTTTTACTAAGTCAAGACACTTTTTGGCCAAAGTGATGACCTTCACTCCGGAGGAATTCCGCAGTCAGACATAATGATGATTATCAAAGCTGTATGGAGTGTCAGTATCCATAGTATCAAATCAGGATCCCAAGTTTATGGCTCATTTTTGGAAGAGTTTCCAAAAGAGTCATGGGGACATAGTTGATAATGAGCACAACTTTTCATCCCGCACGGATTCGGCCAGACCGGAGAGGACCATCTGCATTTTTAGAGGGACATGCACTGCATGCTACGTCCTTGATCTCAAGGGGTAGCCGGGAAGAGCATTTACCCTTAGTGAATTCGCCTTACAACAATATTTATCGTGCTAGCATACGACGGCGCCCTATGAGGCACCATATGGGAGGCCTTGTCGATCTTGATTTGTTGGATCTTGGGTCGAGAGAACCTCTACTGGTCCCTGGATTGCCAGAGACACCTCTAAGAAGGTGGATTCGATACGTATGTTCTCTCGCGCCTTAGATCCGTAGAAGAGCTATGTCGATGTACTTCTGGATTCCACTCTAGAGTTTCTGGCAGGCGATCATGTCTTCTTTAAGGTGATGCCTAAGAAAGGACTGGTCAAGTTCGGCAACGGGGAAAGCTATCATCGAGATTTATCGAGCCATTCGAGGTACTCGAGAAGGTAGGTACGGTTGCTTACTGGTTGACGTTACCACCAAGTCTAGTGGGTGTTCATGTGATATTCTATGTTTCCATACTCCGGAAGTACACTCCAGATCCGACTCATGTAGTGGATTGGGGCGAGCTTGTTGTTGATGGGAATGGAACCTTTGATGAGGGACCGGTACGTATCATGGATAGTCGGGATCAGGTTTTACGAGACAGGACTGTTAGGCTATTGAAGGTGTTATGGCAGCACCGAGGAGGGGAGGAGGCAACATGGGAACATGAAGACACTGTCATGCCAATTATCCTTTCCTATTTAAGGATGAAGGTATGTTTTTAGTCATTTGGCATTAAATGACAGTTGCATATGCATGTGATTTGAAATGTGTATGTGTGTGTGAATTTTGGGCACGAAATTCTTTTAAGGGGAGAAGAATGTAAAACCTAGGTAAATTTGAATTTTTGCGAAAAATGACAAAACGTGAATTGTCAGAAAGTAGTCGCATACCTAAAATTTTCTAGATCCTGTGATAATCAAATGTATCTCACCGCTGGATTCGCCTCACGAAATCTAATTACCAAACGAATTTTCGTCAATTCTAGATGTCGATTTTACTTTATTTCAAGGCTCGTGCATCAGACTCCATAAAACAAGATTTTTGAGAAAAAATCCCCGGAAAGTGAAAATAAATTAAGGAAGTTCATTTTAAATAAATTGAACTCTGAACCTGTGATGAAATAAATGGTTTTTGTCAAACAGCAATCTATCTGTCTAATATCATAAAATCTGGCCAAGCATATTGGGGTTATAGATAAGGTTAGAAGAATCAGATTTTGAGGAAGGAGAACTCATTTTTTGGCTTAGAACCGAGAGAGAAAGTGAGTATAAGAGAGTTTCAAGCGCTTTTTTTGATGATCTAATGAGTTCGCTATCGAATTTATCGCTTAAGAACCAAAGTTCATTTACTCGATGAGGGCTACGTGTGGGTACCAAAAAGGATGGATTTCACTGAAGATCCAAAGGAGGAGATTTAGGGAAATCAAATTTTTCTAGATTAGGAGGTGTTCATGAGACCTCCTTTGGTTCTACTATGCTCCAAGAGGTAGGGATTCTTCTTACTCTGGTTTATTTCCACCCTAAGGGCTGGGCCTTATGAAAACAGTGCAGAGGTCCAAGGGCCCTATTTAATTTCAAAATCAGGTTTTATGCCTCCTTAGGGCCTGTTTGGACTGGAGCACTTAATACATTCCTTAGGTTGTTTCGTTGAAAACTGTGTCATGGCTCAGTGGGGCTGGTTTGGATTGAAAATCGTTTATGGGACCTTAGGCTATTTAGCTGATTTATAAATGTTTAGTTTGGCCAGTCAGTCTGGTTGTGGTCCTTCAAGATGCAAAAACGATGAGGAAGGTTAAAGGAATCGCCAAAATTCTATAATCACTTACTTTACAAAATCTAGCTCACTGACTCCTCCCAAAACTCGACATCTGAAACCTAAGAACAAGAGCTACAAATGTCTAGAAGATACTAAGGTTTAAATCCTACTCTAAAAATCCTGAAAATGAGTTTTATAGTAAGATACTGATTATGTCCCCTTTACTGAAGTAGCTCATGTTTTTTAGACCATATATTGGGTTATACTGATCTAAATGATGTGAATCAAAATTCTACTGAAACAAGACACCCAAGAGAGTAACTTTCATGAGGAAAGTATGGTCACATTATATATTTTTTGTTCCCAGAAATTTGTCCAATTGAGAACACAATATTGCCCCTGGAAACTATTAAGGAGCAGTCCAGAATGTTTTTGCCATATCTCTTGATTTAAAGGTCCAAATGACCTGATCTGTGAACTTTGGAAACTTAAGACATAGGTGAACATTTTGTTAGAAGATCACTTTGTCTAAAAACCTCGTTTATAGGGTCAAAATTGTAGTTGGAGATGGACTTGGGATGTGCTTATTAGGATCATATACCATGAAGCTACCCGAGCCCGATTTAATGGGGCAGTTGGGCTGTTGTTGTGGGCACTCTATATGCCACATTTTTCCCTAAGGATTAAGTGTGTTGTTGTTTGGTGTGTGATAACATGCTTTTTTGTTGTGGTTTAGTGAAATGTTAATATATGTGTTCTAAATGTATTAACATTGTTGTAAATGTTTAAATGGAAATTATATGCATGTAATTGATGAGTGCCCAAAAACACTCATTACAAACCCGGGATTTAGATAGATTCGGGATCAATTTCATATATATATGACCCTGTTTTTGATTACTTTTCTAATATTTAGTTGTATTTGGTTTTTGTAGGAGAAACACTGAAAAATGATGGAAATAGAACATTATAGGAGGCCTAGAGAAGTTGGTGCAAAAATCGCCCCAAGGTCGCGAAGTCCCAAGGTCGCGATGTCCCAACGTCACGACGTCGTCCCAATGTCTAGACGTTGTGGGAAAGTCTCAACAAACCTTATCCCTTGGAAAGGCTATAAAGAAACGTGAGAATTCATTCTCGGGGTTCAAAATTCGCTTATGTAGCTGGTGGTTCGGTGAATTGATTTGAACAAATGAAAGAAGACTTGAAGAACGACCTTTTAGAGAGAGACTTGAAGAACCCTGGAGATCGTCATTCCTTCGTTCATTAAAGTTTTCTCTATTCCTACTTTTATGTCTTGCTTTTCATTTGTATTGGAACATAACACAATGAAGTTCTAACCTCGTGGTTTAGGGTGTAACACCCCGTCCCGAGAGGGTGTACGGTATGTGTAACCGTATGTGCATCAAGAGCTTCCTTAATTATTTTAAGGTCATAATAGAATTTTTAAAATCGGGTTTAAGGGTGAAATTATAAAATTTCTAAAGAATTGTGGTACTTTTGCAACATGAAGGTGAAGGGTGAAAGTATAAATTATGGAATTTAAAATATAATACATAATAAATTACCATAATGGTTCAGTGGAAGCCTAGAAAATTTTTCAGATTCGGATGACGAAACTGATCGCGCCAGCAATCTGCCTCAAGGAATCTAGTAACCCAAGAAAGCTTGCTAAATTCGAGACAGCCTAATATTTTATAAATTTCAGCGACGTTTAGGAAAATAAACTCGAAAACGGGATTTAGAAAAATCTCAAAAAATGACAAATATTTAAAGAATATTCAATTATGATAAATAAAATTTTCGATAGAAATAGACTCCTCGAATAAAGGCTATAAATTATTTATCAAAATAATAAGAATAATAATTAAAGAAAAAGAATAATAATTAAAAAAACAAAAGGATAAATCAAAGTCATTTCGGACTGAGAAGGCGAGGCGTTGAACCGAGAGAGTTTTATAATTTTTATTTTTCTTCTGCTTCTTTCAGACTTACATTAATCGTATCGCAGGCTGTTTGAAAGGTATGGGCAAATCGTATATGCGATGAGAGCTACGTGATGGTACTAACATTCAACCACAACTTTAAAAGGTAGAAAAATTTGTTCATTTATGTTATTTCAAGCCTAAAGGTTACGTAGAATTAAATTTTCTTAGAGGGTCGTGAAAAGTCGGGAACTTTAGTCCCAAAATTTTTAAACTGAAGCTTAGGAATTTTTAGAATTTTGGATCGTGGTTCTGATTGAATGTGTGGTCACCCCGGACTGCTTTCTGACGCTTCATGAAATTTTAGAGTGTATTCCGACAAGTCGGGACATAATTTTAAATGTTTCGGCATTTTTGCACTCTCCTGGAAAGTCCTCGAGTCGTGTTTGCTAAATGTATATTTTTATAGGCATTTAATGTATGGACATTTCAGTCACTTACATCATATTATCGATGTCCATATCGAATGGGACTAGCACGTGAAGTTTTCGTTAGAATCAAGTTCGCTCGATATAGTTGTTTTGAAAGCCCTTGTATGTTCGGCTGCTAAAACGTTAAATCGGCGTAAGATTTTCGTGAATTTGAAATTTAATCATAGCGACGGAGCATCCGACGAATCTAGAGTGCTTCGACAAGATTTGGAAAGAAATTAGTCGAGAAAAGGTGAGTAATTAAAATCATTTTCTAAAACGAAAGTGTTTAAATTACAATTTTGTAAAGTGCTTGAAAATATAGATTTATGTTTTTTTACCTCCCCAATTGTTATACTCAAGAGAAAAGTTTGATTTCGTATTTAAGAAACAAGCTTGGCCTAGTTTTTAGCAAACCCCTGTGATGGCACAAATTTCGCCTCCTACGATGTATTTTTGATTGTGTACAGCAATGTTATGGGATATTATGACTAACTATATTGCCCGTCTGCACCTGGGGGTTGGGATCTAGCATATATTTATATGTATGAGTCGCCTCCGCACATCCAAGGCATATAGTTACACACTTGCACATGCGACGGTGTGGTCTTGTGTTCCTCACCTTTGTTACTTGGTTCCGAAGGCTCCATTATGCTATGATCCCGCACGTTCACCTACTGACATTATCCCGGGTAAAGGTTCCGAGAATTCACCACCGATGCCGTGTCTCGAGGTTCGAGGCATCACATCTGGGGTATTTCGTAATCAGCCACAAAGTGGTTGGTACTCTGATTTACGATAACACTTTAGATATTAACCACCATTGAAACAAAGCCAAAGATCGTAAATAGTTTTCAAAACAGCTGCCAGAAGAAACAGCTGCACGCTAAATGGTTTTCATAAAGAAACTCGCTTCATAAACGCTTTACAACCATTTCGCATGCATTTTCATATCGGGAGGTATACAAACGCATGCCAACATTTAGAACTTATAGTACTCACTGAGCCCGTCGCTCACGCTTGCTTTTAAATAATTTTTCGTGTGCAAGGCCGGTTTAAGACCTTCCAGATCCTCAAATTCCTGTGACGTGTTGTGATTATATAAGATAAGGTGTAAATTAAAACTAGTAAAAGCTAAAATGTGCATTTGTATATGTAAATATCTTCGTAAAATATGCATGCATGGTTTCGAGAAAAACAGTCATGACATAAACTTATATCTACTGGATCCTTATCTTATATTTCTCACGAGGACCGTAGGTCCTTTATCATTGTAGTCGACATTCGAAAACATCGGGAGTGCGTATTTTTGTTTTATACAGGTGATTTTATTTTGGCTTGACCAATCGTGCGCCAGGCCGGATTTTCGCAACCTAAAGGTGTGATTTCCTGATAAAAGTGAAAATTTTATAAACCCACGCTTTCCAAATACGCTTCGCTAGCGCTTTAACTACTTAGCTTCATGGTAACTTGTCACGAGCGAGCTGGGTCGAGGTTACCGTGAGTTGCCTGCATTTCGTCACTAGAAAGGGGGTCCGCTGCTGGTATCAGAGGCAGCTTTTGTGCGATAGTTCACTGTTTCCACACATTTTCCGCAAAGATTTCTAGCAGAAATCGCTTTTTATAATGATTTTTCCATCGCAAATCCTACAATTTTTTACAAACCTTGCATGCATCAAATATTGTAAAGTGTCACCGAATCTTTTAACCTTGAAATTCACAGCATTATGTCTGGACGAGGTCGTAGAGGTCGATCTAGGACTTTCGCACCGGAGGCACCACCAGAGAGATATGTCGAGCACACCCCTAGATCTGAAAATGCTTCAATGAATCAACCCCCAGCAGAACCATCGAGGGCCGCAGACCCAGGTGGCGGTACCTTGACGATGGATCAGGTTATATAGATTGTTACAGCAGCCACCATTGTGCACTGAGCCTCTGTAAGAGCGTAGGGCAATGATGTAATCCGCTCTAAAATTAGGCTAAAACTTATGATGGTACCTACGACCTAGAGGCAACATACTTATGGCTGTATTGGTGGTTAGTGAACTTTATGTGTTGATGGGGTGTCTGGGATGAGCAAAGTCCTCTTCGTGGTTCTCGATGGTGTTTTAAAATAAGGATCTGGGAGGCCATTAAGAAGAGACACCTTAACAGAGTCACTGGGACCCGCCCGACAGCATTTGGCGTGATAGATTTTACCCGCGTAGCCACGGATGCAAAATAAGAATTCTTCAGTTAGAGCAACATCCTGACAATGACACATGAGCAGAGGTTTTCGTAACTCGTGAAATCTGCGCCTATGATACAGAAAAATGATGTTATGCATGCAAGGTTATCACTACCGGCTCGAATCAGAAAATTAAGTTCATCTAACTGGGGCATCTCAAAATAACTTCAGACAGCTGGTCAGAGGTCGCACTAAGGGTAGAAAGGATAGTTTCATTTAACTCAAAGGCAGACAAGAAGAGAGGTGCTCCCATCACTAGTTAGCCGTGCACCACTTACTTCATGAGAAAGAAAGGAAAGAAGGGACCGAAGAAGTAGAGGCTCAGACGTAGGAGCAAAGATCTACAGGATCCGTTCGATCACCAAGAGCCTGTGAGGTGGTGATCTTCGTAGATCATCTTTTTCCATCAGGTCTACATGTCGAGGAGGCATCTCGGAGAGTGATGAATATGACAGATGTTTCCATCATGCAAGCAGAAGGTCACTTTATCTCGAGACTGCTCCATCGTTAGTAGCCGCAGAGACCTCCGAGGTAGGTACAGTAGCATCTACCCCAGTAATTTCAAATTTCTATTCCCACGTCGGTAGGTGGTTCAGCAGAGGTGGCAAGACAAAGACCTGGTAAAGGTCGCAGTAGGGTGCAGGAGGCGAGGCAAAGACTGACAATATTCGCAGTGGTACTGCATCAGTTCTGCATTTTTAGTCACACAACAGAGGCGACGATCACCGTGACGTGATTCATCGCATGATTTCGCCACGATCATGATGCATATGCATTGGTGGGACCCAGAGCCACCTATTCATTACTTATTTCGCACTCATTCACCGAGGCAACCGATAGAGTCCCACCATAGATGGTCGTGATGGTGGTTTCCGTATCTAATGGGGATACTACACATCCAAAGGATACCCAGTAATAGGGTCAAGGATCCGTAATATGATTTTGTACTCGAGCAGTGTTGTGTATCCATGATTTCGATATAATCTGGTATGGATCGGTTATCCGCATGTAGCCACCTTAGATTGCTATAAGAAGAAGCAAGATTGTCTTACGCAGGAACCAAGCGTGATATTTCTGGGAATCGAAGAGAGATCAGCTCTAGTCTCATTAATGCTACGACCGCCTAGAAAATGCTTCGAAAGGCCGCTGTGGTTATTCGCATTTGTAAAGGGAGGAGACAAGAGGGGGACAGCCTACTGGAAGACATCCCCATAGTCAAAGAGTTCCCATATGTCTTTCCAGATGATATTTCGTGTTTACTCCCTGATAGAGAAATTGAAGTTCGTTATCGAACTAGTTCCAAGGATCGAGCAAGATATCCATTCCCTCCATTACGGTAATGGCTGCCTTCAAAGCAGAGTTGAAAGAATCAAGGCACAATTGAGGAATTTTTAAGCAAGGGCTTCATCCGACCGGCAAGACTCACCGTGGGGAGCTCCAGCCTTCAGAAAGAGACAGAAGCTTAGCCATTATGATGTACTATGTGACAGCCGACCTAGCGACAATATGCAAACCGTGATCCGCTTTCCTCATATACATGAGCTATTCACCAATCGTATCGATCTTGGTTATTCTGCAGATTGACCAAGGTCGCTATCATCAGCCGAGGGTCCTGAGAATGATGTTTCTAAGACTGCCAGATCAGATATGGTCAACACAGTTCCTGATGCCATTCTGATCGGATTTAATGCCCCAAACAAGGTTTCATGGATTTGATGAACAAAGGTATTCAAATTCAGATTAGATAAGCTGTGATCGTATTCATCAGATGACATTCTAGCAGTACTCAGTAGTCAGAGGGAACATGCAGCATTCCCACGCATTGTAGATTCTTAGAGAGCGCCAGTTATACGCTAAGTTCAAGAAGTGCGCTTTGGTCGGACAAAGTAGCTTTCTGGTCATGTCATTTCTAAAGGTATTAGTGGATCCTCGTAAGATCGGGGTTATAGTGAACCTGAAGCCACCCACAAATGTTTCTGGTTCGCAGCCCTTGATCGCAGGTTATTAACAGAAATTTGTCAGGATTTTCAAGATAGCAAAATTCGGGCCGACCAATCTATTGAAAAAGGATCACCTGAGTGGTCGACACTGCCAAAGATAGTTTTGAGGTTCGAGACAAGAGATTGACGACAACAAAGATTAGCACTACCGCCGTGAGCGACTCGCTATGTGGTATATAGTGATGCTCCGCATAAGGGTTAGGTGTTTTGACGCAGATGGCAGAGTGATAGCTTATGCTTCCCGCCGCTTAAAAGTACCGAGCAGAACCATCCGACCATGATTTAGAATCAGCAAAGCAAAGGGTTTTTGCTCTAAAGACTGGAGAGACATTCATATGGGAAATTTCGCTGGAGATTCACCATCATAAGAGTCACAGATATCTTCACTTTAAAGAGTTTAACTTACATAAATACTTGGCTCTAGTCACATAGATTATGATCACCAGACAGAGTACTCATCCAGGAATAATAGTGGCCGATGCCTTGCCGAAAAATCTGAGTGTGGTTCCTTTATGCTTATTCCACATTATATCCCATTGTTGATAGAGTTGAGATCTCGGGGAGTTCACTTGCAAATGATACAGGACACCTGGGCTTTCGGCAGACGGCTTACGCTCGTCCTCTTCTCATGGGACCGTGATCAAGAAGGTCAAGGTGCTCAGAGATGATTGTCGAGGGCGTAGATCGAGGTGGTAGAAACCGCAGCCCCGCATCGTGAGATCTTACTTTTGGCATAATAGCTAGAGGGAGTCTTAACGTGCGCACCTGAATAGGTGAACTAAAAGGAAATCCTCGGAAGAGTACTTCATCAAAGATATGCCATGCAATCCCAGCAACGATTCAACGACAAAACAACTGAGGAATACGATTGGCATACGCAAGAACGTCGAAATTCGCAGATTAGATCCAGATGCCTAACCCTGTCACAGGTAAAGGCAGAGTTAACTTTAAGCCCACAGAAAGATACGTTCCTTCCGACTCCTCGTATTGAAGGATAAGATTACTATGGATTTTGTTATCTAAGCCCAGAACTTGAGACAAACATCGATGCTATATGGGTGATGCTGATAGATCGCACGCCGCAACAACCGCCAGCATTTTCTCCCCGCTTAGCAACGATGACCCGCTGGACAAGTCGTCTAATGGCGGTGTGGAGGATAGTTAGATTACATATGCCCTGGCATCATACCTCGCACGAGACCTCAGATTCACATCCATTTTCGTCCGCGCCTTGCTGTGATGCCACGGGACTCATTGCACTTTAGTACAGTTTTCCCCATCCTCGTGACCATGGTCAACAGAGGAACTATTCACGCAGAGAGTGCAAAGTAGCACGCGGAGGAGTTGGCAGTTTGATACGATGCATCTCTCGATGAGTCGCTACACAACGCTTATCAATCCAAAGATGTGCATGGCTCCATTTGAAGCATTGTACGGCTTCGGTGTCAGACTCGCATAGCCGGGATGAAGTAGGAGAGAGAGACCTGATAGGCCCAGAGTTAGTACATATTACCTTAGATAAGATCCAGACAACCGAGGCTGCACTCAAGATAGCCGTGGACAAACAAGTAGTGCTGGTGCGACAAACGCCAGAGGGATCTCCGGGCGCATCGTAGCGTATATGGTCTTCTCAAAGTTTCCCTTGGAAAGGTGTCCAGACTGAAGATGGAACCCGAGGCCCAAATACATGTGGCCATATGAGATTATCACAGAGTGGGACCGTAGTACATAGATTATACCTCCTCCCGTAGCCGTCTTTCCAAGATCTATAACGCTTTTCACATCCATGCTCCCAGTACATTCCGCATCCCTCCATGTACTCGCAGATCACCAAGAGAACTAAAGGATAATGGACTTAGTATGAGCAATGGTTAGATGATGATCGTAGAGAGCGTGATTTTTATGAATAAGGTCATTCCAGTCAAAGTTTTATTGGGAATCACGGAATTAAAGAGGCTACATAGAGCCGAGGCTCGTATGCACGCCAATATCCTCGCTTGTTTTCAAATTAAGGTATCCCTTATGTTAGTTTTGTTCATTTCGGTGGACGAAATGTTCTTGGCGAGGAGGATTTGTAACACCCCGTCCCGAGAGGGTGTACTAAGATGTGTAACCATATGTGACATGGGCTTCCTTAATTATTTTAGTGCCATAATAGAACTTTGGAAAATTGGTTTAAGGGTGAAATTATAAAATTTCAAAGAATTGTGGCACTTTTGCAATTAAGGAAGGCGAGGAAAGTATAAATTATTAATTTTAAAAGATAATAATAATAATAAATTACCATAATGGTTCAGCAAGCCTAGTACCTTCAGATCCTTGGATGACGAAACTGATCAAGGCCATAAATCTGCCTTCGGCGTAAATCTAGTAACCCAGAGTTTAAATTCCGAGATGCCTAATATTTTATAAATTTTCAGCGACTGCTTGAGGAAACTCGAAAACTGATTTAGAAAATCTCAAAAACGACAAATATTTAAAGAATATCCAATTATGATAAATAAAATTTTTCGATGTAAATACTTAACGGGTAATATAAATTATTTATCTAAATAATAAGAAAATAATTAAAGAAAAAGAATAATAATTAAAAAACAAAAGGATAAAATCAAAAGTTGTCTTGACCTTATACATGCAGGCGTCGAACTGAGAGAGAGAGTTTTATAATTTTTATTTTTCTTCTTGTTTCTTTCTTAGATTTACGGAAATCGGACCGTAGGCTTTCGTCGGAGTAGAAGGCAAAATTGGTATACGCGACGAGAGCTACGCATAGGTACCAATATCCAGCCCCCCTCACAAACTTTAAAAGGTAGAAAATTTGCTCATTTTATGTTATTTCAAGCCTAAAGGTTATGTAATGGCTTGAAATTTTCTGTGAGGTCGTGAAAGTCAGAAACTTTAGTCCCAAAATTTTTAAACTCGAGTTTAGAATTTAGAATTTTGGACTTGTTCTGACAATGTATGAATTTCGGACTGCTTTTCTCGAACAACTTTGGGTTGAAATTTCGTGGAGGTAGTCTAATAAGCCGGGAGCATAATTTCTGTAAATGTTTCGTATTTTACTCTCCGAAAGTCCCTGAGTCAAAAGATTGCTAAAACAGATAGTTTTTATGGAGCATTTAATGTGCGACATTTTACTAATTTCACATCATATTATCGACGTCCATCGAATCTTATCAGCACGAAGTTTTGTTAATCGTAAGTCGCTCGATATGTTTCATTTGAGCTAAGTGTGTATGTTTTATGGTTAAAACATTAAATCGAGGGCATTTTCGTAATTTGAATGAATTGTGTAGGCGATTTGAGCATCCGACGAATCTAGAAAGGCTGACAAGATTTGATAGAGATATTAGTCGAGAAAAGGTGAGTACTCAAAATCATTTTCTAAAACGAAAGTGTTTAAATTACAATTTTGTGCGTTTGAAAATATAGATTTATAAAGCATTTTTAATTCTCCCAATTGTTATACTCGCTAAAAGTTTGATTTTCAGACAGAAACAACAATTGGTTTAGCAAAACCCCTAGACAAATGTTCTCGCCTCCTATCAGATGTATTTGATCGTGTATGGCACAGCATGGATATTATGACTAACTATATTGTCCGGTCGGCAATTAGTTAGATCTAGCATATATTTATATAAAGGAGTCGCCTCCCGCACATTCGAGGTATATAGTTAGCTCAATGACTTAAGATATAGCGATGAGGTGTTGTTCCGAGGTTCTTACCAGCATTTTGGTTCCGAGGTTCCATTATGCTATATAGATCCCGCCGTGTTCACCTGACCATATTACCGTAAGTCTGAGGCTCACTACCGATGCCAAGTTCGAGGTTCCGAGGCATCACTCGCTCAGTGGTATTTCAGAAATGGGTCAGCGTGGTTGGTACTTGATTTACGTGATAACACTTTAGATATTGAACCATTGAAATACAAATAGAATAGTTTTCAAAATGAAGCTTTAAGAAAACGCTTTTAGAATGGGCTGTAAATGGTTTTCTAGCAAAACTCGCTTCATAAACGCTTTTACAACCATTTCGTACGTATTTTCATGGCCGGGGAGGCATACATGGCCAACGTAATAAAGAACATTTAGAACTTATAGGTCACCGAGCCCGTCGGCTCATAGCTGCTTTTAAATAATTTTTCAAAAGTGTGTGCCGGGCCGAAAGACTCCTTCCAGATCCTCGCCCCAGACGTTGCGGATTATATATAAGATAGCGTGTAAATTAAAACTAGTAAAGTTAAAATGTGGTATTTGTATATGTAAATATCTTGTAAAATAAGGCATGGTTTTGAGAAACAGAAGTCATGATAAACTTATATTCGACGATCCTTATCTTATATTTTTTACGGCGACCGTGGCGCCCTTTATTGTGAAATGACATCTTGTAAAACATCGGGAGTGTATTTTTGTTTTATACTGCGTAATTTTGTATTTTTTGGTCACCAATCGTGCAAATAAGCAGGCCAAGGCCGGATTTTCAAATCTAAAGGTGTGATTTGATAGAAAAGGAAAATTTATAACCTACATTTTCCAAATACAATAGTCATGAATCTGCCAAATTTCATGGTAACTCACACTTGAGCAGCCTGGCCGAGGTTACTGTAGTTGCTTCTACAGATTTCAATACTAGAAAGGGGTCCGCTATAGAGTGTTGGTAGAAATTTGGACATGAATACTATGTTAAAGTGTAAAACCCGAGAATAATTCAATTTTTATGAAAAATGGTAAAACGATAATTTCAAATTTCTGAAAAACCGAAATTCTCTAGATCCTGATGACCTAAACTGATTGGGCGCCGCAAATCTGCCTCGCAATCAAGTGACCTGCAAAAGTTTCTGAATTCCTGAGATAGTCGAATATTTTACGAATTTCGGGTGATAAATCGCTGACTTCAAGTATGTAGAGGATTTTTACGAAATTCGGTCAGAAGTGACTTGATTTAAGTTCATTTACACAATAAAGTGAATTAAAAGAAAATAAAATTTTTCGGGACATAAATGGACCCGAATGGGATAATATAAATCGTTTATCCAAATGATAATAATAATAATATAATAATATTATAATAAAAAAATGGAAAAAAATCAATAAAAAGGGAAGAGAGCTGTCATGTAGGGAAGAGGCGCGGCAAAAGAGAGTGAGATATTTTGTATTATTTTTATTATTTCTTCTCTTTGTTTTTTCTCGATCTAATAAAATCTGACCGTAGGGTTTTCTTAACGTCAAGGCAAAGCTCCATCTACGCATAAGAGCTACGCGCGAACACTGAAAAGTCGAGTTTTGACAAACTCCGTGAGGTAGGGGTTTTATCTCTACTTGAAGTTACACTGCTTAAGTGTTTTGTAATGTTTCGCTTATTTAAGGCCTTGAACTAGTTTGATCGGGTCCCAAACTTGGGACCGAATTGTTGGAATTCTGAGCCTATTCGGGACAACCCGTGACTATGTAGGGGTCAAGCCGTGTTTGCTTCATAATTTATTGAAATATTTTGAAATGAATGGTCGAGTTGTGTGGAATTACAAAGTTAATGCATAAGCTTGACGTGTTAACATAATGTCACAATTATATGGAATATAATTGTGTGTGTGCACTGGAGATGAGATTGATTTGCTCAATTATATGGAATATAATCGTGTGTAGCCATTGGAGATGATTGTGAATTGCTCAAATAAGATAATTCGGGTGATGTTTGATGAATATTGAATAGCCTAAGTGAGCTAGTCAGTTTTATGTTGATCCATGTTAAATTTACATGTGGTGAATGTAATTTGTGAATATATGCATAATTGATATATTGTATAAAAATGATTGAAATGGCATAAATGCATTTCATATGCAATCGGTAACCTAATTTAGGTGTGCATGACATGAATTTTCTCAAACGAACATGGCTGCGAAAGGAATTTCATGTGATGATTTTCCGAGAATCGGGTCGAGATGGGCCAATGTATCATTTTGGATGAGGACCATGACTATTTCGGAAAGCTCATCAACCAATTTGCCTCGGAGGGTAGTCCTATCTTTTTACCGAATCTCGGTAGTATATTTTCAAGATCAACAAGTTTTGTTTTTAAAATGATTATTTTTCTCATACATGGCTTAGGTAAGTGTGAAGGAGCTTTGAGACTCGAGACATGGGAATGGAGTATGTAGACATTCATAGATCATGTATTTACTTGAGTGTGAGTTTAAATCGAGCATTGTGATACGCACTTAGTAAGAGTAACCCATTTAGGGTGATTCCACTACTGGGCGATAGCTCACCCTATCGAGTGAATTCTTTTTCGTGTACAGAGCTGTCGAGAAAACGCCATTTAGAGGCCGATTTCTGAGGAAAGCCAAGTCAGGCTTTGATGTTTTTGGATAATATGTATTAGAATCAGATTTTAATATGTATTCAGACAAGAGTAATGTATAACTCTGTAATTATCGAGATAGTTGGTTGAATATTTTTGATGAGTATTGGTTTATGGGCCTAAGAGGCCATTTTTATTTCGCATGAGTCTCACGAGCACAGACATATAGATTTTCCGCAGTTGATTCGTAGTCAATCTGACACCCTTGTGTTCGGGGGCTTGGGCATAAAGTTTTAGCCTTTTATAATCCAAAGATCTTTATATACTTGCTTTTACCATTAACTCATGTTTGATGAAATCATATTAATTTCTAATCAATCTTAATATGTGAGTGGTTCTTTGTAAGATCTGAAAAGTGAATGAAGAATTAGACATAGTAGGGTTAACCTAATAAACTTGGTAATATAGGATTATCAATGATTAGGAGGCTTAGGAGTTCTTTGCACTCTATGCACCTTTAATGCTTGGGGTTGAGCCAAGGAGCAAGAAACCTAGTGATAAAGGGAGGTTAAATGACCTTGAGAAAGACTTTAATTAAATTAGATAAGAGCTTCCTTGGGAAACACTATATTAGATAATGGAATGGAATCGCAGCATTACATAGTAGGATTGTCCAACAACACCAACACCCTAACCTTTTTGCATCTTTAAGCACTTTCACATCTGAAACGAACAATTACTTTAGTAATAGTTTAATTTGCTTTAGGTTCCGCTTCGCCATCATGATTTCTAATTTGAATATTAAAGAAGTATTGTAATTTTGGAACTTAGCACACTGCGATTAAGGTATTCCCTGTGGACCGATATCCGTACTTAGGTACACTTTATTACTTGACAAACGTATACTTGCTCAGAATAAGCATTTTGCACTTCTATTTGCATGCCCACAAAAACACAATCACACAAACGCCTATCAAGTTTTTGGCACCGTTGCCGGGAGTTTTCCTATTTATTTGTAGTGTTTATGCTAATATCAATATTAAGTACTTCTTTGATACTTCAGACATTTATTTTGCTTAAATTTTTTATGCTTTATTTTTCTTTGCTTTCAGGACAAACTCGTGTGTACGTTAGGTTTTATGACTGGGAACCCACTTAAAATTTATCTTTGATCCTGAAATCGAGAGAACGATGAAAATAATTATGAGGGACAAGAGAGAAGCATCTAGAATGGAACAACTACCGATGGGACTGATGGAAGAAAGTAGAGACGACGATGTTGGTTCGACTAGAGGAGGTAGTATACATCCTGATGCGGAAAATATGGATAATTTGTTGCCACCCATCAGGGATTATGGTAGCTCATCTGCGGTTACTCCACCTGTGATTAGGAGATCAATAATACAAGCGAACAACTTCTAGCTCAAGTCCATCACCTCCGCCATCGTGAAGGAATCCAGCCCACGGGCCCGCACACATGAGTAACTAATGCTCATATCATTAACTTTTTTCGAAGTGTGTGGATACAAAGAAATATAACGAGGTGAGTGATGTGATGCTATTCTACTTGATTATTCTAATCTCATTGAAGGATAAAGCCAAGCATCAAGGATTTTAGAACCGCCATATTCAACATCATGGGATGACTTATTAAACAAATTTCTGCTAGATTCTTTCCCCACTAAAGAAAAGCCAAAGTCGAGAATCGATGATGAGTAGCTTTATCAATATGAAGGAGAGTCGCTCTATGAAGCGTGGGAGAGATTCAAGATTTTTTGAGAAAGTGCCCTCACCATAGTTTCACCAAATGGATGCAAGTCCATCATTTCTACAATGGGTTGAGTCGTCCCACTAGGACTCTTATTGACGCTTCTACTGGAGGAGCGATTACGGGGAAGAACGAAGTGGAGACTTATCAAATTCTTAAGAGCATAGCCTTGAATGATTGTCAATGGCTAGGTTGAGAGGTTAAACAATTCAAGAAAACCAAATTAGGGTGTTTGATTTAGACATGTTCACAAACTTGTCTGCTCAAGTGTCTACACTCTCCAATCAATTACAAGCTTCTCAACAATTAGGTTCTCAAGTATCCGCGCATAAAGTTGAAGAAATCCCACTTGCGTGTAAGCAATGTCACGGACCTCATCCCACTTCTCAGTGCCTAATGATGAATGCCATGGGGGATTTGACTATTGAACAAGCTCAATATATGGCAAAGTTCCCCTAAAACCAGAACTTCAACCCATATGGTCAGAATTACAATTCGGGGTGAAAGAACCACCCTAACTTCTCATTGAAAATTAGAATGCGGGTAATCCTATGGAGCAAGCCAAACCTCTCCAACCACCTTAAGAGAAGAAGTCAAGTTTAGATCTGAAAATGGAACAGTTAGCTGAGATGCATATGAGTATGATGAAGTCACATGATAAGTTCAAGAATGAGACTAGGACATCATTGAACATTCAAGCACTGTACCTTCCGAAATTGAGATCCAAATGGGCCAAATGAAGTCATTATTGGATGAGGCAACACTGGAATCTACCTGAATTTCCAGGTCAACTCAAGGAGAGAAGGAAAGGAGCACTGCAGTTGTAACCCCGAGGGAGTGGTGGGGTGACTCGGGAATGGTCAACAGGCCCAAGAAGAGGATGAAAACCCCAGAGGAGACGGTGAAAAGGAAAGGCCGAGATCGCTGAAGATGTTGAAAGGTTAGTAAAGAAACTAGTCTTAGATACATCAGAGAAAGTTGAAGTCCAGAACCCTAGGTATGATGAGAAGCCTATTATCCCGTATCCGCAGTGACTGAGAAAGAACATATTGGATAAGCAGTTTGGTAGGTTCATGGATATCTTCAAAAAGCTTCACATAAACATCCCCTTTGTCAAGCACTGGCAAATAAGCCAGATATTGAAATTCATGAAGGACATCTTGTCCAAGAAAAGGAAGTTTGAGACTATTAATCGTCGTCATTAAAAGAGTAGTTCCATATCGCAAAGAAGGTCCTCTGTTGAAAGATCCGTAGCTTCATAACCCGGCGTGCCAATGAATGCAAAGATTTCGAAAAGAGCCATGCGGTGATTTAGGTGCGAGCATTAACCTTATGCCGTGGTCGATCTTTAAGAAATTGAAATTGGGAAGAAGCACGTCCGACTGACAATCACTTAAGTAGCTTATAGACGGTCACTAACTCATCAACATGGTATCATAGAGGATGTGTTAGTCAAAGTGGACAAATTTATCTTCCCTGCAGATTTCATTATTCTAGATATGCAAGAAGATAAAGAGGTCTCAATCATCCTTGGACAACCATTCTTAGCCACAAGAAGGGCAATGATTGATGTGCAAAAGGATGAATTGAGGTTAAGAGTTTAAGAAGAGGAAGTGACATTCAATGTCTTCAATGCCATAAAGCATCCACATGATACCGACGCTTGTTTCGAAAGTGGATATACTGTAGGCTAAGTAAGTAGAAGCCAATTGGTTCCTTCAGAACCATTGGAGACTAGCCTGACTCATGAAGACCCTTACTCTTGTGAAGATGAGAAAGTTCAAGAGTATATCAAATGGATGGATTCTTTCGGCCCGAATAGAAGAAAGTATTTTGAATCTTTTGGGAGCAGCTCCAAAGCCGATCGACCTATTCTATCGAGAAGCCCCTATTGTGGAAGAAAAGCACCCCTCATAATCATTCGAGATATGCTTATTCTGGGAAGAATCTACACTCCCAATTATCATCTCATCCTCCCTAACACGGAGGAGAGAATTGTTAAAGATCCTTAAGGAGCATAAAGAATCAATTGGATGGTCCCTAGCTGATATAAAGGGGATAAGGCCATCTATGTGTATGCACAGGATATTACTGGAGGAAGACAACAAACCGATAGTGGATGCCTAGAGACGTTTAAATCCTTCCATGAAAGAGGTAGTTAGGAAGGAGGTACTTAAATGGTTAGATGTTGGAGTGATATACCCTATCTCTAATAGTTCATGGGTAAGCACTGTCCAAGTGGTGCCTAAGAAAGGAGGGACTACGATGGTAGTAAATGAGAAAAATGAATTGCTCCCGACCAGAACAGTTATAGGATGGAGGATTTATTGATTAACGGACCTAACAAAGTGACTGAGCAAAGACCATTTCCCACCGCCATTCATTGGATCGATGTTAGATGAATTAGCTGAATGAGTACTTCTCGCTTCTCGACGGATGCTCAGGATACAATCATATCACCATAGCTTCAGAAGATCAGGAGAAGACCACCTTCACGTGCCCTTATGTCACATTCACTTTCCGAAGAATGCCATTTGGGCTGTGTAACTCACCGGGAACCTTTCAGATATGTATGATGACAATATTTCTAGACATGGTCAAAACTACTGAAGTCTTCATGATGATCTCGATCGATCTACATTTGATGATTGCCTGTATAATCCCGATCGGTACCGAAGAGGGCATGGAAACCAATTTAGTGTTAATCGGGAAAAGTGCCACTTTATGGCGAGAGAAGGATAGTATCGAATCGCATATCCGAAAGAGGAATCGAGGTCAGACCGGTGCCAAGATTGAGACATAGAGAAAACCGCCTCCTCCACATCGCAAAGGGAGTACGGAATTTTTTAAGCCACCCTGTGTTTATAGATGATTCAATCCAAGATTTCTAAAGTTTCAAACCGTCTAATCTTATTATGCAAGGAGGTCGCTTGAATTCAATGAGCTACGCCGCATAAGCTGAGTTACTAAAAAGAAGTCGACCGTGCCCTATAGTAGTCGCCCCGCATTGGAACCTTCCATTTGAATTTATGCGATGCAAGCAACTTTCAGCTGGGGCCGTTGGGGCCGAGAAAGAAAAGGTCTTCTATATCTATTATGTCGCGAACGCCGAATGATGCACAACTCAATTATGCTACACGAAAGAGTTGTTAACTGTTGTGTTTGCCAATAAATTCGCACCTTATCTTATGTGTGGAACAAGGTTATTGTGTTCATGATATCATTCTCGCAATCAAACACATAATGACTAAGAAAGACGCAAAACCCAGACTCTATTCTTCGGGGTGCTCCTATCAGACACCCCCGAAATATACCCCAGCAATCGACTTGCTAGTATATTAAAAGCCTAAATGGAATTTTCGAAATAAAAAGATAGACCCAAAAATTAAAGCGAGAGCAAAGGGTAAATATGTAATTTACCACTTAAGGACCTAGTGGTCATAAATGGATAAAACAATGGTACATATGTAATTTGCCAAAAAAGGGGGCATATAAGTCATAAACAAGACATGGTTAAACACAAATATGCCAAACTTTATTTGCAAAAAGAGAAGAACTTAAGGACTAGAAGTGAATAAATGGAAACTTAACACAAAAGGGAGTTTTGGGAGTCAAACATAAACCAGGAGAAATCTTTGATTGAGACCAAATTTCGTCTCATTTTCGGGGAGAACAAACCATGAGAAGAAGAAGAAGTAAGTGGAAGGAGTAAGAAGAAGAAGTTAAGAAGAAGGAAGAAGTTAAGCCAAATTTAAGGTATGGATTCTAACATTGGGGCATGGAACTATGACTAGTATGGATACATGTTTTCTGGGTTGTAAGAAACCTAACCCTAGAATGAATTCCTCTTGTATGGGAATCATCACAAATCCCTTTGTTTTTCTAGTGGTTTTGTTACGTAGAGGACCTGGAGTTCCCATTACATGTGTTTTCGGTTTTAAGGGTTATGTAAAGTATGGACATGTTTGTTCGTTTAGGTTTTGATAGGAACTTTTCCTAACCCTAGATTTCTTGAAGTCAAGCTGAGTAAAACCCTTAGCCTTGTATAAGATATGAATAGAAAGTATGTTTGAGTTCACAGAGTGTATAAGATGTGTATTGAAAGATGATTGAGTATAATAGAGGTTACAAGATGAATATGGAGTGGTTTTGATGTGTATATTGGGTTTGTTGAGCTACTTTAGTAGCAAAATATGGAAAATGGGAGAAAACCACCTTTCGAAATTTCATGGGTGGTAAATTCTGCACTGGGGTCGCAGCGGGTACCCTGCACCATAAGTGCTCACAACCTGCACCCAGACCCATCAGCTTTATTTTGAACTGAGCCAAGATTTTGGCCATAACTTGGTCATTTCTATCCGATTTGAGTTATTAAAGGCCGGGTTAAAATAGACTTCAAGGAGAACAAAACACTAAATAGATACCTCTCAAATTTCCGAATTTATTCGCCCATAAATTCACTCAAAGTGGGCTATGTTCAAGCCACTTCTACTTCATTGATCATGAGTAAATCAAGCTGTTTAGGACATAACCTCGAAGCCTGCGTTCAATTGGGTGATTCCGCTTGGAGAAGAACCCCTAGCACCTTAGATTCAAATTAGTATGAGAAATGTGTTGTCAATGAAGTTAAGACCCCCAAAATGACAAAAGATGGTGGTCAGCGCAGTGCCGCAAGCCGATTTTCGCACGCTTGAAACTTGCATAACTCCTTCTAGACTCCATTACGGGTATTCTCGACTCTATGGAAAGCCTATCGAAGTCTATAATCTAACCATATGCTATTTAATGGCATTTGGTGCCCAAATATTGGTTTGAAAATTGAATTATTGTACCGCGTACTAATCGCCAAGTTAAAATTAATTGGAATACGGTAAGAAATGATTAAATTCGTGCTCGATAACTGCCGAACGCATCGCACTCGCGCCCTCTACGAATCGAACGCCTGGGGCGCACTTAAAGGTCTCAACCCAAACCATTAACAAAGATAAATTGTCATTCATTGCAAAAATATGATAATTGTTTATCCACCAAGAAATGCGCGCGATTATTGTCAGGGACGGTGGACGAGTGATGATCACCTAACCTGGTGACCGAGATCAAGAGAGATGAAACTAGATCCGACAACTTCGGTTTGTTCTCTGACTCTATTCTTATTTCAAGTATTTTGGTAGTTTACCAAGTAACCATGAAATGAGTACATGAATGAGTATATGAAATGAGTACGTGAATGAGTACATGAAATGAGTACATGAATGAGTATATGAATTGAGTATATGAATTGAGTACATGATTGAGTATATGAAATGAGTATGTGAATGAGTACATGAATGAGTATATGAACTGAGTACATGAATGAGTATATGAAATGAGTACATGAATGAGTATATGAAATGAATACATAGATTGAGTATATCTTTGAAAAGATAATACGAAAGTGAATATGGAATTGAAATGTGATATTTGAAACCTAATGAATGTGAATGAGTAAATCGAATTGTAAACGAATCGATCAATTCCTAACATCTTGAATTGAATCGATATACCGAATGAACCGCCTGACGGGATGTACCAATCGACATCCGTCACGAAGGCACCCCGAAATTGTCCAATGTCCCACTTGGCGGGATGCACCAATCGGCATCCGTCATGATGGCGTATGGCATTTAAATGATACCACATGTCGGGGTGCAACAAACGACATCCGTTATGATGGGAGAGACCGAATTACAATGTAAGCACATTACCGGTCGATAATAAGGCGTATGGATTCATCAAACTAATCCGTCGTGAAATGTAAATTGAATAGTCAAGGTGAAATAACCAACATTGACGAGTGTAAAATGTGGATTTTTATGTATATGCTTAAATCTCTTACAAATTGAATTGTGAATGAATTTTTGCATTAAAATGGTATGTTGTGATATAGTAAATGATTTGGAAATTGAAAGCATGCGAAAATAACAGTATGAGTATATGTTGAATTAATAGGCATGGTTTAATGTTAAATGCATGCTGAGTTACATTGGATATTGGAATATAATTGTATAGAACCACTAAGCATGAAAATGCTTAGCGTATAGTTTTTATCTATGCGCAGGTTTCGAGTAGACAGGAAGGAAGACAAGATCGTGAAGCGCAGAGTCGTTAGCGAAGCCATGCGTATAAGTACATACCCCGCCATGGCATATCATTTCTTTTTAACATGGAATATTTTGTGAACAATAGTTGAACTCCAAAGAAATACCGCTTTTGTATATCATTTTGAAAGGGTATAGAATGCCTTCACCACTCTACTCAGGAAATGTGAATGCTCAGGTCACCATTTGAACAAGCTCACAAGAAATCGAAAAACCTAAAGAGAAATAACATAAAGAAAATGTTTTGATAAGATAATTGAAAACGTCGGAGTAAACCGCCCGGCTCGGATCCGCCAATGTGGTCGACGGGGATTCGTCACACTTTGAAAAAAGAAAATATAATAAAATGTAAAATAAAAGAATTAAGCAAAGCGTTCTGGTTTCGCCTGACTCGGGCCGACGGTCGCCAGCTCAGGGACGCTTACACCTATTACAAGAATTTGATGTGGAGATTCGAGATAAGAAGTGTTCCGAAAACATGGTAGCCTTCATCTGTCAAGACTGAAAACCCCAGAAACAGTGCATAAACATCATTTGCATATTGATGACACGTTCCCAGATGAACATATACTATCTTTGTCACACATCAAGCACCCCTACGGTTTGCCGACATGGGCCAACTAGTTCATCCGTCCGCCGCAGATACCCCCACCGACCTCACTTATCAACAAAAGCAAAGAGATTCTGCGTATGAAGCACTACTGGAAGACCCAATCCTTCAAACAAAGGAACTAACTGGGACATTTTGGCGTGTGTGTAGGAAAGTGAAGTGGGCGAGATATCGATGAGATCGCTAATTTTTAGAGTGTGTGACTCATTTCAATGGACAGAGAACAAAGGCCAAGGTACCGCAAATCGTTGGCTCGCTCTATATTCAAAGATGCACACTCATATGCAAAGCCTGATCGATGTCAAAGGACCGGAACATCGACGACTAAATGAAACGTCATCACGAATATTCTGTGAGTTCGAACTTTTATGCTCAGAATTCGACTTACGGGTTCGTTTCCATCGTCTTATGGGCACAAGTATATCCTTTTGGCAGTGGATTACGTGTCCAAGTGGGTGGAAGCCAGTCCTACCATTACTTGTGATGCCAAAGTCGTATTTCGCTTCATCATGAGTAACATCTTTTCAAGGTTCAGACCCTGTAGCAGATCGCAAGAAATGAAGGCTCCGATTTCTCAGAATAAGATGTCAGATCACTCCCGCCAAATATGGTGAAGCATCGGGTGACACTTGCATATCACCCCCAGCAATGGGCAAGCCGAGGTATCAAATAGGAGATCAAGAAAATCGTATAAAAGATGTTATCGTGACAAGAAAAGACTGGTGAACAAATCGATGATAGCTTATGGGCCATCGCATGTTTTCAAGACCCTATTAGCATGTCCCCGATCGAATTGTCTATGGTAAGGCCCGCCACCCACCCTCGTAGAAATGGAGTACAAAGCATACCGCAACTAGAATGCTAAAACATAAATTTCAACGCTGTGAAAAAAAGGATGCTTTAGTCGAATGAAATGATGAACTTAAAGTGTAATGCATACACAATTCAAGAATCTATAAGGAGAATACCAAGGCATGGCATGACAAGCACTCCATCAGATAATGAGTCGAAACCTGACAACAAGTATTACTATTCAACTACGCTGAAATTGCTCCGCAAACCTGTCAAGATGGTCCTGACCGCTTCGATCACTCAAGTCTCTCCATACCAGAGTGTCGAAGCTAATGCACCCCGAGAGGCCGATTCATGTGAATGGGTAGCGAGGAAGATTTATCCGGGTGGCTACAATTTGAGTAGCTACAATTCCACCACAAGTTTGAAACCAACATAAAAAATAAAGGGATCACGAAATTTTCGCTGGGCTAGCAATACCGTGGTCAGCACCAATTAGGCGTGCATAATCGTTCGCTGAGCTAACGATAGTAAACAAAGCGCTACTTGAGAGGCAACCTAAGCCTTTAAATTAGTGTGGTCTTCAGTTTTTATGATTTTAAGTTACTAGGTTTAATTTTGCTTGTTTTAATTTTAATGCATTGGTGTTGCAAGTTTCGAGGTTCCGAGGTTGCCGTGGTGAATGAGAGATAGCACGACAAGCCTTGTGCAAGCTTTGGGAGGAGTAGATCTAATGCAAGGAGTTTTTCTATACTTAGAAAAAATTTTGTAAAATTTCCGTCATAGTCTCGAACGTTAAGCAACGCCGGACTCAACATCAATGACGCTGGAAAATGCACTCTATAACATCGCGGATTATCGATTTCAACGCCGCCGACGCTGCAAATACACTCTGAACGCCGCGACGCTGGTCACAACGCCGCAACGCTGGAAAATCCACCAGAACGCCGTCCCGCCAACGTCGCGTAGACGCTATTCAAACATCGCGGACGCTGTTCCTTAACGTCGTGGACATCGCCTCGGTTTTTGCACCTAGAAACGCTCATTTTCTCTCGACATTTCCAAACCCCAAGTGCTCACCTACTGTGCTCTTCCGGGCCAGATTACAATCCCAACACTTCCATTCGCTCATATTGTGCATCCCAGCCTCACCATGCCTCTAGGCCCGTCTCCCAAATCCCGGGCCACACCCAAGGTTCACCATTTTTTAAAACCCTCCCTACGGTCCAAGTTTGGGCTCAGTTCAGGTTTGGTTCCACTACACTCCCTATTTTCTAGGTGATTTCGTCCCGCAGATCTTCTAGGCTGGTCAGTTCTGCACTGCTGCGGCGCAGCTCCCTACCCCACTTCAGGCCCACTACGTACTCGTTAGCCGCCTAAGCGGGTTTCCTGGGGTGCTCAGGTTCTTTTGCTAAGGTGAAATCCCACTAGGGGTGTGGTAGCCTACTAGAGTCCTTTCGCCTTTACGTTCTGTAAGACCCGAGAAATTCCAATTTTTGGAAAAATGGCAAAATCGTAATTTCGATTACAAAGTTGTTAATTTCGGTTAAAAATCCGTAATTTATTCTCTAGATCTCAGATGATCAAACGGATTTCACCGTTGAATCGCTCTTGAAAATCTAGTTAGCACGTAAAATTTTGTAATATTCCGAGATACGGAAAGGATGACGCTTTAGGCATTATGCTTTGGGGCAAGAAAACGATTTTCGATGCGACGAAAGTTACACATAACAAGTACTCATGTACCATAAGTGGTATGAGTAGATAAATGATGAAAATGAATGGCCGAGATAGAGCCGAATGTCAAAACTGGAGAAAGAAGTGAATTAATTAAGTAAATGGATTAAATGATAATAAAAAACAAAATCACAATGCTGACTTGTCTTCTCCAACACAAAAGCAAAGGCCAAATCGTGAAATGAAGAGGGGAGGGATGCAGTAGGTGGAAGAAAACGGAAATGGTGGTTTTTAGAGAGAGAGTCTCTGACTTCTCTCTAGAAATGCGACGATCCAACCGCCTGGTCTCGGGCGTAGCGAAAACGCTCACGCGGCGCGCTACGCTGTGGACTCCCGGACGGAGTTTCAAACTCCTCGAGGTAGGATTTTCTCCCTACTCGAAGCTTTACTCCCATTTAAGTGTTTTACTAATGTTTCAGTTTCTGAATGAGGCCGTGAGGGGCATTGACACCCTAAAATTCGGGACCGACCGTTAGAAATTCTTTTCGGGGATTTTTCTCACCATCTCGTGATGCCACCCGTAGAAATTTAAATGGGTATAGTCATTGCGTGGTTTGTGTTGATTTGTGTATTGGATGTTTGTTTGGTATACAATGGGCTCTGAATGACTTGATTTCTGTGGGTTCACTAAGGAACTGCTGATTTGTGATTTTCGAATAGTAAACCGAGGGTTCCAATTATTTCAAACAAAGGTTCAAAAGAATATATCTTCGTGAAATTATGTGTTTGGTTGGTAATTCGACCGAATTGTTATGGTTCGAATAATAGCCCATGTGAGCTAATTTTGATGTTCGAAATGATAATTACATAAATGTTTGTGTGATTAATTCTTATACAGTATGTGCATGTTTTTACATACTCGCATGTGATTGGGGACTGCGTCGAATTGGCATACATGCATTCCATATGCACCTGACATCCTGCGACTATGTGGAGTTAGTACGGTATGTTTCAGAGAAGACGGCTGGGAGGGTAGTCCAAAAATGCACTATCTGAGGGTAGTCCACAAATCCAAATAAATATCAACCGGCCGAGCACCCAAACTGATATTTATTCATCTGAGGGTAGTCCACAAATGAAATAATATATCAAACCGTCTGAGCTACCGATATATATCTACTCCGAGGGTTGCCCACTAATAAACAATAATTCTCTATACAAGGCTTAGGCGAGTGTGAGAGAGCTCTAGTGAGGACCCTGGATCCGAGTTTGGTCGCGTGCATACATTCAAGTAGATCATGCATTTGCTTGGAATGTGTTTACTTGGAATATCGTGAGACCGCATGTGATGGTGAGTGCTCTTAATTTGTATGACATTCTCCCATCGAAGCTTTAGCTCACCCCGTCGTGGGACCCCTTTTACGTAATGTGGAGCGTGTATGCAGGAGACTACTTCGCATTGGAGTATTGCTTTTAGAAGAAAGCTCCGATGCGGTTGTGTCAGTTATCAGGTACATGTATTGTAATGTTTTTCATTTAATATATGCTGTGTAAGAGTAGTCATTAACTCTCGAAACTATTCGATATAGTCTGATATACCGTGATGAGTATTGCTTATGGGCCCAAGGGGCCGTATCGGGATGTATATCGTATATATCGGACTCCTGGGGATGTGTAAACGAAGTTTTGTAACTGGCAGAGCCCCGTACAAAAGAGACTCGCCCCGACTGGCGGTGCCTGCAACCCGACATCCACTCAGATGCCTCGCGGCCGACGGTAGTCAACTGACCTCGAAGTTTTGGGCTGCCACACGCTCACTCCCACCACGATCCCGAACCCATGCACAATGTCGAGCCAAAAGTGAAAAATAAGCTCGAAGAGTAGCCGGGCCGGTGAAGAACCTTCTTCGGCCTACGATCATGGTAAGTTCGTCAATGAGAGCGTGACCGAGATGTTCGGCCTCATCTCTGCCAATCACTCCTTCATTAAGGAAAAGGGATTCCAACATCCCGACGATTTCTTCTGGAAAGCCATTACGCGGAAGGGTTGGGGTGCATTGTGCCAACCCCTGCGACCGACTGCCATAATGGTTGTGCGGGAATTCTACGCCAACCTAGCGGCCCATGTGCTCAAGAAGGTATGCGCCCGTGGGGTGTTGGTAGACTTCAGTGCAAAGTCTATCAACCTCTATAACAACCTTGAGTAGGTTAACTTCGAGGCCTTTGATCGACTTCACGAACGCCCTAACTATCCGGAAGTCCTTCGGTTGCTCACAAATGGGCAGGGTGAGTGGAAATTGAACAACGAGGGCCACGCCATGCACTTCAAGGCCAAACATTTAGACTATATACCTAAGGTGTGGCACCATTTTATCACCTCTCGTCTCATCCCGACGACGAACGTTTGCGAGGTGACGACGAAATGGGCATTGCTCAATTTCGCCATCATCCAGGACATCCCGTTTGATATCGGTCAGGTTATAGAGGATGCCATCCTCTATAACCAGGATGCTAAGATGAAGAACCTCGCACCCTCTCATCTATGGCCCGCAAGTAAGAACGCAGGGTGCCAAGTAGAGGATAACGAGGCCTGGATCCATCCCATCAAGGCCATCGTAGTGAAAAAATATAAGCCGGGCATTCCTCGATCCTACGCGGTTTATGACTCGGGTCATGAACCTTCGGATGAGGAGGAGTTGACGGCATACCAGACCTTGTTTGGCATGCGTGAGGAGACCCCGGGTGAGGCCGACCCCCCATTTACCTCCCATCCACCCCACCCATCCACTTCCCATCCACCCCCTCCTCCACCTCCCGCTGAGCCGATTGTCACCACCCCGCCACTCCTTAAGGACCGTGTTCAGACCTCACTACCCGGCTGACAAGCATGGGATGAGACCTGTGGAGCATCTGGCCCCCATGAGCCAGATATGGATTTCTGATGAGCCCACATGCGCACAATACTCCGCAACCAACATGTCATCCAAAGAATACCGCCTACCGCTGTCCTTACATGTGCCACTCACCACCACCGCCACCGCAGCTGATCCCCTGGACGATGTGGGAGTTCCTCTCTTTCTTTTTTCGTACTTCGCTGAATGAGGGACATTGGCTCTTATTTTTCAAAGGTGGGTCAGGGGTGCTCCTGTCGCACCATTTACTCTCGTGGTGTAGCGCTATGTTTATGTCTATATTTATATTCGTTATTTACATATGTTTATGCTTATGTTTATGTTCGTGTTTAGATATGTTTAGGTTATGCTTATGTTCGTTCATTCACAGTTTTCATCTAGGTTTGTGTGTTAGAATGTCTTAGGGTAATTTCTTCTAGGATTATGTTAAGTAGTATGTGTGTGTGGTGCCATGTTTGCCAATCAAGGATCTTTTTTGCCTCTCCAAAACATTCGAAAACACACAGTGCAAGTAACAAGAAAGGATCCTTAGGTTGTTAGATGCTTGGGAATTACATGCTTGGATAGGTAGGAATGACATAGTGAGTCACCTCCTTGGTGTTCAAGAAACCGATTCCAGAGTAGTCTACCACACACTCAATAGTGTGATCTCAAGGATATGCCTAGGTTCCGGACCCTGCTCACTAACGTTCCACGAGCCTTGGGCGTTTCTAAACACCCAAGTGATGAGACACCGTAGAAAAGAGGATTGTCATCGAGCCCCAGTATTAAAAAAAAAAAGTGTGAATAGAATAAGTAGGATCTTAATCGAATCTCGGCACAAACTGGCGCCTTTAAAGTTCTTAATGCCTGGAGCCACCGGGCCGAGCCAACACTTCACTACCCGCTACATGTGGATAAAGGATAAAAGCCTCCACAACCTAGGCCCTTAGGTTCGTCGAGTGTTCTGGTGAAGTTCGAGGGAAACTTAATGTCCGGGTACCTCTAACCAATCAAGTGGGAGTCACCAACGAATCCCCCGCTACAGAATACTCAACTAAAACTTACGGTGCACTAGAATTCGTCTCATGAATGCAGGTTATCATGAATGTGCCTTTTCATGTTCATGTGCATATCCCAGTGTTTATCTTCTTAGTTAGACCCTCCCAACAGTAAGTTGAATCTAATTTTTTGGGGTCCCAACGGAGTTATATGCTAGAGATCATACATCCACGCAATATAGACTTGGGATGGAAAGGCCATAGAAACCAGGAGGTGAGTCATCATCGAATCGAATCGAATCCAACTCCAATTTCTTTTGAAAGTCGAACAACCTTAAGGATCCTCTGAAATTAGAAGAAAGGGTAAGATTTGTGAGTTTGGTTCATTTTGATCCTTCATTCTGGCAACATGTGCATCACCTCGCATCATAAATAGTGATGTTATCCTGTGTGTCCGTTCAGAAACTGCTTCTTGCTTGGAGATAAGCAAGAAGTTAAGTTTGGGGGTGTGATAAGTGCCCAAAAACACTCATTACAAACCTGGGATTTAGATAGATTCGGGATCGATTTCATATATATATATATATATATGACCGTGTTTTTGATTACTTTTCTAATATTTGGTTTTATGTGGTTTTTATAGGAGAAACACTGAAAAATGATGGAATTTGAACATTACAGGAGGCCTGGAGAAGTTGGTGCAGAAATCGCCCCAACGTCGCGACGTCCCAACATCGCGACGTTGCGGGAAAGTCTCAACAAACCTTATCCCTTGGAGAGACTATAAAAGGAATAGGAGAATTCATTCTCGGGGGTTCGAAATTCATTTGGCAGAGCTGTGTGGTTTGGCAAATTGAGCTCGAACAAAGGAAAGAAGACTCTCACACCGACCTTCAGAGAGAGACTTGAAAACCCAGAGATCTGCCATTCCTTCGTCATCAAGTTTTCTATTCCTACTTTTATGTCTTCGCTTTTCATTTGCATTGAACATAACAAAAAATGAAGTTCTAATCTTGTGGTTTGTGTGGTGTCAGGTGTAGAGATTTGACATGAATACTATGTTAAAGTTTTAGCATGTTTATAATTCCATTATCTTTTATATACTTGTTTTACCATTAACCTACGCTGATGAAATCATATTAATTTCTGATCAATCTTTAATATGTGAGTGGTTCTGTAAGATTCGAGAAGGAATGAAGAATTAGATATAGTCAAGTTAACCTAATAAACTCGTAATATAGGATTATCAATGATTAGGAGGCTTAGGAGTTCTTTTGCACTTTGCATCTTTAATGCTCAACAGCTAAGGAGCAAGAAACCTAAGGATAAAGGGAGGTTAAATGACCTTGAGAAAGGCTTTAATTAAATTAGATAAGAGCCGCCTTGGGAAACACTATATTAGATAATGGAATGGAATCACAACATTACATAGTAGGATTGTCCAACAACACCAACACCCTAACCTTTTTTCATCTTTAAGCACTTTCACATATGAAATAACAATTACTTTAGTAATAGTTTAATTCGCTTTAGGTTTCGCTTCGCCATGACGATTGCTAGTTTGAATATTAAAGAAGTATTGTAATTTTGGAACTTAGCACACTACGACACATGCCTTCCCTGTGGATCATATTTAAATTAGGTACACTTTATTATCACTAGCGTATACTGCGTTAATAAAGTATTTGAACTTCTATTTGCATGCCCACAAAAACACAATCACGCAAATGCCTATCAGGAATATAATCGTCCATGATACAAGGTGAATTGTATGGTTTATATGGTCCGTATGACATTCATTACATGTGGAACGTGGCATTAAACATGCAATGGCACATTGCATTGCATCATGCACGGGAACATCGCATTTCTTGGGTGTGGGTGCATGGTTAGAATCTAACACTACAATTGGCAATTTAGTGGGTGGGCTTGGTACCGTTGGACGAAGTCCAACAGAAATGCACTATTGTATAAAAGGAAAACTCAGGCTCTGGGTAACAAGAAGAAGGGCCAGGACACTCGAGTGAAAGATCAGACTCCGGTTTAATACACCCAACGATGAAAGTCCAAAGAGTGTAGACGATGTGCGGAGCCGACGGTGAGACTCCAAAAATTCGCTATCCACAAAAGACACAAGGCTTTTATAAATGAAATGATTATTCGAGAAATGACATCGAAAATTTTTTGGTTTATAAAGCATGACTTTTGCCCAAAATGATCATTCGTATGTAATCCATTAATGACCCATTTTTATCACACATGGCATCTCTGTATTGTGTGGTAGGAGTTGGTAAAGACTAGTATGGGAGCCTGCGAAGACTTGGGTATGGTGCATGAGTGGGAGTTCATCTCATTTCATGGCATAGCATGTAGAATTTCAACTCAGATTCAATATTCCCCGCTTGAATTGTGGATGTGAATGTGGATTGCTAAGGTGAACATTGCTTGTGCACTTAGGGTGGGGAGGTAGCCCTCCGTAAGAATTACTCTACCGGGAACGACTCCACTTACACGAGAAAAACATTGCGTGCGCAGACGTGACGTCGACGGACTCCGCTTCATCCGGGATGCAAGTACAGAAACCACGTGCGGTGGCTTTATAATTACTTTTGTAATTATTTTTGTAAAATAATTTTGAACAAATTATTTTTGGCATGTACTGTAACACACCAAATTATACCCTAGTAGTTTATTACAGTTTAGTGACATAATAAAAGTCAAATTTGTATTTTTTGGAAATTTAAGTGCTAAAGGTAAATAAGGGTAAAATGGTAATTTGAAAATTTATGGACTCAAAGGGTATAAGTTAAGAAGATTATATACCAATATAGAATTTTGATAACTTGAAGTGCAAATAGAATGAAGAAAAGGACTAAATGCAAAAGGGATATTTAAGCTAAACCCTTAAGACACCAAATATCTTACAGATAAACATCACTACTAAGAGGCTAGGTTACTTCGCTTTGGAGGAGAAGCCATTCTTGGTGGAATTATGTCCATTGTTTTAGCTCTCTTTGCTTAAGGAAAGGAAAAGAAGAAATTTAGGGTCAAATGCCTTAAATCCAAACATGGCCTTGTTACATAGAGGAAGTTCTCATTTTGGGTTTTGGGAGAGCTAGGGCACGATTTGGGAGAAGTGCAAGATTTTGGGGTTAAGTTCTCCATTTATTGGTTTTCCTTGTTCAAGTGGGAAGGAAGGAAGAAGAGAAGGAAAAAGAAAGCTAGGTTTTGAAGGTTTCAAGAAGATTAAGGTATGGAAATTTCATTTGTTAGTTAGGAAAAACCTAACTTTCCCACAAGCTAGACCTTTTGTTGGTTTTAATTAGGGCTTGATGTTTGTTTTGATCTTGTTTTGCTTATGATGTTGAATTGATGGTGTAATTGTGATAAGGATTTGGTCAGGCCATTGTAAAGTGACGTGAATCGGGTAGAAGTATTTAAGGGAAACTCGTAAATTTCATTAGGACCCGTGATCACGTTGGGCCATAATTTGGCCTAAATACTCCTAAATTGATGCCGTGATTCTAATTGGAGATGAAATTTAAGACCCAGGGCTACAAATGTTTAGAAGAGAATGAGAACTAAATCCTACTCTAAGACCCTTGAAATTGAGTCTAATGTTAAGATACAGATTCTGTTTCTGCTACACGAGTAGTTCATGTTGTTTGCACTATATCTTGAGTTATACTAATCCAAATGAGGTTAATCAAAATTCTACTTAAACTAGACACCTAGGAAAGTAACTTTCATGAAGAAAGTATGGTCAAAATATGTTTCTATCATTCCTAAAAAAATTGTTAACATGTGACACAATTTAGATTCGCCTCTGAAACTGGTCCCGTGAGTTAGCCTGAAATCGTTAAAGCATACCTCCTAATTTAAAGGTCCAAATGACTCCACTCATGAGCCTTTTGAAAACTTAAGACATAGGGGAAACATTTTTCAAGAAGATCAGCTCTAAAACCCTTACTCCCTAGCCGAAATTGTAGTTGAAATGAACTTGGATTCATTTTCAGACCGTTCAGCGTAATTGGTTTATAATGTAGCCACTGGCCTAACCTTCTTGGGGATGATGCCCCGATGTGAATTAAGGCATTAATGTTACATGAATTCGTGCAAGTCCATTAAAACAATCATGATAAATATGTGAAAGAACTCATGCTAAGAATACCGGTATGACTAACTGAAACATAAATAACCGAATACCGCTATGTCCGTAGATAGATAAGCATATAAGATTCCCAATTTGGTACCATTATTCTCAGAGTCTCCGTTGATTTCAATATTACTTAGGCCCCATTTTGGTCACTACTTGGGCCATATTTAGGTTATACTCTGCTCTCGTTATCATCGCCCGTACAATGATGTACCTACGGGTACTCTATCTGCTCTATTTCCGCTATCCATTTCCATTGAAAATGCATTTATATATTTCGCTTATAAAATAAAATATATATATTTGTTATAAGTAATGAACAAGGACATGAAATATGAATGGTACCTTCTCAGACAAGATTGCTATGTGCTCCTATGGGAGATTGTATACTGTAATTGAGGACCACTGCATGTAGTCATATATGTTATATGTATTCCCACCTACTATGTTAGCGACGATGTTATCCTCAGAGGTAATCAAGATGTCACGAGACATCCCATTCGACTGTGGCCAACACAAAGATTAGGAGTCCAAATTCATATGTAGGTTTTTATCTTGTTTTTGAAATGCAAATGTAAAATTTGTAATAGTATAATTTGTAAGTACAAGTAAACGGGACTCAGAATTTATGTATAAGAACTTTAAATACCACTCACGGTGGTAGTATTACAAGCAAGTTTTATCTCGATATATGTATTTATATTTTGAAATGGCTCACCAATGTCCGAAAGATCAGTTAAGTTTTGGGCCAGATGGCCCTCATCCACCTAGGTTGGATGGGGCGCTACATGCACTAATATGTAAAGAGTTGTAATTGAATTCATATGGACTGTGTTTGATATAGTCTTACATATTTTTATATGAATGTGTTATATTGGGCCCATGATGGGTTATGTTGTTGTATAATGTAGAGGTTGAGAATTGGATAGAACTCCCCATACAAAGGAGACTTTGTCCTATTTTTTGTTAAATTATGGATCTCGGTGAATGGGACACACGAAAGGGTTTCGGGTTAGACAATATCCACAGGTTTCCATGGGTTAAGGGGTGATCAACGGACCCCTTGATTTTGGGGCGTCACAATCAGCGGGTGGGGTGACACCGAGTAGCTCTCAACAACACTCCACCACATCTAACACACATGTCTCGGTGACTGCTGGTCCATGGATATGGAGCCTAAGGATGATAGCAACATCCTGTAACGTGATCGTCATCTCTCCGACTGGTATATGAAACGTGTGTGTCTCAGGTCGCCATCTCTCGACGAGACTAGTGATGAGTGGCCAATTGATCATGATATGGCCTATGCAACATATACCATAGAATCCCGAGCGGATCACGTATGGACAAATACGTAGATCCATCCTCCACATATTGATACTGGCGAGGGTGGAGTACCTCTTGGTACAAGTAACGAAGAAATCAATTTTAGAATTGATTATATCTATGCACCAACAATCAGGACAAGAGTTGATATTACAGAAAATAGCATACCGTTCCGTATCTATTAAATGCGATCTATGTTTGTCCCCAAGTAAATACCAAGACATGGATATGAAGGATCCTCGCATCGTGAAGCCTCCAATGTCACAGTATGTTCCAAATAACAATGTTACAATATAATTATTAACAAAAAACATTAAGATAATAGTATTATAGTCATGAATGAAATTATTAAGGCAATAAACACAAAAAAAACCATGTACAAGAATGATGCCTCTTTTACTTAAATAAGATAATAATCCAAAAAATAAACATTCATGCATAAGTCTTATACAAAGCAACTACAAACATGACAAACAAATTCCCTTACAAAAAAAAAAAAAAGTTACATCACACCTTTCACTGAACTTGATACATATTTCACTGAACTTGATTCTTATTCTTACAAGAGTGGTGATTGTGACCTCGTTGTTTGCACAACCCACACGCGGATAGCTTTCTCCCTAACGCCCATTTCATTATGCAACAGTTGATTTATAATCGCCCACCACGGCGCTGCTTCATCGACTCAAAATGATAATAAGAGGACATCATAAAGAGGCCACTCATTTCATTGAATATGGATGAAACAAGCTTGCCTAAGTATCATAGTATGACTCGTGAAGGTAGTAGCCTTGAACAAATAATCGAAAATTAACACAGCGATGTTGACATGTTGCTATGATATGGCTATGGAAATCCATATATAAGAAGTTTTACCACATGCGCATTTCGGGTCACGTAAGTTTAATGTTCGACCACCTCGACTTTGACATGAAATCATCCTCGACGCGGATCAGAAAGAACAATTTCCATTAACTGCCTCTTTAACCACACTAGCCTTAACTGAGCATCAACATAAGGGAGTGTATTGCTCATCTCACTAATTTGTTAGCACCTCGTTCCCTTCTGCAACAAAGTAACTATTAATGGTGAAAAAGGTCAATCAACTAATGCAAAGATTTGCAAGCCACGGTGCTCCTCTTTAAAAACACTGTTAAATACCTCGGACATGTTGGTAGTCATTATCCCATATCTTCGACTTCCATCATGTGAAAGTGCTCATATCTCAAGAGGGATCGACTCCAACCATTGTTGTGCTTCTGAATTAATTCTTCCAATTATAGTCATATGCTTATTGAATTTGCGTTGTTTAGTCACTAAAGTTGCTCTGCAGATCAAATTCTTCAAGAGTTTATCTTCAAAGCGAGTTATAAAATTACTTGCAAGATGACATATGCAAATCCTGTGATTGGCAGATGATTCAGCCTAACCAAGATGAGGATCACTCATTGTTTCCATAATACCTGGATGTTTGTCGGATATAACACAAATTCTTGTTCATTGAGTTACTATGTTTCTGATACATGCCAATAACCATCCTCGGCTATCGATATTCTCGCCTTTTGTAATAGCCAATGTCGATGGAAACAGCTTATTATTTCCATCACACCCCACAACAATCATTAACGTGGCTTTATATCATGTACCATTAACACACGACTACAAATGTTCGAACCTTCAATGTATGGCTCAACGCTTTAACACGTTGAAATATCTTAGTGTTTGGAATATTACTATAAAATGTTTTCCAAATTACAACACATCTAAGATTTGCTTGCTCTAAGGCCAAGAACATACAGGGCAACTTTGTATATGATTGACAAAAGTCACCAAATAAGTGTCTAAGAGCTTTATGCTTTCCATCTAGCCGCCAGGGATAAATTTCATATCCCCATTTCTCCTTTCCATCACACTCGCTTGTATAGCAAACTAGCGTACAAAGTAAATTGTGTTTCTTAATAATTACCTTGATAGCGAAAGCAAAGCGAACCAAGTTTGAGTCTAATTGATGATGGTCTCGATTCAAGCAAGATTGACACAAGTATGCAGCCCTTTATACTAGTTGATAACAAATAAATAAGTATCTTTCACAAACATGACACGAAGCTTCCAGCTTAACATCACATTCTTCGCTCTCTTTATATCTTAAACTAAAGACTTTTTTTGAGGATGCAACAACCACAAACTGGGTATGCTTTAATTGAGTAAATTTTTGCAAATTCTCGCAGCATTTGGAATTAAAAAACTCGCCAACTACAAATTCTTCACTGAAAGTATCCGGTTACGCTTCACCCATGGAGTCTAATAACTTGAAATAACATTACCAAAGTTTCCACATTTTCTCAAATCGAGGTGATGGTGCTATGATAATCGAACATGGATGACTCCATCCCGGGTCCTCGCACTGGGTTATTTGATAAATCACAAGATGCCGCATCCACAGAGACATATATCCCTTTCTCATTCTCCAAAACTTGGTTAAAAGTATGGAAGGATGAAACATGTCCATTAGCTTGAACATCTATATCTCCATTAGATTCATCATCACCATTTTCATCAGATTCATCATTATCTTCTTCATCTTCACAATCTTCATCATCTCCATATACTTTACATCTATCAGTATCAGGTCCGAGAGCGCTACTAAGCCCACAACCATAGTCCAATTCTGCAACATTATCATTTACTTCAACCAATAAATCGTGTAGGCACCCACAGATTGATTCACTTGTGGCTTGACTTGAATGACCTCAATATACAATTCAATATCCTCCATGCCAGTTGTGTTAACCAATTTCAACATCTCTAAGACACACTAACGCCACCCATATCGACAAGGTTGGAACCTATTTCCACTTTTTAAAGGGATACAATCAAGCACTAATTAACCTGCTTTTGTCAATGTTTGTCATTGAGTATATCATATCACACAACCTGCTCAAACGCAATCAACCTAAGATATCTAAAGACACAATGATAATTTGTTTCTAAATATATTTCATATATGTTTCAAATTCTCAAAGATTTTCTATCAGAATAACATATCATGGAATAGTGGAAACAAACATATTTTACCTATAAAATGATTACAATCATTAAATAATATGAGGATATAAGTTTCATGTATGGAAATCAATTTTAAACGATGAGGGAAAAATTGAAAGGAAAAAGGTAAGGAAAGGAAAATATAAAATTTACCTTGTTTTGTTATTCGTGGAAAATTCTAAGGAAAAAGAAAAGATTCATTTTCCCTTATTTGGTAATTATATAGAAAAATTAAGAAAAATAGAAGTAAAAATGTAAAGAAAAATCCTATAAATTTTTCTCAACTTATTCCCTTAAAAATCGATTAAATAAGAAAATTAAATTAAAAAAACATTTTTCCTTTTAAATTATCTAACAATAATCGTATTTGTTTCCTTTCCCATTTTTTTTTTTCTTTCAATTTGCTCTCTTTGATTGGAATATTCGCAACAAACCATACCCACCAATGCTTATTTTCTCAGAAAAATGAGATTATGAAAAAACAAAAACACCTGATAGTCAGCGTAAAGCAAAATCAGCAAACAGGAAAATGGGGTTGAATAAATAATAAATCAATTTTTCGCTGATTTCCATATTATCGAAAGAACGGCGCTACTGTGTGGTACTGCTTTAACATTCGACTTCAAAAGCGAAACCAGAGAGAATCTTGTGTCTAAAAAAATGGAGGTCATTTTGACCTATTTTCTTAATTATTTCAACTATCAATTTTCCAAAGATTAAAATAGGAATTAAACCTAAAGATTTATCACCACATTATCAACAAAACATACCAACAAAAGCAATAATGTAATAAATTTTCAACAAAAAACAGTCAATGTAGGAGGGCTACTTATTGTGGAGTAGAATATAGTATTATGAGAAAAGATATGGCAAAAATCATTGCATTTTCTCCAAGCCCTAACGTCGTCGCCAGAAAATGAGAAGGATGCCTAAAATAAAACAACAGAGAAATTGAGGAGGAAGAAGGGTTTTGCACTAATTTAAAACGTTATAATGTCGTTGTCTTCAACTGCGACATTCTTTTTTAAATGATAAAGCAGCTGTTGAGAAAAATGACATTTGCTTAAAAAAAATAACTATAAAGCCTAAGAGAAATATAATTTGATATATGTTTATATTTGTATATATTGATATTTATATACATTTTTTTTATATATTTATATAATTTAGTTTATATATGAAATCAAAGTTTCTTGTTTACTGAATTGGTTATAATTTGGATGCATGTGGGTTATGATTTATATATATTCTTATTCGATATGCAAACTTACGAGGTCATAGCTCGAGCTTCATGCAAAAATCCATTGAACATTCTATGATTATGTATTTTAAAATGATAATATACAACTAGATAAAACTTGTGAAATAAAAATAAAACTTACAAATATTTTAACATAAAACTTCCAAGTTTATTTGGATTTTAATGCTAATTTGGATATGATTATTGTGAAAATTTAAAAATATTTACAAAAATGTTTGAATTAATGAATAACTTGTGTAAACATTTGTATTAATAAAAACTTAAAATAATTATTTTTATAAAATGATTATTATTAGGATTATGAAAAATTTTACAAAAACTGTTTTGAAAAATTACAAAAAAAAATAAAAAATATATATATATATATATATATTATAAAATTAATTTGTTTGTCTTATATAATTTATTATATAAAATAATTATATCAAATATAGTATTTATAAATAGTTAGATTTAAAAAAAATATTTACTATTTGATATTAAAAATAATATTATTTATCGAATGATTCTTTGTTAATATTAAATCATTATCTCTTATCATTTTATCTTAGAATTCCATAGCTAGTATCTGTTTATATTCATAACCAGTAAAACTGTAGCATTTCCTCTAAACTTGGTTTTGTAGGACTCTTGATGGAAAGTAAGTGATTTGAGAAATGAGCAACATGTTTGAAATGGTCGGCAGAACAGGCTTTTCTGTGCATCATTGGGAAGATGAATTTTATGTACCATCTAGAAAGATCAAAATGGTTGGCTTCCTTTATGGTTGCGTGCGATTCAAATAGCTTTCCAACGACACTTCACACGCCCAAATTTGAGTTAAAACAAATAAGTTATGGGCCTGAAAAGTTGGAGAATAAAATAACAAACTCCATAATTTATCGCGACAACCCTATTTATTCTCAACTACGGGGTCATAGTGCTGTTTTAACTTTCGGTTGGGTATGTGAGGTGTCATTGAAAACTGCACGGTGTAAGAATGCGGCCGTGTCAGCGGAAGTTGAGCATTTGATATTTCATATGGTGCGAGAAAATCCCATATTCCTGATGAGCGACGTGGCAGCTGTTGACGCTTTTAGAAACATATTGCTCGTTACACAACCAAACTCATTGTTTTCATCAAGAGTGCTTCTGGCAGAGTTTAGAAAGAGAGCTGTTAAATTTACGTAAATATGTATATATAAAATTGATAATGGATGAACTGTATCACTTAAGTAGGAAAATAGTATGGGAATAACAATCAAAATATTCATATTTCTCTAAAATTATCTTTTAAAAAAAAATTATTTTAAAATTTTATTATAATACGATGATAACATATTTAAGTTAAAATTTTCATAAATTATATTAATAATTTATTTTTAATAAATCATATTAATTTATCAAATCTTTTTGTTCGGCAGATTAATTCTCAGCGATTAATTTATCAAATCTCTTATAACTTCATTACTCTTATTTCAATAATTTTTAAATAGGTTGATGTCAAAAATAATAATAATAATAATTTTAAATATGTTTGTATTTTAAATATTTTAAATATAATTATCAAATTAATAAAACTAAAGTGACAATAATTCTTTAAAAAATATATTAATAAGATAAATATGAAAAAATTTAAAATAGAACAACTAAAATAAAAATGACAATATAATTTAAATTAAATAATTTTTTAATAATTAATTCAAATATCAAAAAATTGTTTTAATACATGATAAACTAATTTTTTAGAATATGGTTTTTTTTTAATTATATTTTTCTTATATTTTATATTATTTTAATTTTTTTTTCATATTTATCTTACTAATATTTTTTTAAAATAATTACTATCACTTTAATTTTATTATTATTACTATTGCAATAAATATTCTAAAACACAAAAACAAGTTATTTAAAGGTTGAGTAAATAGTACTAATAAGTGAATCTAGGGAGATATCGTAATTTAATAATTTATATTTGATTTTTTATTGATTCAATAAATGCACGTAAGTTGAGTTTTTTAAGATAAATTATTTAAACTAAAAATATTATTTAAACTAAAAACCATATAAATTTAGAAATTTATGATTTTACATATCAAAGTGTAATTTTTAAAATCGATATTTATAATTTAAAATAATATATTTAATATAGTAAATATTGCTGTACTTAATAACGATTTTATAATTTTTTTAAAATAATAAAATCATTATTAAGAATAACGACATTTACTAGTAATATATGAATCAAAATGTTAGATTATAATAATTTAATATCAATCATTATTATAATTTGTTTTCTTAAAATATTGTTTTGTTTTAACTCTAAGAAATTGGCATGAGTTTGCAAGGTATTTGTGGATCGTATCGTTGCATCACTTGTGAAAAGGAATTTGTGGATCGTGTCGTCGCATCACTTGTGAAAGATTAAAAAATATTGTTACATCACATCATTGGTTTTTTATTATTAAAAAATATATATATATAGGCGATGTTGACTTCGATTGGATTTAGAACAATCAAACCACTGAAAAGACAGTTATTTCCTCCAGATTGAAAAATGTACCAATGAATACAGAGGCAAAGATGAACTACCCCGTTAAGATTCCTCCTATGGCAACTCTCCTACATTCTACATCCAGTCGGACGAAAAACTCAAAAACCCTTGTCGATATTTGAATCGTCCGATCTTTGGGGTATCAACAACGAGATATAAATCTGTAAAAAAAAAGATTTGACCACGGAAATATCAATAATTGTATTTTACGAAAATATCATAAATATCGATAAAATATCGATGGATATTTTTACAAAAATATCGGTTCGATTAAATTTTTTCATATTTTAATTATATAGATGATGAGGAATTGTTTATATATTAATTAAGGTATATTAAAAATAAATGGATTAGTAATTATTAAATTAAATATTATATATTTAATATATTATTCATACTCATTAATATGTTAAAGATATATTATTTATTTGTTTTTGTTATTATTATAAATGTCTGATATGATATGAGGAATTTAAATCTTATATATTATATTATTTAGAATTTTAAATGATATTATTTTATTTCTTTTTCCTTTTTCAAATTAATATTTAGGTTAAAAAATATTCTGATTATAATATAAAACTCAAAATAAAATAAATATTATAATGGATGGTAGGGATTATGAGCAAAGAATAAATAATAAGATAATATAAAAAAATTTACTTGTATATATAATAAGTCACGTCCCGATAGAGCTGGTGGTTGGAGGTCATAGCTTAGGAGGGCGTTTTAGATTGAATTAAATCATAGAGAAAGAAATGAGCCCCCAGGAAAAATGGTGTAATAAATTTGGTGGGAGACCTTATCTGATCTTATGATGAAGGTACAGCCAAATTTAGAAAATTTTATTTCACTTGTAAAAAACGAATAAGAAGAAAAAAAAAAAAAGTTAACATATTGAGTTATATCTGTTTTTAACGTGAAGTCTTTTTGTTTTATTCTTAAATTTTTCCATAACTACGGGAAAGATAATTTTGTGATTTTTGTGATAAAATCTTTTTTTTTTTTTTCTTATCAATGACTAATTATTATTTATTAAAAATTTATGTTTTTGGGAGGTATGTAGGATTTTGTCTTGAGTTTGTGGATAAATATCGTGCAACGTAATTCAACGTCTTAATATGTTATCGTAACAAGCTTCGTATAAGGTGGGATATTGGTGTTTGGGGGCTTCCAAAGATCACTGTGGGGATCTGGCGACGCTGGCTTGGCGTGGATATGGACTGACTGGGATTGACACGTGGGCTATCCGTCGCAATGTAGTCTTAAGGGTTTATTACTAGGCATGCATTCTTCTAATCGACTGTCGTCTTTAAGAAAATGGTCAGTCAATGATTTATCGATTGATCCTTGCATTTCAAGAACATATCGCCATGAAATCGTGCGTATTGTAGATGATCGGAGCAATCCGCTTTAGGCGAAATATTCGGACCAGCTGCATTGTGAAAAGGAAGAAAGCGATTGATGTCTGGCGAATGAAGTCAACTTTCGCCGAATTATTTTGGAAATAATCATCTAACTGGCCAAAAAGTGGAATGAAATCCTTTTTCGTAAATAAGAATGAATGACAATAGAAAGATATATGGAATTACACTACTGAAATACGGATATTTACGTTCTCTATTTCTCTTTTTAACTTAAACATCGAAAAGCCAATCGACCACTGCAGGTTGATCTTGTATGGCATTTGTTTCTCTGCAAATCTTCTCTTGATTTTAATCATTCGATAATGATATTGCCAAAATGGGGAAACAGTGGGCCTTAATAGAGTTTAAAGTGTCGTCGATTGGTTACCATACGATTGTATCGTGTAAGGTCATTTTATGAGAAGGCGAAGATGGTGAGCAGGTGTTAGGCACATCTAATAATGGCCAAACCCGAGGCTAGAATGCTTCGCGAGGGCACGATTAACTATGCAATAGCGTGGAGAAGCTGTTGACAGACTCTGCGCGCTCAGTAAATGTAAGAGAAATTATATTCTGCTCAAGAATTTATCCCCATCTGGCATCTCCTTGTGCCGAATTTCACAATCTATACAATGGGGTGTATAAGAAAAATGGATAGGGTCATCAGAATCTCTCGAATGTGGTAAAAAGTGAAAACCAAAAAACCTTCCGCCAGGTTCCCTTCCATATGTGCTTTTAAGTTCTAACGAGTGGTAAGTAGTAACTAGTAACTAGTAACTAGTAACGACGACACGCATAAATTAAGCTCTAAGGACAAATTCGCCCTTTCTGCCCGGCTTTCTCTTTCTAGGGGCCGGGCAGCTTTGACCTACCAGTACCACACGGGAACGGGGGCATTTTCGCACATATTCTTCTTCCTTCCATCCGCCCGCCAGCCAACTCTGCCCGTGAATCTCGGGCAGCTACTTTCCAACTGTTTCACCTTTGTGAGGCAGCCCCCAGAACAAAAAATATCATTCTCAATATAAATTGAGCATAAACTTCTCTACAGCTACTGCTCTCTTTCCTTTATTCTATTTTTAATTGGTAAAATCTGGTGAAGGTTGAAGCCTGGGGGGGGATTTGAATTTGAGGCTTCTTCTGTTCCTATTTTTTGTACCCAGGCCAGCATTTGAGAGCTTTTGAATTTCTTCTTAGGTCAAGGTCAATCAAGGAATGTGGAGGAGGAACGTCGCTCGATCTGCCGCCTCAGCAGCAGCTTCCACTCTCCAGAAATCGCGGTGGTTCTCCACTGCGATTCCCGGTCCCTGTATCGTTCATAAGCGCGGTGCTGATATTCTTCACGATCCATGGTTTAATAAGGTCATATTTCTCACTCTCACTCCTACTCCTACTCCTACTACTGCTGTTTTGATTTTTAGTCGATTTTTGCCCCAACAGATAAAACTTAGTGATTTTATTAAGCGTGTATTGCGATCATTTTTTGTTAGATTTTGTTTTCTTCTTGGTGGTCGGAGATCTGGCTTGCTTTTGATGAGATTTCCACGTTTCTAGCATTAAAATCTTAGTGACAAGATAGTTTGGAACTTAATTTGTATTTACAATTTTAATTTTTTGAAAGCAGGACACTGGCTTCCCTTTGACAGAGAGGGATCGACTAGGGCTGCGAGGTCTCCTCCCTCCTCGTGTTATTTCATTTGAGCATCAGTATGCTCGATTCAGTAAGATTCTATATTTCTTGTTCTGAAATAATTATACAATATTTTCTTTTGACCAATGTAATTATGTTTATAGTCAATTTAAAGCTAAACTTTGCTTCAATCTTAAAATAAGAAGAAATATTGAGGCCAAGGTTTGTCGATTTTTTTAATAGCTATTTCATGTGGAAATAACAAGGAGCAAGCATTTATGTGATTGATCAATTCAATTGAGGCATTCTCTTGAGTATTTTTAGGCATGTGATGGGATAAGATTGGGAGTTCTATGAAGTTTTTTATGGAAGAAAAATATTAACAGAGACATAGAGTGCCTGGGTGGACCTTCGTGTTTTGTAATTTAAGTATTCCTATCTACCATTTCTTGAGAATAATAACTTATTTGGTAGATATTATCTTTTGATGTTATTGCCAAAATTGAGAAACAAAGGAAGGTAATGGGGGGAAGAAGAGGCAGGAAGTGGAAGACCCGCTCTCTGTAAATTGAAGAAAGCGTCCTGCAGTGGAAGAAGAACCTCTAAATAGGATGAGGGTTTTTCATTGATGAAACCACGTGTGAGGCTTACATAAATGTCTTGAGTATGGATGAAATATATGAGTACCAATATGAGACGTATATCTCTATCTTCCTTGTCCTCTCCCTCCCTCACTTCCTCCTCCATCTGTTGGTTTTTTTTTGTGGCAGATAGGCAGATACTAAGTTTCTACCATCTAGATTTGTACAAATGGTCGGTTGGATTTTCCTTGGACCATGACGGTCCTCCTACATAGGGGGTTGGCATGGGTGTGGGGTAAACTATTATGGAAATTAGCACTCCCATCTCCTGTGGTGTGTAGGAGGATAATAGAGAGGCTAGTATCTTGGAATCTCACTATAGAAACTGAATTATTATTATTTTTTTTTCAAATTTTTAATAGCTCACTCGCCTTTTAGGTTTGTCATTCACTTAATTATTTTGGAGTTTGTGAGGGTGTTTTTTTTTTTTTTTTGATAAATAAATTGAGCAGTCTATTAATATAAAAAAAAAGAGAGAGCCGAGACCCCCATATTATACAGGAAGTATACAGGGAGAGGCTGACCTAGGCAAAAAAAGGAGCCAAAAGGCACCTCTCACCCGCTAGCATACCTGTGAGGATGAATCAACATGAAATTTTCCTGTGCTATCTCACGACATGTTTTTATTTATTCTATCCCTTGGATTTGAAAAACTAGAATTCAGTTGATCTTTGAATTTAATTTCTTTGATTTGGAGCTTAAGTGGTTTAATATAAGTTTTTCTGCGTGTCAATGTCTCTCACAGATTTTCTGTTTTAAGTATCAGAACCCTTCTTCTTGATGTATATCAGCATTCGAATATTTTGGAGCTACCTTCCAATGTTCTGTCCTTTGTACTTTGTGCTGGCTTTCTTGTCCTTTTCTATAAAATTTGGCTCGATCAGATAAACTATTGTGATTATTCAGCCACATTATGCTGTGGATATTGGTGGGTCATATCGGTCATTGGAGAAAATACTGCGGAGCCCGACGGATAGTCGTGTATCCTTATCAAAATGGAGGATCTTAAATAGACTACATGACAGGAATGAGACACTGTACTACCGGGTAAGTTTAGTGGTGTTGCATGCTAGCTTGTAAATCTTAACCCATTTAAGCATGTTCATCTAAGAAAGCAATGCTATTGATTTCTTATCCAGGTTCTTATTGACAACATCAAAGACTTTGCACCTATAATATACACTCCCACAGTTGGATTGGTATGTCAAAACTACTCGGGATTGTTTAGACGTCCACGTGGAATGTATTTCAGTGCCAAGGATAAAGGAGAGATGATGTCCATGATCTACAACTGGCCAGCTCAGCAGGTACTTTGTGAATCTTGGAAGATAGCTAATTAAAATATGGTATTTCCTCTTTGTTATCCCTAGTCCTTAGTTATTATTTGACATTCAATTCATTATATCTTTACAGTCAACGTTTTACGTTAGAAAACCTTGTGAGAGTTTGGAACCTAATTAATAAGTTCCAAAAAGTGTTTCTCAAAGTAATATTTAAACTTTCATTATCCCCGAAGGAAGAGACCTAATCCCGGAGTCCACTGAAATCCAACAGAAATAATATCTTATACTTATCTGTGAATTCAGGAGCTTCAAAAAAGTGTTTCTCACAGTAATATTTAAACTTTCCTTATCCCCCAAGGAGAACCTAATCAGTCCACAAAATCTAACAAAGATGTAATATTATACACGTACATCTAAGCGATTAGGAAGGCTTCAAAAAAGGATTTCTTAAGTAATATTAAACTTTCCTTCTATCAGCGTTTTTATAGTTCTTTTACTTTAGCTCATTAAAACATAAGGATTTCCAAACTCTTTTTCTTTTCATTCCAATAACCACTCCAACTTAATAACACCCTTCTTTTCTTTTTTACATGCTTGCACATACAACACTTATTTGGCAACCTTAGCCCCTCCTTTTAAGCTATTGTTGAAAGTAAAGAAGCTGGCTCTTAAGTAGCACCCAGTTCACCTGTTAGCGGATGGGTGGGAAGAGCGGGAAGGGATAGCTCTCCTATAAGTCAAGGAGTAGAAAGATCATGTTGTGAAGATTCAATCCTTGGTACCCAACCAAACCACTGAATCCTCCTTACTTAAATGAATGGAAAACCTACCCAACCTTTCAAAAAATGCATCCATCTCCTCCAACTCCCAATCATTGAATTGCCTCATAATCCTTGGCCCCCAAAGCTTCCCTCACACCAGCAAGGGTGGAGCCAGCAGGTGCCCAGTGGGGCAAAATTTTGCTTTCCTTGGTAGCCTACTAATCTGCTTTCCTCCTTTCCAGTGACTATTCTTCCCCTCCTCTTCAATTGACAACCGCGTATCTATTCCATCGTTGTTAGGAAAGATTCACCCTCGACCTTCCTTTCAACACCATGGTATCTATTTAATTGACAACTGCATATTTTCTATCGACCTTTTTCACCAATAATTCATGCTGTAGTTTACTATGGTAGGATTTATGGCTTTGAAGTTTCTTTGTTGCTAATAAGTAAAAATGGTCTTATTCAACATTCTTTGATGGTAAGATTGGGTTTTTCTCACTGCTCTCATCATATAATGGATTCTCGTATGTGTTGCAGGTGGACATGATAGTGATAACAGATGGCAGTCGTATTCTTGGTCTAGGTGACCTTGGAGTCCAGGGAATTGGAATAGCTATTGGAAAACTTGATATGTATGTTGCTGCTGCTGGTATTAATCCACAGAGGGTATGTGCAGCTCCTCATTCTATGTGCATGTGCATATGTTCATACTTCTTTTAAGCACAAACATGGGCACATGATTCCTGGATGACAAAGGGGAAGTGCCATATTTTGGTGTGCATTACAGCATGGCTAGGATTTGCATCGAGAATGTGTGTTTGTGCAATTGTGTGTGTGAATGTCCTTTTTATATGATATATACAGGTTTGTGTTTATGAATATGCTTGCACATATGCATTATACAATTTCCTGATTTATAGATGTGATTTTTATTATTTAGTGATGACCCATGGTTCTGTAAATTACATCAAATACAATACTAATCAATCCAGCTTTTGTAATTATATTCTCATGTTTCAACCATATGTCTTGTTTTTATTTTTAAAGGCAAAATATATAATAAGTATTCAACTATTTTTCTTGTTCTTCACCTATCAAATACACACACACAGATATATCTATATATATATATATATATATGTATGTATGTATGTATGTATAATTGACCTATGTTTATCTTTGCGAATGCTTCAATTATGTGATGTTTGTGCTGCTCCAGCAAGACTCCTTGAAGATCGCCTTTGTAAGTAGAAATATGTGCACTTTTGAGGTTTCATACCCACCTGAATTGGAAGTGTTAACATATGAAGTTGTAAATAGTTAGGAAACTTAACATATAGAGTTGTACATAGTTAAGGAAACCAACATGGGTTGTAGCAGTTAGGAAATATAAATTTGCCCTCCTATATATATATATATATATATGTTAATTCAATGAAAAACACAAGGAATTTAATTTTCTCCCGATTCTCTCTTGGTTGTTTTCAGCATGGTATTAGAGCCTAGGGTTGAGTTTGAAAATTTTTTGGAGAACTTTTTTGGAGGAAATTCGCGATGCAGGGGTACCGTCGGAGGGTGACTTTTGAAAACACCCACCTAGGGAGGCGTGGAGTCTACAGTAGGCAAAGGAAGGTTCGCGGCCGTAGGCGGCAGTGCAAAATCCGGTGGTGGGATTCTGAGCATGTGAAGCTCACGCGCCGCCGCGAAAGTTTCTGGGCGGATCCACATGCCTTGTTGTATGGGATCTTGTTCGGAACAGCTGAGCTCCTCCTCAATTAGGTAAAGTCCCTTAATGAGTGCTGGTACCTTAGTTTTCTGTTTGGTTCCTGGATTTAGTAGTTTTAGTGCTTTTGTGTCACAATGACCCCCTTTTCCTAAGGTTTACGCGATTTTCCAAAATCGAGGTTTTGGGAGTGCTCTTTGCTCTTGATCTTCTTCTTGAGGTATCATAATGAGTGATTCAGAGGAGAAGAAAGCGGGCCACCATTCAGTGGTCAGATGATGTCGAAATCGAAGACAAAGCCCAGTAGTCCCAACTATTTGGAATGGAGCAAAACAATTCTAATATACGTAAGGAGTGTATGCATGGGCGGTCATCTCACTAAAGGATCCATGTGGAGTGATTCGAAAGAGCAATGGATGGAGGAGGATGCTCGATACGTTTCATCGAATGCCATTCATCGATGACAAGGTATTGAGCTCGTTAATCTGTTGTGAGATTTGTTAAAGATTTAATGGATTATTTGGAGTTTGTGTTTTGAAGGGAATGTTTTCCTGGATGTTGATGTGTGTAAAACATTCTATCGTCGGAGAAAGCGGGATGGTCACTCCTGAAATTTTTATAGCTACAAAAGATACATGAAAAACCCAATATGCTTATGCCCTTTGGTCAGGATGTCAAATTCAGCCAAAGTCAACGGAAAGAGCAGAGATGGCAGTTATGAGATTTCTTGTCGCTCTTCCTTCTGAGTATGATTCAGCTAGATTTTGTCCAGTCTTGAGATATCATCTCTCTAGGAGATCTTTAGTAGGATTCTTTGCACCGAGGTATCATCCTCTTTTTCACCTACCCTTTTATCTACCCAGACAAGTAGTGCTCTTATTGGACAGGCCATTGAGTCAGAGAGACAACGAAATAGAAAGCAGTCGAGGGCGATAAAAGCTAGAACTTACGGTTTTGGAGGTGTTGTTTTATTTATTCTTATATGGCTGACCATGTATTACGATTGTAAACGACATGTCGAGTAAGTTTCAATGCAACTCCATGGCTACTGTGAGGCATCCGATCGAGTTAGTTCGGTTCTCGGCCGCGAGAGTTATGCGGGGTTTAGTGTATGAAGACTCATTGAGATCTCCATCTACTCCGTTATTGCTATTGCTTGGTTAGGTAACCCAGAATAAATCTTGTATATCTTGTCTTAAGATAGATTAGGTGACTATGGAGCCACGGATCACATAACGGGTAACTCTAGTCTTTCTCTACCTTTCAGTCACAATCTTCACACCTTCTCTTGTCCACTCATTGAGATGGATCACATTCATGTGTTCTTGGTCGAAATTATTACCCACTCCATCTAATTCCGTGACATCGGTCTTGAGTTTACCAAATTTCTCTTTTAATTTGATGTCTGTTAGCAAGTTAACTCAAGCACTTAAGTGTCATATCTCATTCTTTCCTGATTTTTGTCTCTTTCAGGATCTTATGATGAAGTAGATTATTGGTAGAGGTCGTGAGTTTGGGGGTTTATACATCCTTGATCCTCTGATCCTGAGACCTAGCCCAGCGTACAGTCTTCTACCTGGAAATTTGGGAGGCAGCATTCAGGTTGGGTAAGTCTTTCACTTTGCCATTATTAAAGAAATTATGTCCTCGGTTTTGAGTTTGCTATCCTTAGATTGTGAGTCTTGTCAATTTGCAAAACATCATCGCCTTAGTTATAGTCTTAGAGTCAATAAACGAGCTAGTGCTCCTTTTGAGTCAGTCCATTCAGATGTGTGGGGTCCGTGCCTAGTTGTGTCCCCAACCGGGTTTCGATACTTTGTCACTTTTGTTGATGATTATTCACGAACCACTTGATTATATTTAATGAAAAACCGCTCTGAGTTGTTTTCTCATTTCCGTGCCTTTTGTGTTGAGATTCATACTCAATTTCATGTTTATGTTCAAAATCTGAGAAGTGATAATGCAAAAGAATATGTTTCAGAACAATTTCAGTCCTTCATGCTTCAACATGACATCCTTCATCAGACTTCTTGTGTTGACACTCCTGCTCAGAATGGAGTTGCTGAGAGAAAGAATAGACACCTCATTAGGCTTGCGGGCTGTGTTCGGATGCATGTGCCCCGAGCATTTACGGGTTGATGCGGTTTCCTGACTTGTTTTTTGATTAATCGGATGCCTTTGCTCCAGTCTTGAATTAGGACCGTATCACATCCTTTTCCCTAATAAACCTCTATTCCCTATTGAGCCTCAGATATTTGGATGTACCTGTTTTGTTCGAGATGTTCGTCCTCGGGTATCTAAACTTGATCATAAATCTTTAAAATGTATATTTCTTGGTTATTCTCGGGTTCAGAAGGGGTATCGGTGTTACTGCCCTAGTCTTCGTAGGTACTTGGTTTCTGCGGATGTCAAGTTTTTTGAGAATGTCCCCTTCTCTTCACCCCCAACCCACACTAGTCAAGGGGAGGTAGATGACTTGCTAGTGTATACTATTGCCTCCCCTGTGGCCCTTCCTGTTCTTGCTCTAGTAAAGCCAGCCCCTCTTATTCCTGCTCCCGTAAAGCCTCCTATCACTCAGGTCTACACTCGGCCTTGAAAACCCACCGATCCTGCGGTCCTCAGGATTTAGCCGACATTAGATCCAGTTCACAATGATGATCTCCCACTATTGCTTTTCATAAAGGTGAAGCGTCGGTGCGTTCATCGATTTTCTCATTTACTTTATAACCGGTTGTCTTACCGGTCTTTACATTAACTATTCTTGCTTTGGACTCTATTTAGTTGCTAACACTTTGGGAAACGCTTGTCTGCTTTTAGTTGGCGTAGTCTTTATGATAGAGGAGATGGATGCTTTGAATGGGAATGGTACTTGGAACTTGGTACACTTACCTACTGGGAAGAAAGCCATTGGATATCATTTGGGTCTTTGCGGAGTCAAAGATTAATCCGGATAGTTCGGTTAGCGATTAAGCCGACTTGTGGCGAAAGTGCGGCTTAGACCTATGGTGTGGACTATTAATCTGTACCGCATTCTTCAAGATGGCAATATGTTAGAACTTTATTTCCTGCCCTCATGGTGGGATCTTCATTAGCTTGATATTCGGCTTTCTTCATGGCGTCTTCGGGAGGAGTATATATGCGTGACCTCCGGGGTTTGTTGCTTTCGGGAGATTGAAAGTTTGTCGCGCCGGTAGTCGTTATATGGCTTGACGGAAGTCCCAGTGCTTGGTTCGGTAAAATTGCATGGCGGTTGAAATTTGGCTTGCAGAAGAGTAAATCTGACAATTCCGTCTTCTACCGGAACTCCCATTCAGGTATCATTTTGTTGGTGGTGTATGCGGATGATATTGTTATCACTGGGAGTGACTCTACAAGAATCTCATCCCTTAAGTCCTTTTTTCACGGCCAGTTTTATACAAAGGATCTGGGGATGCTTAGATATTTCTTGGGTGTTGAAGTTATGTGGAGTAAACATGGAATCTTCTTATCTCAAAGGAAATATGTGTTTGATTTATTAATGCAGGCTGGAAAATTAGGGCGAAGCCATGGTTCCCACATGAAGCCCGAGGCGTACACCTTACTAAAGAAGGCGAGTTTTTTGAGGATCTTGAGAGATATAGAAGACTAGTTGGGAAGCTGAACTACCTTACAGTAATTCGTCCTAATATTGCACACTCGGTTAGTGTTGTAAGTCAATACATGTCTTCCCTGATTGTTGACAATTGAGCGGTACATAAAACATATTAATATTCTGCGAAGAGAACTCGGGACGAGGTATTCTATATAGTAATCATGGGCATGATAGGGTTGAATGCTTCACAGATGCTGATTAGGCAAGGTCAAAGAAGATAGGAGATCCACATCTAGTTACTGTGTTTTTGTTGGTGGAAATCTAGTCTCATGGAAGAGTAAGAAGCAAGGGGTTGTTTCCCGTTCAAGTGCAGAGTTAGAATATGACAATGACACGATGCGTGTGTGAAATCATGTGGGCACCATCATTTATTGATGGAAATCCCGACATTAAAACTGTGGTCAACTAAAACTTTGGTGTGATAACCGGGTTGCCCTTCATATTTACTTCTCGAATCACATATTCCATGAGCGAACTAAGCATGTGAGATTGGCGCACTTCATTCGTGAAAATCTGGCTTCGGTTTGATTTCTACAAGATATGTGAAGAAGGGAGAAGAGTTGGGTGATATTTTCACAAAGGCTCTAAGTAGGGACCAGATTAGTTATTTATGTAACAAGTTGGGCATGATTGACATTTATGCTCCAACTTGAGAGGGAGTGTTAACATATAGAGTTGTAAATAGTTAGGAAACTTAACATATAGAGTTGTACATAGTTAGGAAACTTAACATGTAGAGTTGTAACAGATTAGGAAATATAGACTACCCCTCCTGTATATATATATATATATATATATATATATATATCTTTATATATATATATATATATGTTAATTCAATGAAAAAAACACAAGGAATTCTTTCCTCCAATTCTCTCTTGGTTGTTTTCAACAAGAAGCTCAACTCATTTTTATTTTTAAGTGAGCCTTTTTTTTGGGTTATATAATTGTGTGCTTTAGATAATATTACGTGTAGATTTGTTACCCCTTTTTACTTGGTCATTTGCATATTAATCCATCTGATTACATTTGTTTCCTTGTTATGATTGGAGGTATTATCTGTTTTTACAAATGGGTTTACAACACCTTAAGATTGGGTTCTTCTCTCTCTCTCTTTCTCTCTGATACAAATAGAGAGTAGAAAAATTGTTTGATTTTGAGACAGAGTTCAATACTTGATCAGTATTATAAGTGATTATATGAAACTCTCAGTAAAAAAATGTTCCAGTCAGTATATTACAAAAACAGAAGAGGCTTCTTTCCTGGTGGTTGCCATTTTTGTAGGCTATGATGAGAATAAACAATGATAAGAAAGAAAAAAATTTCAGGTAAGATTTGAAAGCTGGAAAAATGAAGAGATATGTTTTTGTTCTGCCCAAATATACTTTATTGGATAGTTGGGCATTCAATCCAAATATACAAAGTTTTGAAACCATGCCCCGCCTCCATTTAAATTTTAGACTGAATTTGATAGTCAGATGAGAGTTAGTGGTATTATTGTGTCATGGCTGTTGTTCATATGATAGTATTAACATTCATTTTTTTTATCAGTTATTAACATTTATTTTTTTAGTCCATCATCTCAAAAGTTTTAGAGCCTTTTCTATCCTTGACTCAGGGTGTCTGTATTTTAATTGTTTCATTTGATTTACCTCAAAACCTATTTCATTTCTCACACTTACAGTCCACAGGAATCTATGATGAATTTTGTTAAATGCATGTTAATTTTTTCTTCCTTTAAGTTGGATCTTCCACTCATTGTAAAAAATTCAAACCTTGATTTATTACTTCAGGCTTACAGTTATACCTATCAGATTTCAAATCACAGGGATTGCTTGATTGTCGTCTCTTCATATTCATCTAGTCTAGGGAAATGTAGGAACTTCACAAATTTCTAATCGATTTGTTCTTTCTAACAAATTCCATATAGATTCCTTTTCACGTGACTTTAGTTTGACAGATTTAGGACTTCGACAACCTAGATTGGAAGGAGAAGAGTATCTATCAGTAGTTGATGAATTGATGGAAGCTATTTTTACTCGTTGGCCCAAGGCTGTTGTACAGGTTCATTTTCTTAAAGCTAGAACTATTGTCACATTTTGTCTGAGGCATGCCATATTGTTAACTGGATGGTTGGTAAAATTATATCAGTTTGAGGATTTTCAAATGAAGTGGGCTTTTGAAACACTACAACGTTATCGTAAAAAGTTCTGCATGTTCAATGATGACATACAGGTTAGTATTTAGTTGGATCTGTTATTTTATATTGATACAGTAAAGCATATGATGTGATGCAGAGTTCTGTTTGCTCTTATATTCATGTCTTGTAGGGAACTGCTGGTGTTGCTTTGGCAGGACTTTTAGGAGCTGTTAGAGCACAAGGTCGACCATTGACTGTCAGCAAAGATAGTTGTTGGGGCAGGAAGGTATTTTTGTTAGAATTGAAAGTGAATTCCTAAATGAGAATTTTGGTGAACTTTGGCTTCAGCTGTATGTGTTCCTTTATCTGGACTGCAGTGCAGGGATTGGTGTGCTTAATATGGCTGCACAGGCCGTCTCAAGGATGGCTGGGAACACTGGGGCATCAACGAATCATCAATTTTATCTGCTGGACAAAGATGTGCGGTTCTGTAGTTAATCACTTTTCACTTTGGTGGTCTAACAATACGTTAGTGGATTCTCATCTTTGATTTTGGGAAAAAAAACACATTTAACTTGAATATATTTATCCAATAGAGGTCTAATAGAAACCATATGCTCATCCACATGGTAGTGGAAAACATTATGGTCATGAATAAGTATCATTAAATCTCACCTAAAAGAAATCATTAGGCTGTGGCTTTTGTTGCACATGCATTGCAATCATCTATTTGACTTATTTTTTCAACTTTGATTGAAAAGATTTGTTTGGAAGCAGGGCCTTATCACAAAAGAGAGGAAAAATATAGATCCAGCTGCAGCACCATTTGCTAAAGGCCCAGGAGAGATAGAGGGACTCAGAGAGGGAGCTAGTTTACTAGAAGTGGTAAATATGTTAGATTGATTTAAATTTCCTTTATCAGTGCAAGGTTAAGGATGATGATTTAAGTTGCCTTTATCACTGAAGGCTGAGGATGATAGTTGTGGAAATAGAAAGACTTGACTAGCTGACTATTTACATTTCATCATTACTCTTAATCATGATTGCTGAGAACGAATGTTTCAGGTTAAAAAGGTCAAACCCCATGTGCTTCTTGGTTTGTCTGGAGTTGGCGGTGTCTTCAATGAGGAGGTGGGCATCCCTCTAGTTTCTTCTATATCATGTTAAAGCATATAAAAAAGGTGAAATTGATTTTATATGAGGAGGTGGGCATCCCTCTAGTTTCTTCTATATCTTTTTAAAGCATATAAAAAGGTGAAATTGATTTTATATATTGGGACTTGTGTGGTTCTTTGAGAATTTATAGTTGCATGCTATATTGCTACTTGTTAAAGAACAATGTGATTTGGTGTCTATACCTGATATGATATGCTTTTGCAATGTTTTGTAGATACATGGCTGAGCCGATTTCAGTGCATATTTTTGTTGAAAAGATTAATGATTTATACACTAATAAAAGAAAAAAAATCATTTACCAGTTTGTTCTTCTCATTGGCTTACTGCAGACATGGGCACAACCATCTGTGGATGAATAGTTTTTGTTTATTTCTGTGAGCTTTTATCCTTTTAATTCTGTGCACATATTCCTTGTGTTATCTAGGTAGTAGTCTGATGCTTCAGTTAGTTTGGTTCTTTAGAATCATCAGTTTTGACATTTATTCATCCCTTTTGTTTTTTAATGATACATTTCATTGTAAGCAATTGCTCTTGTAAGTGGTTGAGTTTCTTATTTGTATTGTTGGCACATAAATCAGGTCCTTAAGGCCATGCGAGAATCTGATTCTACCAAACCTGCAATTTTTGCAATGTCAAATCCCACCATGAATGGTTTGTTTTGCAAACACTGAAGCATCTACATTTATTTTAGGCAGACATGTGTGGCATCCATTGACATTTTTTATTTTTCATGTTCTATGGTGTAGCTGAGTGCACACCTGCTGATGCTTTCAAACATGCGGGAGAAAATATAGTTTTTGCAAGTGGGAGCCCTTTTGCAAATGTTGATCTAGGTATCTTTCCTTCTTATGATTGCTAATTATGTTTGAATTATTTTTTCCCTCCTAATGTTAAGCAATGTGTTCCTTCCTTCCTCAACGTTCTATAACTTGGACAGCAGGCAGGTTGAATTGATTCCACTGTTGGCCAGACCATTTTCTGCTGAGTCTTGAAATTGGCTTGTTTTCCTATTAAACCAGCCTTGGACTGGCCAACCTGATGATTTGACCTTGAATCGGATGGACCAATAACCTTCCTGGGAACAGGATGAATTTTTTAACTTAGCCAAAAGGAGTTGAGATGGAAGGGGTTTGAACTCGGGCCTCATCTAGATGTACAGCAAAAACTGGCTACAGGACCACTTATTGGCATTTTTGCTTATTGTTTGATTGGGATGACTCAAACCATCCTATACTTTTATTGCAGGGAATGGAAAAGTAGGTCATGTAAATCAAGCAAATAACATGTACCTGTTTCCTGGGTTCGTGCATATTTCTTAATCATTACTAATTTATGGACTATTTCTAACTTGTCACTAAATTCATTTAAAACTTATTTTGTCTATAATTCAGGATTGGTTTGGGGACTCTTCTCTCAGGTGCTCATTTTATTTCAGATGGCATGTTGCAAGCAGCTTCTGAATGGTATGAGTGAAATAGTTGCTTTCTTCCTTGCATTAAAAACATCCTTCAAATTACAAATGTCAGGGGTTGGGTTTATATTATTCCTGTCTCCTAGAAGTCAGCATTCCAGAAATCCTTGGTATTTCAAGTTGCTCTTGGCAGTAATTATTACATACTGTTGTGTTAGACCCTTGGTGCGTTTTACATATGCCAGACATCCGAAGAGGTCCAGCATAATGGAATAAGAGGGTATTTGGGTCTTTTCTGAGTTAGTTAGAAATTGTGGTGATTCGTGTGTGGGTTGCTGCCTGGGCCGTACTGTTTTTCTGGGTGGGTATATAGGGGGTCTTGGGGGGTTGGCTGGGCATGGATATTTTTCTCCTCTTGTCATTTTTTGGCAATCATGCCAGGGAGGGCTAGCAAACCCCTCGAATGTATGCAACTATTTTTTTGATTTACAGATTACATTGAATGAAATTTATAGTTTACAAGGGCGGTTCTAACATTTTGGTATCAAGGAAAACAATCGGGTGGAAGATGGCGGGAAGAGAAGACGAGGAGAGAGTTGGGTGGGGGCTAGGCGGTAGAAGAGAGGATAGAGTCGGTGCAAGGGGAATTGGGAAGCTTGAGGGAGGGGATCTCTAAAATACCGATGTTGGAACAAGGGATAACGAAGATACTAGCTAGACTCAACGCGATGACCCCAAGCCTAGGGAATTTGAGTCGATCAGCTACAAAGGGTAGTGGGAAAGCAAAAATCGTATCGCGGCTCGCGTGGGATAGCGGCTTGCGAGAGAAAGAGGAAGATGAAGGCACTTTGAGTAAAGTGGAACCCGGGAGAGCAGTTTGAACCGGGGAGGGTTGAGATGCCTCAGCTTCGATGGCATAGATCCGGATGGATAATTTGTGTAGAGCGAAAGATTTTTAAATTCGTCGAATGAGTGAAATGGAGAAGATGGATGTAGTCATGGTTAACATGGAGGGGGACGCTTTGGTGTGGTACCTGTACGAGGATAGTTGGCGACCATTCTGGAGCTGCTCGGAGTTCTAGGGACAATTGCTAGAGCAATTCTGGTTGGATGGGAAGGGAACTCTCTTGGAGGAATTCTTAGCCCTACGTCAAGTGGGGACTGTAAGGGAATATCGGCAATTTGAGAGGCTTTCTTCCACCCTAGTTGATGTACTAGAGCATATGCTGGAGGGCCAATTCGTGAATGGGCTAGATCCTGCGATACGGGCCGAGTTAATTGTGAATAGGCCAAGTGGATTGGGTCGGGTCATCCTAATGGCCCAACGGATAGAAAGTAAGAGAATCAAACCCTAAAACACTTCAAAGGGCCAACATACGGGGGAAACAAAGGGGAATATGTAAAGAATGGTGGGGGATCAAAAGGGGCCATGGGGTCAGCGTCTAGAGGTATGATTCCGACGGAAAAGATGCTTGGACACCGATCGGCGGCACCATTCAAGAGGATGTCAGACGTGGAGATGCATATGAGGCGTGAGAAGGGCCTCTGTTACAGATGTGATGAAAAGTATTCGATTAGCCATAGATGCAAGCTCCAAGAACTGCAGGTAGTGGTTTGTCGAGAGGAGGAGCGCGAACCAGGGATTAATGCCGATGAGGAGGCAAGATCGGAGGGTTCTGAGTAAGGGGATTGTATGGTGGTAGAGCTTTCAGTGAATTCTGTGGTTGGGTTGTCATCTCCAAAAACTATAAAATTACTATGGGAGATTAAAGGGGAGGGTGTGATAGTGATGATTGATCCGGGAGCCACTCATAATTTCATCTCGGTAGAGATGGTACGAAAGTGGGGAATGGAGGTGGAGAGGGCAACGAGCTATGGTGTGGTTCTGGGCACAGGTCTAACAGTGAAAACTGAGGGAATCTATAGGGGGGTGGAACTAAAATTACTGGGGTTAACGATGATTGAGGATTTTTTTCCCTTGGAGTTGGGAAGTTCTAATATTATCATGGGTTTACAATGGTTGGAGAGTTTAGGAGTCACATACACCAACTGGAAGACTAAGGTGATGCGGTTTAATGCGGGAGAAACCCGAGTGGAATTACAGGGTGATCTTGGCCTTACTAAATCTCAAGTCACTCTAACGGCAATGGCTAAAGCATTGAAGCAGGGGGGCCAGGGGGTTTTTGTTGAACTCAACCACATGGGAATAGAGGATAAGCTAGACACAATCGAAATCCCAGAGGATATGGGAAGGGTAATACAACAGTTCCAAGAAGTGTTTAAGATGCCAAAGGGATTGCCACTAGTCTGGGGACGAGAACATGCTATAGTACTCAAGGAAGGTATCAACCCGATTAATGTTCGTCCTTATCGTTATCCCCAAATCCAAAAAGGTGATATTGAAAAGCTTGTGGCAGAGATGTTGGCAGCAGGAATAATGCAACACAGTTGCAGCCATTTTTCTAGTCCAATGATCTTAGTTAAGAAGAAAGATGGGAGTTGGCGATTCTGTGTCGATTATCGAGCCTTGAATAAAGGTATAGTCACTGATAAATTCCTATTCCTGCCATTGAGGAGCTGTTGGATGAGTTGCATGGAGCAACAATTTTTTCAAAATTAGATAGAAAGTCCGGGTACCATAAGATTCGAATTCGCCCAGAGGGCATTCCCTAGACAGCATTCCGAACCCACGACAGATACTACGAGTTCCTCGTAATGCTGCTTGTGTTAGTATTTTTTGATAACATACTTGTGTACAGTCGGAACAGGGAGGAACATCAGCTGCATTTGAAGAAGGTACTAGGGGTATTAAAAGGCAACAATTATATGTGAATCTGACAAAGTGTTGTTTCGGCCAAGAAAGATTAGAATATCTGGGACATGTTATTTTAGCAAATGGAGTTGAGGCAGACCAGTCGAAGATAGAAGCCATGTTGAAATGGCTAGTCCCAAAAAATATCCAAGAGCTAAGGGGATTTCTAGGGCTTACAAGATACTATCCGAAATTCGCATCCAGGTATGGAAAAATAGCTTGGGCTTTGATAGAACAACTTAAAAAAGATCAATTTGGTTGGAACACATCGGCTAAGAGTCATTTTAGGAACTGAAGAAAGCAATGGTCAGTGTCCCCGTTCTCGCACTTCCAGATTTCACTAAGCCCTTTATCATTGAGACAGATGCTTCCGGGATTGGGTTAGGAGCAGTTTGATGCCGTCGGAGACCCATGTATATTCTGGCCGTGCTTTACCCCACAAGCAAGGTTAAAATCAGTTTATGGCGAAATTGATGGCAATAGTCTTTTCCATTCAGAAATAGGCGGCCTTACCTACGCGAGACGAAGGTTAGGTGGGTGCAGACAAACTAGCGAAGTTTGAAGTTTCTGTTGGATTAGCGGTTAGTGAGTATGGAGCACCAGCAATGGCTGACAAAATTACTTGGGTATGACTTTGAAATCCAGTACTGTTTGGGAGTGGAAAACAAGGCAGCCAATGCCTTATCATGGATGCCGGAGGCAATAGAGTTTGCAGCCTTAACTCTAGCAACAATAATCCAATTGGGGCTGGTGGATTCTGAAGTGGAAGGGGACAAAAAGATGGCAATTGTCAAAGGGGACATACTTTCTGGCGTCGAAGCACCTACCGGGTACACCGTGCTCAACAACGGATTATTATTTCAGGGAAAAAACAGTGTTAACAAAGGATTCGTCCCTCATCCCCATGTTGTTACAAGAATTTCATGATAGTGGAGTGGGAGGACACTCAGGGATATTTAAAACATACCAGCGAGTGAGTCGGGAAAACTCCGAATTCAGCAATATGTGGCAGCTTGTGTAGTTTGTCAATAACAGAAATATCTATCCATGTCCCCTGTGGGCCTTCTCCAACTCCTATACATTCCCGAACAAATTTAGGAAGATGTGACAATGGATTTTATAGAAGGGTTGCCCAAATCCGAGGGGATGGACACAATATTGGTGGTGGTTGATCGACTGAGTAAATACGCTCATTTTGCGGCACTACGTCACCCTTTTACGACTCGAATAGTTGCAGATATCTTTGTGAAGGAGGTGGTTAAACTCCATGGCATTCCCTGCACCATCACAACCGACCGTGACAAAGTCTTCACAAGTCACTTTTGGGCCGAATTGTTCTGTTTGCAAGGTACTAAGTTGCAGAGGGGCTCCTCTTACCATCCTCAAACGGACGGACAGACAGAGGTGGTGAATAGAAGTGTGGAAACATACCTTAGAATTGCTTTGCAGTGACAAACCAAAATAGTGGCTACAATGGCTACCGTGGGCGGAGTATTGGTACAACACATCTTTCCATACGTCAGCCCAAACCACGCCCTTTCAAATTATCTATGGATGGAAGCCCCACCAATAATCAGGTATGGCAGAAATTCAACTTCAGTGTCATCAGTTGAGGCCATGTTAGAAGAAAGGGATGCTATGCTGGAGGAATTGAAGTCCTAGCTCTTGAAAGCTCAAACAAAAATGAAACATATAGCGGATGGCAGACGTCGAGAGGTCCAGTTTGAAGAAGGTGATGCGGTTTACGTAAAGCTCAAACCATACTGGCATAAATCCTTAGCAAAGCAATGAAAGTTGAGCGCACGCTTTTATGGTCCATACAAGGTGTCATCTCGGATTGGACAGTTAGCTTATCGCCTAGAGTTACCTTCCTATACATCCATTCATCCTATTTTCCATGTCTCCTAATTAAGGAAAGCCATTGGGACCTCCAACACAGCTACCAACATTCCACCTCAACTCTCTAGTGAGATGGAGCTGCTGGTAGAACCAGAGGATATTTTCCAGGTTCGTAACAAACTACAGGGGGATACTAGCATTCTGGAAGTGTTGGTAAAATGGAAGGGCTTGCTACAATTCGAAGCCACTTGGGAGGACTATGACAAACTGTGACAACAATTCCCGGAATTCCATCTTTAGGGCAAGGTGCCAGCTTTTGGGGAGGGGATTATCGTTAGACTCTTGGTGCGTTTTACATATGCCAGATGTCTGAAGAGGTCCAGCAGAATGGAATAAGAGGGTATTTGGGTCTTTTCTGAGTTATTTAGAAATTGTGGTGATCCGTGTGTGGGCTGCTGCATGGGGTGTACTGTTTTTCTGGGTGGGTATATAGGGGGTCTTGGGGGGTTGGCTGGGCATGGATATTTTTCTCCTCTTGTCATTTTTTGGTAGTCACGCCAGGGAGGGCTTGCAGACCCCTCGAATGTCTGCAACTGTTTTTTTGATTTACAGATTACATTGAATGGAATTTACAGTTTACAGGGGCGGTTCTAACATGTTGGCTTTCTATAGGGGCTATGAAGTTAAAAATTGTGAATATGCATTTATTCCAAAAGAGATGAGAGTGATGATAAGGTTCCATATAGAGAAAAAACATATTGGAGAAAAAAAATTCACATTATGATCTTGGTTCCGTTTGAGCCTGTATTTATGAAGTATAGTCTATTGGTCTACAGCGTTCTTTATGTGCAAGCATACAATGTTATCTTATCGTGTTATTTACCTTGTCTTCATAAAATGTGTGCCTATTAAACCAGTGGGATTTTCTGGCATTTCTCTCATTTTTCATTGTGGCTTCATCAGCTATTCTGGAGATTCTTTAATCTATACTATATCATTCAGTCAGTTCATGGTAAAACAGGTCCTTTCTGACATTTAAGGTTGAATGTGAAAATAAGAACTTCATCCATAAAAATGAAGGATTTCTGTGATGTCAGAAACCATGCTTGAAACATCAAATGAAGTTTCAATTTTAGCCAGCTGACTAAATTTACTGAGCCTGTTTGGAGAGTTTTTGGTTAAAGCCCTTTTACTCCATGGAACTTTCATTGGAAATGACTGTAAGGAGAATCACGTGGTGTTTGGATATAGACAACAAAATTGTTCTGGTATTGTTTTTGGGGATGACTGGGATATTATCCAAGAATCACTTCAAGTGATTCTTCAGATTCTTTAAGTGATTTTCAAATATATACCAAACACCTATTTTAAGAAGGAAGAGGTTCCAAACATTAGATAACATTTCTAGCCTTCTCAAAATTACTCTCAGCGGGCTCTAAGTTATAAATGCTAAAAGCTCTGGTAGTTCTAATTATTGGCAGGGATGCACCTGGCATGTGTTTCATAGTTGAAGCCCTCTGTTTTCACTTGTAGACTTAAAGGGTGTTTGGTAAAACAATTTAATAACTTAATTTAAATCATTAAGTAAATTAAAGTATGTTGGTAAATTAACAATGGCATGACTTAAAGCCAAAAACAACTTTGAATAATATATAAAAGTAATTGCTTGTTCTTAAATCCACCATCTTCATTTTACCTTCCCTACACCTATTTTTATAGTTACCTCCATGATCTCTTTTACTACTCCATAACTTCTATTGTTACTTAACCTCCTTTGTCCGTAATCATAATTCATGACAATGACTTTGCCAAATTGATAATAAGTTTTAAGTTAAGTATAATTTAACTTAAAGTCGATTTAAGTCATTAAATAATGAGTATTAGGTTTTACCAAACACTCCTTTAGTTCATGATATGGATGCTGAGATCTTAACCTTAAATGAAAAGCTTTCTCTTCTGGTTCTTTTTTCTGTTGTTTTTACCTGCTTCTTGTCCAAAAATCTCATCTCTGTTGCAATGGATTTCTGACTATTGAACAATAAGCTCTCAAGGAATGAAGTAGTCTAATAATCTTTGCCCAGGAGTTCTAGGAGAGTCTTTTGTACAAAGTGTCAGATTGACCTTTTCCTTTTATTCACCAGGTCAATATTCAAACCTAACATCTGGAAACTTTTGTTACTTTTGTAAGATTGCACTGAGCAATCATACAAATAATAAAACTGATGTAAGCCTTAGTGTAATGAATTGATTATATAGGAATAAGTATGTGTTATGTGTAGTGTACATTTGTGGCTTGTTAAGGAACTTCACATTTATATGATATGCTACATATGTTCTTTGATTGATTTATCCCTGTTCTTTTTGGATGAAGCATGAAACATTTTTCCCATGCTAAGTTGCTAATATGATGATATTTTCACAGCCTTGCTTCTTATATGAGCGATGAAGAAACCCAAAATGGCATCTTGTATCCATCCGTCAACAGGTAATTTCTTGGTTCCCTGTGATAATTTAGTGTTGCTTTCGTTTCATCCTTTTCCGATTTTTGAGTGGAATAAGACAACAGAAAATTCTTAAAATGCTGCTTAAAGTTTCAGCTGTCAAAAAAATAAACAGCCAATGAAAAATATCACTGCTTATTTTTTTGTACCAAAGATACTAATATGTAGCCTAGTTTACAAGTTACCTAATTACTATTTGTTCTAGACTGGATTGATGGTAGAGGTCCTAGTGGGTTTGTAGGTTTAATTGGAAATTAGTTGGATTTTGTATCCACAAATATGTTAGCCCACGAAAATTTGGATCTGATCATTGTATGCCCATGGATATACCCTATTAACAATCAGCTCTCTCTCTCTCTCTCTCTCCCTCCCTCTTTGATAAGTAAGAAAGTATATTAATATATTCTTCTCATGATTCTATTTCTTCTCATTTCCATTGCATGCTGAATTCAATGATCTAGTTTTGTATCTCTTTCTAAAAATGGCTTAAGTTAAGCACTCAGTATTTGCTGGAAGGGCTTCTCACCCTGAACTAAAAGAAAGAATGAAATGCGTTCCATATTATCTTTCATTAGATAGGTTGTTTTATTGTTTAGTTATAGAGATGATGGGATCTCAATCTCATTTGTCAATGTCATAATGGCATCACCTCTTTGCTATTATGTATCATGCAGCATTCGACATATCACGGCAGAGGTAGGAGCTGCTGTATTGCAAGCTGCTGTTGCTGAAAAACTGGCCGAAGGACATGGTGAAGTGGGGCCAAAGAGCTCGAGCACATGTCAAAGGTACTATCTGATTAAAACATGGATTCATTTTGGTAAAAGTTGCCTTTAATTATGCATACAATGCACAGCATATTAGGGAAACAAGTTTTAATGTGAAATAATGAGTGTAAGCCAAAAAGTGAAATAAGAAGCTGGAAGAAGCTGAGGTCTGTTTGGAAATCGTCCTTAAATACAATGACACTTTCCTTTTCTGAATTGCAGGAGGAGATGGTGGAATACATCACACGCAATATGTGGTTCCCTGTTTACAGCCCTCTTGTTCACGAGAAATAAGGCTAAGGCTAAGGCTATTCTCCTGCTGTTGATTCTTTAGGTTCAGCGGCCATCTTAATCCTGGTGGTTAATTTTGGTGAAGAACTCTTTTTTTTTTTTTGAGCATTGAATCGTCCTGGATCAGGCTCCCCTCAAACCAGATAAAACTCCATGTACCTTAATTCTGTGTTGCTGTTGATTCAGTGACCAACACCCATGACCCACCCTAGTATAACTTCATAGTACGAATTTATCAGTCTGATTATTCATTGGCAAGGACTCTCAAGCTTCTTTCCTTCATTCAGATGGCTGCACCCCCGTCTTTGTTTTAACCTTTTTTTCTTTTTATATAATAGAAATATTTATACAGGGCAAAGCTCTCCTGCTCGTTTGTTTTTTGTTTTTCGCAGATGAATAGGTAATATTCCTAGCCTAGCGTTTTCAGACTTTTTAAATCCATTTGAAAGTGATGGTTTCTGTTGAGAGAAACACTTTTAAATACAATCATTTGGTGTTGGATTTTTTTTTTTTAAAGAATAATGTTCTAATTTGTGATATAAAATAAGTTCATTTTTTGAGTCACTTCCAAGTTCCAAAGTGATTGTGGAGGAATCATTTCAATCAATTTAAAAATTTTTGTTGTAAACTTCAATTTTCTGTGAGGAAATGTTATCAAGCCTTACATGATATTTTAAAATCCTAAAATCGCATTTCTAGATCAAGAACATTGAGTAGTTATGTAAAACCTGAGAAAAATATAATTTTTTCGAAAAATGGTAAAATGGTAATTTGTCAATGTACTACAGATTACAAATCTGGAATTTTTTAGATTTTGGATGACGAAGTGCATTTCATTGTTGGAATCGTTTCGTGAAATTTAGTTATTTAATTGAATTTCGTTGGATTTCAAAACAGTTTGAATTTTACGTATTTTGAGACACGAATGTCGAATGACACATAGAGTGGTGTCACACTACAAGCTCAGAAGAGGGCACATGACATGAGAGTTATGTGGTGTGACATTTGCCATCTAATGCATGTGTCTATGTGACACATGACACATGGAGAATGAAGTCAAAATGTGAGGAAAGTGAGGAAGTTTTCTCTTTGTGGGATTAAACCAAGGAAAGATAATGGGAGAAAAAAAACAATTTGGTGGAAGAAAGAAAAAAGAAAAGAAAAGAAAAGAAAAGACAAGAAAGGAGAAAAAAGAAAGGAAAGAAGAAAAAAAAAATGTGGAAAGGAAAGAAAAGAAGGAAAAACAAAAGAGAGGAGGAAAACTGTGCGTGGAGGGAAAGGAAAAAAAAAAGGAAAAGGGCTTCGATTTTCGGTGTTTCGACGATTGGAAATCGTTAGTCCGAGAATTAAAGTTGGTCTACTCGACGAAAGCTACGAGTAGGTGCCAAACACAAAAAATGTATGATTTTTTCCTACGTTGGTTCCTTTTAATCTAAGAGTTATAAATGGCCGTGTGGTTCAGCTTTAACCATGCGACTGAGTTTTTGAACGTTGGGACTGTTTTCGGGCCGAGTTTGTGGACTACTTCATGGTTGAAGTTATAGCCGTTAATGACAGTCTTGAAATTTGTTAAAATAAATAAATAAAACAAAAGCTTGAATTTCTGGATTGAGTCAGTTGCTTCAAGGCACAGTATGACCCAGTTATAGTAGAATGACTAGTTTGTGTGGATTTATTTTTTGTATTTATTGTTGGAAATTTTACAACATCTTTGAATGTGTTGTAAATATGTTGATATATTGGTATTTATATGTGCATGAATGGTCTTAAATTATATGTTTTAGATATAATTATCGCCCAGTAACGACAAAAAAGTATGAGTTATAAATTGTTTAATGTAGTGTTCATTATACATGTAACATGAGATAACAAGCAGTGACATTTTTGCATTGCATATGCATGGGAAACATCGCATTTCATGAGTGTGAGTGCATGGTTGGTAAATCGACATTGCGTTTGGTGTTGATTGGGTGGGCTCGGTAAATGGGACAAAGTCCAACAGGGTTGCACGATTGCATGAAATGAAAAATATGTGTCGGGTATTAGCAAGAAGGGATAGATCCCCCTTCGGGTGAAAAACCCGCCAATTATGGTTAGACATAGTCTCTAACGGTGAAATGCTGTAAAAGTGTCTAGGTTTGCGGAGCCCGCGGTGAGACACCAAAAATCCGCTACCCACAAAAAGGCATATGGATTTTGAATATAAAATGATCATTATGATGGATTATCCAAAAAACTTTTGGTTTATAAGCAAATGAATTTTTTTTTAAAAATGATCATTGGATGTCATCCAGAATGACGGTTTTTCACACTTGGCATAAAGCATGTATGAGGGAGTCGGTGAGGACTCGGGACATGAGCATCTTGTGCCATCATTCATGACATGTATGATTAAAAATGCCAGTGACGTGATGCTTGGTGAAATATTGATGTGTGTATTATTGTGTGAGCAATGGCGTGCGTGTGCGGCCCCGGTGAAAATGCGCTTGTAGGAGTTATCGCTGCTGGGCATTGCTCGCCTCGTCGTGGGATCCTTTTCAGTGCGGGTTATATACGGCGGTGGTGACCACCGTCAAAGTGCGGGTGTGAAAAACCTTTTTGTAAAAAAAAAAAAAAAAAAAAAAACTAGATTTTACATGTAATATAAGAGAGTTGTAACTCAAATTCTTATGAACTGTTTTGATAAATTTGCAAATTTTTCTAAAATATATAGGCATGAATGGATCACGGTGAATGAGATGCGATATGGTGGTATCGTGATATGCGATACTCAGGTATTCCGTGCGTTGACGGGTTATTAACAGGATCCCCGGATTTTAGGACGTCACAAATTATGGAGGCCTAGGGAAGTTTCAGTTCCATTTTTAAGAAACAATATTTATGTTAAAGCCTAGATCACACTGTTTTATGGAAGTTCTGAATATAGACTAGTTTCCATCTTATTTTTAAGAGATCTAAAAGATACATTTATGGATATCTATCTGGTCTAAACGGATTGTACTTGGGATGTTTGGTCGATGTCTATCAATTGATAGAATTAATTTGTAACTATTATTATTGCCTTAATGGAACTCTTTCCCACTGTTGGGAGGAGGGTCTGCGTTTCTTCACTGAAAAATGTTACTTAGCATACCGAGTCGATATATCAACATATTGGTTATAAGATTTGGTACAGCAGTTTTAAAAACAATGAGCAAACATCAGGTTTTGGAGCTTTGGACATAAATATGTTATTTTTAAAAAAAAAATTATTAATATAAATTGAAAATCAAAATAATGCCTTAACTAGTGTGAACAGTGTTAATGTCATAATTAATGACTGTGGTATTAAAAATATTTAATTTTTTTTAAATTAATGTCGTAATTACTTATTGGGGCATTAACTTAAAAAAAAATTAAAGTAAAAATGTACGAGTTTTGATATTATTTTAAATTTTAATATATTTTAATAATTTTTTTTCGAAAATAACCTAAATATGTCTAGCTTTTGTTTGTCAAACAATTTAAACTAAAGCATATCCAATCTTGAGAGTTTTAGACTCAAATAGTTTATTTGAAATTTTTTTTATAAAATTAGTTTTTAATTAAAACTAATGCCCAAAGTAGTGTATTGTTTAAACTTTTATCTGCATATAAGTTTTCTTTAGTCTAATAAAATCCATCTCTTTTGAGCTAATTTGTGTTGATTCGTTGTTTACCCTCTATTGAGATTATAGAGCCCTACACCTAATGGTATTAGAGCCTTAGGTTCAGATAAAATAAAACGCAGTAATAATAATAATATAATAATAATGTTGAAATTTCTTTTGTTTAAAGAAAGAGAAATAACAAAATTCAAAAAAATTAGAAAAATAATATTATTTTATTTTTAAAATAATATAAAAATAAATTATCAAAGAATCTTATATGATAATATCGAAGTTTATGATTTGGAACAATTTGATATAGAATATTAGGATAGTGATGAATAACAGAAGTTATGCAGAAATGTTTGTTATAATATAAACATGATAGATCTAACTGAAAAACAAAATATAGAAGAATTTAAGACTTAAATCATAAAAACCATCATAAATCTAACAAAAAATCATATTCAATATCATATGGAAGAATTATGTGATTGTGAAGAATTTGATAAGACGATTAGATTATTAACTAATATAAAAGCCTTCTTAGAATCTTTAGGATAAGATAAAAACCCAAAATTGACATAAAATATAAATCGAATAAAAAGTAAATGAATAGTAAAAGAATATTGAATAGTATTTACAAAATGTAAAAGTTGAAAAGTTTGATAAAATGTACAAATTGAAAAGTTTTACGTGATTGAAGAAAATTTGAAAAACTATGACAGGTAAAATAGTAACCTTGATAGAGAAATCCAACTTAAAATTGATACTTGTAATAGTAAAGTTAGTCAAATAATAAATTCTAAAAACTTTATGCCTAAAACATAATTGAAAATCCTAAAACAGGATATAACACAAGAATTTTTGTATTAAGGTTTTAAAATCATGAAAATAATAGAAGAAAAAGATGATTATGATCCAGATGACATTGTGTTAATAGAAGAAAAAGATGATTATGATCCAGATGACATTGTGTTAATATAATCTTTAACCTATTATAAATTAGAATTTTTAACAAATGATTGGATATTAAAGACATTATATATCTCTAAGCCTCAAATATCTTTACAAGAATCAATGACAATTATACAACTAAATCTCCCTTAGGAAATGAAAGAAGAAATATTAATAAAAGCCAAGATAGAAAATTTAAGAACAAAAATATATTTGATGGTTATAACTTTAGATTTAAATTTGGTAAATAATAACATTGATAATAATATTCAAGAAGCTTATAATCAAGAAGATGATCTCAGTGAAATATTTTATAGTAATCTAAATAAGATAGAAAGTCCAAATATAGAAGACAATTAAAAATGAGTGAAATGACAATAAAAACGTTGGTACAAAAATCAATAGACAAATATTTAGAAAAAAGAAAAAATTTATGTAAAGACTTTACTAATAGTAAAATGGAAAGAATGAAAAACACAATATATAAAATGGTTATGGAATGTTTAGAGATTAGTTTACCTTTGTCTATAAAAGCTAGTCCAGAAAAATATATAGAACTTACAAATATAATAATACCTGACATAGTAGAAAATTACAATGAATATTTACCCTTTAGGGTTAATTTAGATCTAGAAATAACAAAAATATTAATAGAAAAAATAAAACGTTGTAGAAATGGAGAAACATCCAATAATAATTAAAACCCAAATGCAAAGGGAAATAAGAAATTTATATCTAAAAGATAAAATAAAAATAAAAGAATATGGACTATACAAAGAGTGGAAAAAATTTGTGAAAGAAAGAGTTATAAAAACCAAATAACATGGAATCTAGAAAATTGGAAATATTAATGGAAGAAATTGTGACGCCTCAAAATTTGGGGGTCCCGTTGACAACCCGTCAACGCACGGAATACGTGGGTTCGCATATCACGATACCACCATATCGCATCCCATTCACTAGGATCCATTCATGTCTATATATTTTAGAAAAATATACAAATTTATCAAAACAGTTCATAAGAGTTCGAGTTACAACTCTCTTATATTACATGTAAAATCTAGTTTTTTTTTTTACAAAAAGGTTTCTCAAACCCACAGTTTGACTTTCTTCACACCTGCGATCTTGGATGAAGGTCAACCGCCTATACATAACCTACACCTGAAAGAGGGTCCCACGACGAGGTGAGCAATGCTTAGTAAGGATAACTCCTACAAGGGCTACTCCCCATCTAAGTGCACATGCAATGCCATGTTCATGCACTCAAACACATTCCAAGTAAAATGCAGTTTCTACCATGGAATTTCTACATGCCATGATTGAGATGAGACTCATCATACCTCATGTCTCGAGTCCTCACTGACTCCCTCACACATGCATATGCCAAGTGTGATAAACCGTCATTCTGGATGACATCCAATGATCATTTTCAAAACAAATTTCATTTTTATAAACCAAAAGTGTTTTGGATGATACATCATAATGATAATTTTATATTCAAAATCCATGCATTTTGAACATGAGATTTTGGTGTCTCACCATGGGCCATAAACCCAAGACAATTTCACGACCTTTCCACCCATTTGGGGACTATGTCTGACCATAATTGGTAGGTTTTTCACCTGAGGGGGGATATATCCCTTCTTGCTAATACTCGACACATATTTTCCATTTCATGCAACCATGCGACTCTGTTGGACTTTGTCCCATTTACCAAGCCCACCCAATCAACACCAAAAGCAGTGTCGATTTACCAACCATGCACTCATACCCATGGAATACGATGATACCCGTGCATATGCAATGCAAAAAATGCCACTGCATGTTATCTCATGTTACATGTATAATGAACACTACATGAAACAATTTATAAACCGTACTTTATGCCAAGTACCATGGATAATTATATCAAAAACATATAATTTACATATATTCATGCTAATATATATAACACTAATATATCAACATATTTACAACACATTCAACATGTTGAAAAATTTCCAACAATAACACACAAAAATAATCCACACAAACTAGTCATTCCCGACCATAAATCCTGCTATAGTTGACCTTGGAAATAATCTGGACTCAGTCCAGAAATTTCAGCTTTTGTTTTATTATTATTTTTAAAAATTTCAAGGAAACATCATTAATTGGCTATAACTTGGCCGTGAGTAGTCTACAAACTTCGGCCAGCTATCACGCGGTCCCGACATCAGAAAACTCAATCCCATGGTTAGAAATTTACGAACCATACGGCCATTCGACCATGATTAAGGAACCGGTGTAAGGAAAACCCTACCTCTTTTGTTTTTGGCACCTACTCGTAGCTCTTGTCAAGTAGACCAACTTTAATTCTCGGACTAACGACTTCTGACTGTTAGAACACCGAGAATCGGAGCCCTTTTCCTTTCCCTCCATGCACGGTTTTCCTCCTCATCTCTTTTGTTTTTCCTCATTTTCTTTCCTTTCTTCATTTTCTTTTCTTTTTTCTTCTTTCCTTTCCTTTTCTCCTTTCCTTTCTTTTTTCTCCTTTCCTTTCTTTTTTCTCTTTTCCACCGAATTGTTTTTCTTCTCCCATTATCTTTTCCTTGACTTGATTCCACAAAGAGGAAACTTCCTCTCACTTTCCTCACATTTTGACTTCATTCTCCACGTGCCATGTGTCACATGAACACATGCACTAGGTGGAAAATGTCACACCACATTAACTCTCGTACCGTATGCCGCCATCTAAGCTGCCATGTGCTTTCCCTCTTGTCTCGACACCCATGCCTCGAAATACGCTAAAATCTTGGTATCTGGAATTGATGAAATCGAGTTGGGTATCTAGATTTCACGAGACGATTCCAACGGTGAAATCTCTTTCATCATCTAAGATTTAGAAAATTTCAGGTTTTCAACATGTACTACAACGTGAATTCTTTGTTTTCCATTTTTTCAAAAAAAATTTGCATTTTTTCTAGGGTTTCACAGGAAATATTAAAAGCTGTAAAAAGAAAATATAATAAATTAGAAAAAATTGAAGAAAAAATGAACAAATTAGAAAATAGAATGATAAATATAGAAATACAACAAAATATTCTTATTAGTATAGGAAAAGACTCAAAATATGTTAAATGAACAACTGGAAAAATAGCAGAACAAATAATATTTAGAAAATATCCTGAAAGAACAATAAAAAAGGAAGACATAGAAAAAGGAAGCCTAGATGAAAAGATATTAGAACAATATTTGGAGTTAGAAAGAAAAAGAGAAAATAAAGAAGGAAAATAGATAATAGATGTGATGCCCCAGGCAGGGTCAGTTTGACAATCCGTCAACTCATGAGAATACATGTAGCCATTGGAGTGTCTTAATGCCACAAAGCAGTGTCTCTCTGCAGAGATTTCGAGCATAAGTAAAAATGGGCACGTGTCGGGCCCATGCATCCATACTCACCAAAATATAATCAATTATATTATAATAGTTTCAAGAGTTAATTACACTCTTACACAAACATGTATCGATCAAAATGTTTCATACATGTTTTACAAAAATATATAATCAAAGCCACATGTCGGCTTTCTTCTCAAAAGCCGCCTCTAGTGAGTGTCGTCTCCCTAAATACTCCATGTACCTGAAAGGGGGATCCTCTAACAAGTCTACCTTCGATTCGGATCTAAGCTTGGGAACCCAGGTTGGTCTCAATCAACAACCCTACAAAAGGAAAGGGGTAATTTAGTCCCTGTGACTATCAATCCGGAAATCAATCCAGTAATGCAATCCCACAATGAAATCCTCTAAGGGAATGAGCTGACATAAAACATCAATAGCTAATTTGATATGTGGCTCCATGCGAGGCGGGATCGACAAGTATACCTTAGGGGTAAGGTAGCGAAGCCAACAAGAAGCGAGCAAGTCCTAAAGTAGATGACCCGTACCCACAAGGATATGCAGCCTAAGATCCTAACCAACAATCAAGCAACAATCAAAGTGACACACTGGCCACGCAGGTATCCATGAAATCTAGCTTGGGGCTATACAAGTCTTCATTGCTCGGACATCTGTTATCTCCATAGTGCTCCCAAACATCGATATAGCCCTTATGTTAGACCCTATTCCAAACCCCTAGAGTGGTCGAAGGAAAACAATTGGGAATAACTCCCAAACAACATAAGCAATCAATGAGAAATAATTGACTAAGACTAGTGATTCGGAAACATGGGGATACAAGCGTGCCCCACAAACACAAACAAATCAAGCTATCATGCAATAGAGAGGGTAGTCATGCAACAATTAGTCATACGCAAAGAGCAAGCTTATCACAAAATATACACACAAACTAACCATCTATGCCAATCAAAAATATATAGCTAGGTACCAAATCAACCATGAGCAAGCATGTTGGAATCCAACAAGTGAACACATAAGCACAAACAAACCATAAGTGTATGCCAAATACTAACCAAGTAAGTGATCATCAGTCATTTTATAGCCTAAGAGTCTACTGGTCAATGAACCATGTGCTCCAATATACCCAACTCAAGTTCAAGCTTGATCCTCTTATGAAACCAAAGATTCTGGGATGGATCCCTAGCGGAGTTGCCAATTTGTGGACCATACCAGATCCACGGGCCGGCGCGACTCGCTTTTAAATGAAAAGAAAAAATGTGGGTTGATTTTCAAGTTTTAGAAAATCTGTCCCTAAGGAAGAACGGTTTAGCTTTGGAGTCGCCACTTACTTTCTATTTTTATTTTATGAAGGGGAAAACCAAGTAAGAACAAAAAAATCCCAATGACTCCAATATGGAAAAAGTGGTATGCAAAAACTAGATTCTGAGTCTAGGGATCAAATTACCTATCGGGAAGGTACCTCATATGAGGTTGCACCCTTCTAGACCCAGAACTCGGTCTCTACTAGTGAATTGGGTATGTGGGAGCATGTAAGATTGAAGATCGAGAGTCTCTAGGCTAAACATACAACTTGGATCACACGAATTAATTAGTATAAGCGTGGCAGAACCTTTCGACCAAAGGGCAAATGGCGCGTACACATGGTCCACACAGCCTGCCCAGCTACATCAAAGGTTAGCCAACAAACATAGAAAGCATGCATGACACTCAAACACAAAACATTAATGTGAAATTCATTACCCAACATTAAAGCACATACCTGTGGTCCCTAGCCCAGTGCTGTAGGGGAAGGTTAGTCATACGTTTAGGGCATATTGTTCTTAAAATTAATTATCAAAAGCAAAGCAAGCTAGGAGAAACCATACATTGCATCTCAGCCACTCCATTGATACTCACAACCTTGTCGAAGCTGCTCCTGAGCACGTCTGTTCATCTCGAAAGAATCGGTCTCGATAAAACACTAGACTCTTGTAAACCAACTAACCACCCTTTGACCTGCATAGACCCTAATTCTTACGAATCCAAAATTGAACCACATTAACTTGAACTAAACCCCATTTCAGACCCTAAACATAGCCCTACACTGATCTGGAGTGAATGGGCTGGACTCACAAAGGTCACAGAATTCAATTAAACTGAAATCGGAAGACCCTTACAAAATCCGACAAATTGGCTGATCAAGTTTCCCAACCAGTCACTCCGGTTGAGAGAAATTCTGAAAATTTTTCAAAACATTCCTTACAGAGTAAGGAAACCAAAAAAACAAACGGTGTACAATTCCGATGCCGAATGAATGAGATTTAACCAAAACAATGCAAAGTACCTTAACTGCTATTTCTAAAAAAAGAACCTAGTGAGCAGAAGCCGTCCGGTTTAGAACGACCACAACCGGTTGAGAGAAGTTCTCAAAATTTTCCAGAACCTTCCTTACATATTCAAAAATCCAAAAAAACAAACGAATTGCAATTCCGACTCCAAATGACGAAGCAGGCATAAACGAAAGAAAAGTACCCAAGCTGTTGTTCAGCAAACATAACCCAATGAGCTTAGGGTAGTTCGGTTTCCTAACAGTCCATTTGGTTGATAAAAGATCTCAAAACATTTAGAACCTTCGCGCAGAGTCAGGAATCAAAAAAAACAAGCGGAGTGCAATTCGGAGCTCAGAATGACCGAAAAACGGAGCCTGAAACAATGAAATTACCCAAGTTCGTGAAACCAGGAACCCGATGAGCGAAATTTGGTTCGGTTTTAACGGTCAACCGATTGAAAAAAGATCTCAAATTTTTTTCAAAACCTTCCTCACAAATTTAGGAATCCAACAAAACAAACGGTGATTGATTCATTTCGGATGGCGAGAGCAATCAATGAGAAAAGTGCCCTAGCTGTTTACATTCTAGAAAGCGGGAATTCATGAACCAACTAACTTGGTTTCCTAACCAGTTAAGACAGTTGGGAACAATTCTCAAAATTGTTTAGAACCTTCCTCAAGGATTCAGGAATCCAACAAAATAAACGGTGATTGATTCCTAGCTTGGATGAGCGAGAACCCGATCGAACAAGGCAAGTGCCCTAGCTTGCTATTCTAGAAGCGGAACTTCATGAACCAAGCTGATCCGGTTTCTAACTTGATTGGGCCGGTTGGGAACAATTCTCAAAATTGGTCAAAACCTTCCTCAAGGAGTCAGGAATCTAACAAAATAAACAGTGATTGATTCTCAGCTCGGATGAGTGAGAACCGATCCAAACAATCCATTGTTTTCTAAAACCGGGACCACCCAGTAGAAACTATTGAACTGGCTCTTACGTATGAGCGTGAAAACTGGTTCAAATGGTTGAGGAAAAACCTAAAATTTGGTCAGAATATCTCTTAAATAATAGGGAAACTAACAAAACAAACAATGCATGATTCTCAACTCGGATGAGTGAGAACTAACCGAAACAAACCGTTGTTTTCTAAAACTGGGACTGCCCATCATAAACTATTGAACCAGCTCTCATAGACGAAAAGCAGTTCAAATGGATGAGGAAAAACCTGGGCGTTATAATATCCTTAAAGAATAGAAGTGGGGCAGAATTACATTTCTTACCTCTTCCATAAAAGCGTGAAAAGAATCGAAGCTACATCGAAAAAAAATTAGCAAATGTGTGCTCCAGAGGCAGGAAAAGTGCCCAAGGTCTTTCATATTCTGATCTTTCTCATTTATACAGTTCCCACCTCTCTAGCCGTCAAGCCTCACTGTTTTCTCTACTTCAAGCTTTGGAAGAAGCCCGATCGATTGTCGAATTAGCTTCCCCCATTAACTCCCTCCTCATTTTCCATACGGCGACTATCTTAAGTTTTCAGCTTGCTTCACCCTAAATATCCACATGGATTCATGGTGGGCTGCATGTAACAAGACAAAGCCTAAAATGGACCCAAAAATACTGCCCCAAGACCAATCTGGAGCATATGAGCTGTCCATATGGGATTTGGGCTCGAAAATCACAAAATCAAGCGCTCCACACAAAATTTTGGCAGATGATCAGTTGAGCAGGAAGCCAGCAGATGATCAGGTTGAAAATTATGAAATTTTGAAAGAATGTTCCCTGGAAAATAAGGAGACAACAAAAAAATGGTTTTGTTCCAAGTTCAGATGAGAATATGGTCAAAACAAGGAGAGTGCTTGCTAAAATCACCAACATGATCTTGGCCTACATACCTTTTGTGAACAGTCGGCTTGGAATTGAAATTGACGGTTGACAAAAATTGTAATTTTAAGGGTAAACTCACTTGGAAAATAAGGAATCCAACAAAATAAACGGCGCATGATTCCAAGCTCAAGTGAGATACAATCGAAACAAGCTCAAGTGCTCCGAATTTGACATACTCAAATAAATTTTGATTGAGCTTGAAACCTCGGGAAGGGGGGGGTGCATTTTCTTCCTGTAACTGATGCTAATAACTAAAAAAAAAAGAAAAGAAGCCACGATGACACTCTAAAAGTGAACTACATACCTTTCAGTAAAGGACCACATCTGAAGCCTACCCGAGGCTCGGAGATAGACTAAGCCTAAAAGGGCCCTAATGGTGTTATATGAGAATGATGGGTGAGTGTGACACCCATAGGATAAATGCAAGTGCTAAGGGAGAAAATTGAGGGTCTACAATAAACATGTTTAAATGATAGGATATGTTAGATGTATATGCATGTGTATAGAAGTGTGATGACACAGTGTTGGTGGTGGGTCCACGGTTTTTCCCACTAAGCGTAAAAACAGCACGGAGGTTTTCATCCATGTGAGTGCGGAGCAAGGCAAGAGACGGGACAATCCGCATCAGTCTCAAGGTCAAACACATCATTAGGTGTTCACTTGAAGACTTTTTGAGTATTTTGTATATGTAATATCCCTTTGTTGTTGTAAACAAATGATAAGACTATTGTAAATGTTGAACACTTCCATGTATGAAGCTTGTATATATTTTGTAATCCGCTACTATATGATATAATACAAGTTAAGTGTTTAACATTATATAAATGAACAAGCTTAAAGGTTATAAGTTTAAAAAAAAGAAAAATGATGACACCTAGAAAACGACCGGGTCTTGGAGTTAGGAAAATCACATTTCGATGTAGTGGGTGACCATGTCCTCCTCCTGAGATGGCTATGGTGGTGAGGGTTGGGTGGATGACTGCCCGGCCTCTCCCTGGGCACCTACTAGAATCGAAACCTAGACTGGTATGCTTTAAGGTCATCCTCATCGGAGGGCTCATTGCCCAAATCGTACACCTCCTCTAGCCTTGGTACACCCGGTTTATCTTTCTTAACCATAATCGCCTTGATCGGGTGTATCCAAGCTTCATTATCCTCTAAGGGCACCCCGGCTTGCTTGCATAGGCCGTAGATAAGGAAGGGGTGCCCGAGATTCATCTTCGCATCTTTGTTATAGAGGATTGCATCCTCTATAACTTACTTAACATCAAATGGAATGTCCTAGATGATGGCGTAGTTGAGCAGGGCTCTCTTGGCCATCACTTCACACACATTAGTTGTCGGGATGAGACGCGATGTGATGAAGTGATGCCATACCTTATGAATGTTGGCTAAGTGTTTGGCCTTAGAAGTGTCTGATGTGCCCTTCAGCTACATTTAGTTTCCCTTTCGCCTGTCCCGGGTTGGTCAACATCCTAAGGACTTTGGGATAGTTGGGATGCTCATGGAGCCTGTCATAGGCCTCAGGATTAACCGATTCTAGGTTATAGTATCGATTGATAGACTTCGCACTGAAGTCTACCAACACTCCGAAAACCCGGACCCTTTTTAGTATGTAGAATGCGAGATCGGCGTAAAAATCTTGTACCACACTTGTGGCAGCTGGTCTTGGAGGTTGGCAAAGTGCCCTCCATCTCTTCTTCACAATGGTTTTGCGAAAGAAATCATTGGGTGGTGAAACCTCTTCTCCTTGATGAAAGACCTATTCTTCGAGATGAGGCCGAATTTCTCGGCCGTGCTCTCATTGACAAATTTCTCATGATCGTAATCATGGAGTTGAACAAACACCCGACTTCTTTCGAGCTCGATTTTGCTTTTTGTGACATCGGACCTTGATGAGGATAGGGTTGGATGATTGTAAGGCTTGAATCACTCTCTAGTTGGCCTCTGAGCCTCTTGACACCAGTGTGATGCAACTGACCAAAGTTCCCAGTGAAGCCTCACCAAAACTCACATAGGCAACATATCAGACACCTAGTGTGCACTCCCGGAGTGAGATGGTGTTCGTGGCTCTATCCTATGGCTTCTATGATCTGACCCTCTAGGTCCCTTCTCTATCTCGAAAGCTGACCCCAACGATAATACAAATTGAATGGAACTAACTCACTTTCGAAAACTAGGCGAGTGTGGAAGTATCCAAACGAGGAATTGGATCTTAGGGTTTCGGACATGGGAGCGTTCTTTATGGCTAAAGCATTACGATTCGTGCCATAGTAGGTGTACACAGATCCAACAATATTTGTAACTAAATTCCTACGCCGTGAAAATTCTTGCCGATAGTGGTTTTAAGGTTGAACTCAGGGATGGGTTTTCTTCGCACAAAATGATTTATAGTGATTCAAAATGGTGAATTCGGTTTGGATTTGAGGTGTTATTTAAAAGCAATTAGGTTTAATTGTTTTGAAAACTGAAAATAAAATTAGAAATAAAATAAGAAAAAGAACTCCTTGAAGGCGTTAGGTTCTTGAGTTTGAGGTCTAAGGTGAATGAGAGGTCCTCGGGTCCTTTTTCCTTGCGTTGGGAGGATGACTGGTCATTTCGAATCGGATCTTCATTTGGCCTTAAAACTTGAACCCTTATAATTTTTCCTTTCAAAAAATGGCATTTAATGAGCATACATGCTCCTAGACAGTGAGAACACACCTCCTAAACCTACCCTCTGATAAGCCCCAATAGAGAGCTATTCTTAGGATATAAGTGGATCTGGCAATAAGCATCCACTTTGAACCCCAAAACTTGCCAAATACAAGTTAATCGGGGTATATTTAAGAAGATTTAAAGCTATTGTGAGAAGCGAGAGACATAAATACCCATGAATGCTTGCATTAAATACAAAGAAAGACAATCAATTTACCTCAGCGGTACACAAGTAGCCCTCCTCTTCCAAGGATGGAGGGGTTTTAACCATCCCTTGAGTTGTCATCCTCAAGGGGTGTTTGGCAGCCGAGAAAATGAGAGAAAGGGAGAAAAAATGAGAGAAAAGGAGAAAAGCGGGAAAACTAGAGCTCTTTGCGCCAAAAGTTTCTTCACTGGACAAAAAGTCTCCTTTTACAATGTGTACAAATGGCTTATATAGCCATCAAGGCAAGCAAAATTACCAAATTACATGAACTATCATATTCTGAGGGTAATTTGGGAAGCAAACAAGAAATAACAAAGAGTCGAATAGAACCCAAGCGGGCGTATGAGTCGAGGATGAGCAGTGGAAAACTATGAGCAGTGGCAAGCGGGAAGCAAATTTCGCAACTGCGAGAGTGCATGGGTCTAAATTTCCGTAATCCTACAAAATTTCACAAAGGCTCCATTTTCATGCATTTTCTGCTCTTCTTTCCCTTTCCCGGGTTTCATCCGCAATGAAGTTCAACTCGAATTCTTCGTGCTTGACCACCAACAATTTTGGCAAAATAGCTTACAAAACTACAAAATTAGCCACAAATGCAATTAAGAGGAATAAAGAAGACCTGTGCAACCTGGGTTAATTACACCGATTAGTGCCACAGCAAGTGCTCAAACCCGCAATAAAACATGGTTCGTAATAGCACTTTGAGCACAATCATGTGCTACAATTTTCAATGCAACATTCCCGAGTAGTCAAACTGGTTACCAATGTCGCGATTATCATAGTAGAGGGTTGTTCTCATTTTTCACAACGCTATACTTAGACATCATGACGCTACAAAGAAGAAACTCACTTTTCTTTTTTTATAAACACATTTTTAAGTTTAAGAGCACTCCCTTTTTTTTAGGTTCCAATCATTGTCCAACCCCGATTTCGGCTACCCGAGCTACCTCTTTGTTGCCGCTTCGATCTCAGAGCCTGAGAACATAACAACACACATAAGTTATGGTCTCCGAGAAAATTTTCATCACTAAAATAAACAACATATGCTAAGCTAAACTAATGAATGAAAAACTTGAAAATGCTTGGGTTGCCTCCCAAGTAGCGCTTTGTTTAATGTCGTTAGCTCGACTTCCCTGAATCTCAATGTCGTTCTTCAAAAGAGACTAGAATTGCTAAATAAAACCCATAGCTCCACCCGTGACCGCCAGTGGATGGAATATCTTATCTTCCTACTCTTAACTCTCGTTTCTTTTGTGTCGTATCGAGTTTATCCCCATAGCTTTACCACGCCGCTCGCATGATCTCCTCGGGGTGACATTCCGGATCTCGCCATCGGGTCTGGGCCATCCGGATGTTTCGTAGCTTGGAATACATGGAACATGACCTCATCTCCTTGAACTCTCAATTTAAGCTCACCCTCTTTCACGTTGATTTGAGCTTTTCCCGTAGCCAAGAAGGGTCTCCTGAGTATGATAGGGACCTTATCATCTTCTTCCATGTATAAGATGATAAAGTCTACTAGGAAGATGAACTTATCCACTTTCACTAGGACGTTTTCAATTACACCCTGTGGGTGTTGGTATGACCTGTCAGCTAATTGCAAACTTATTGTTGTCGGCTTTGCTTCTCCCAACTTCAACCTTTTAAACATTAAGAGTGATATTTAAATTGATAAGCCACTCCCAAGTCGCAAACGCTTTCCGCTATCGAAGCCTCCCATCGTAGAATGGTATAGAAAACCAGCCTCGGATCTTTGCTTGTGTGGGAGTTTCTTTAAAGGATCAAGGCTACACTCTCGCTTAGAGCGATAGTCTCATACTCACCCAATTTCTTCTTATTTTCCAAGATCTTTCATGAACTTCACGTAACTTGGCATGTTCTCAAGTGCATCCATAAAGGGTATATTGATATGCAATTTTCAAGATATCGAAAATTCTATGAATCGCTTGCACTTTATCCTTCTCTTTTAGTCCTCTCTGAGGATAGGATAAGTGGGTGGGCTTCCCTCAAGACTGGCAATATCCCATTCCACTTACCTTTGGGTGCTTCCTATTGAATTGCTTAGTCGGGCCGATCCCCTTTCTCCGCTCCTCGTATCTACCTCCGCCCGACCGTCCAACCTGGTTTCGCTCTCTTTTACTATCATCATGGGTCTCGTGCAAGCATTTCCCTTCACTCTTAGAGTTATTGCCATAAAGATTCCCTTCCCTTCACCCTAGTTTATCTCCTCGAATTGTCAAGGAACCTTTGCCAGCTCTCACAACAGATCGCTATTCGCTCCATTTTAATCTCCAGTTTCTCAATCAGATCGCCTGATTATTCAACACCGGGCTCGACTGATTTCAGATACCGCTTTTTGCTTATCTGCTAAAGGTTGTATGCTTAAGTAAGTACTGAGCTTAAAGCTTCCAATCCACTTTTTCCTACTGCATTGTCTACTTAGTGGAGGATATACCATTTCGATTGTTCCTCTACCCATAGTTTTGATTGTTCTGATTATTCCGCCATCATCGGGCCTTGGTTCCTCGTTTTGATTCGGACAGTGTCAGCTCTATATCACCTCTATCGCTGATTCTAGTTAAACCTGCACATACCGTGCACATGTTCCCATTGTCATTGGCCCAACTTTTCAGCACTCAGAGTACTATGTCAGTTCCCCACATGATCTACATATCTTCCAAGGGTTAGTCTAATAGCATTTTACAACACCTCGCGGCTTTGTAACTGCTTGCGAGTCAGATGACATGACTTACAAAACTGCTGAGGACCTCTGTGTCTACACCTCCCCCTGCCTTCCTCGGTATCATTCTTTCCTTGGGCCATTAGTTACTATTAGCAACCATATCCTCTAGGATTCCATACGCTGTCTCAGAGTCTTTCATCGCGCCCTCATCGAGGCATCTATTACCGTTTAGCAGAGTCACTCAAACCGCTAGTAAAGGTATGGACTGCGATCCATCTAGTCACCAGGATGTGGACACCTCCTAACATCATGAAATCTCTCCTAGGCCTCACTAAGTTCCTCTAATTGCCTAAACGTGGTGTTAATCTGCGACCAATCGGCGGTAATTCTCGAGGGCGGAAAACATGGTTAGGAATTTCTAGCAGTGGTTTCAAGTCATTCCATGAGATTGCTGAATCGTGGTCAGTTCTCATTAACCAATGTTTAACTCTATCACCAATGAGAGTGGGAACAATCTGCCTTACTCTTCATCACTCCATCAGATTCGACGGTCATACTTCAATGAAGTTTGTCAAATTCGTTCCGCTCTCACTGGTATTCATGGAACTTAATGTTTTCAAGCATTTGCAAGTGTTATCGCTTTTTAGCTCAAAATTGCTCGCTTTTAATAGGTGGTCTTCGATAGTAGACCTAATCGCATCATAGGTAAAGCGAACTCCTCTAGCAACATAAATGGATCATTCGTCAGATAAATGGCCTATATACTCACTATTATTCGTATTATGATCCTCATGGCTCTCGTTATTTCTACTGATTCGTTTCCTTTTCATTGTTTTGCATGATTGTTAGATTTTAAGCTTCTTTGTTCTCTCATGTAATCGTGTAAGGTTCTTTCTCGAAGCCAGATTGAACTAAGTAGTTCAACTCGACCTCGCCTTTGCATACACTCACCATAACCTTCACTACAATCACACAAACACAGACCAAATTACAAGCAGCATCAGGTAAACAAATAAAAATGAAAAGAAAAAACTTGGCACATCTAATCGCACTATCGCTTAATATCAACACGAACTTCTCCCCTAATAACCACGCCAAAAAACTCTGGATGCCTGGATAAGTGTGTAAATTAGTATAAAACGAGTCTGATGCCCAAGTATACGCTGCTGAGTATACGAGTAGTACCTAGTCAAGTGTCGTCCCACAAGGAGAAGTGTGTTAAATAATCTAACCCACTGTGAGTATTATCCTGGATCTCAAACTCGAAAGTGATTTACCTAATATAATGACACTTTAATCCTAAAACTAGTTATTAGTTCAATTAACTAAGACTAGGGTTTTGTCTTCCTTTACATATTCAATGGATTATCATCTCGCGCAAACTGGCAGTTAGTATATTAATGGATGTGAACGCCATGTCGATCATCCCTCATGGTGATATCCTCTCGCGTATATTTTGTTTATCTCGCGCAAATGACGATTCTCGCTTCACCTCGACTTCCTAGACGCTTTAAATGGTTAAACCCTAATCGCCACATTCAGAACCGGGAGATCTCTACTCTCCGATTGATCGAGTGTCACTCTACCCGGATCTTCGGGAACCTTTATATCTCGATCTTAGATTCCAAACAAAAAAGCAAGTTGGTGTTGGCCAAACACCACCATGTAGGTAATTAACAGGAAATAGAGCAAGTCGATATCAAATCTATAGATACATTGAATAAACTGAATTAAAAACTAATCCATATGAATATAACAAGAATACAGCAAAACCCTAGAAATAAAGTTAGAACATAATTTGGCTTATTACAATAATTTGATTTCAATCAATAGGAGTTTGAGAAAGGAAATAATATAAATCTACAAGGGGATTACACGATCTCTCGAATCGCCCTTCGTCATCTTCTTTCGCCTCGCATCTCGCCTCTTCGATTCCCTTCGCTTTATTTTTTATTTTACATCTGAAAATTCGCTAGAGAGTTCTGCCATATTATGATGTCGCAATCGCCACGACGCTGAGGCCGAGCTCTTCCTCCACCTCTCTTCAAATCTCCACAGTGCCTCTGGGTCGCCATATTTTTCACTTGAAATGCACAAAAAGCCGAGTATCAGATATACGACGATAACTGCACTTATTACTAGATGAAATGAACAAAAAATGTGCTCACACGCAAGTATATGATGAGTGTTTTCGGGGCACCTACCAATTCCCTTTTTTTCAATGATTTCAATCGTTATACTTCCTCCTCTTCTTCTGTTTTTTTTTTACTTCCTTAAGGTTTGTGTCATTCACATTCATTTAATCCATTCTTCATCCGATTTTGTTTTTTACATTTAGATAAATGTTTATCTTTCATAATATATTTTGAGTTTTATACTTATTATAATGATTCAATAATACTTGTTACTCATCACAAATATTTAGGATTGTGCGACGGTTATGGCAACTTGATATTTAGTTTTCATTACGATTAGATCATTTTTTTTCTCTCTCTAATATCTATCCTGGTCTTTTAATATTATTTAACATTCTCGTATTCGTGATCATATTATCGATTATTTAGTATTTCGTCTTTCATCATGATCATTTAGTATTCTTTAGTATTGTTGGTTTATTACACTTCGTTAACATTTTGTTGATCGTATCATAATTATTTAACATTGTGCTCTTGCGATTATTTTTATATTCTACTTATTGTACTTATCTAATATTTATTGGGCCTAGTATTTCTCATAAGAACTAGCAATGTTTTGTACTCTCATTCGTTTAATTTAATTTATGTTTTATCAAAAATAAAGAAATTCTCGAATTAAACCATATGGTCCAACCCATTGCTATTTAATTAGTCGATTAGGGTCCGTTAAACAATCCATTAAAAATGCCAAAAGTCATGTTATCTTTCTAGCCCAACCTATTAACATTTGACTCAACCCATTAAATCTATTAGGACCTTCACCAAACCCATTGTAACTTTCTTTTGACTCAATCCATTAAAACATATTAGATATTTGACTTAACTCTATTAAACCTACGTTCTTCTACCGCCCTTGACCATACTCTTGACCAACTCTCTAAATTCTGTTGGGACTCTCATATCCTTAACCTAATTCTTAAACATACCCAATTTTAAAATTCAAGCCCTTTCAAATCTCAAATTTCAAAATTTCAAGCTTAAATTTCAAAATCCAAGCCTCCCTAATTTTCTATTTAAATTTCCTAAATCTCACTAAAATTAAAATTTTCAACTCAAGATTCAAGCGCCTCTAATTTCAAAACTTAAGTCCCTTAATTTCTAATTTCAATTTTTAAGTGTCATAATTTCAAACTAAGTCCTCACCTTGATTTCAAATTTTCATAATTTTTTATTTCAAATTTATCAAATTCCTCACTCTGTGTTCAAGTACTATAATTTCAAATTTCAAGCCTCCATTCCTATTTTCGAATTCTCAAGTTTTTAATTTCAAAATTTCAAATTCTCACTATCTAAAATTTAAGGTTCTAATTCCAAAATTCAAGTTTCTAATTTCAAATTTTCAATTTAAAATCTCGGATTTCAAAAATCTTAGTTCAAAATTCCAAAATTTCAAATTTTATTTAAAAATCTCCAATTTTCAAAATTTCAACTTCAAATCCCAATTTTCAAATCAATTTAAAATTCCTCAATCACATAATTAATTTATAATTCCAATAAAATGGAACCTTGTGAAATTAATTTATGTAAAAGATAAATGAGTTTGGATGAGACCTAATATTCCATGTATCATTTTAATAAATATTAATAACATTTGATCTCTAACAAATTTTCCAATTGACTATTAATATTTTGTATTTTTGTTATTGCCTATTATAATTTCTTAATTTTGTTTTTCCCTTTAAAATAAAACAAAAATAAATGATGATTCAAACCATTTTTAAAATAGTTTTTTTTTAAAATATAAAAACGAATCTCGTCTATTTAGCGAAAAAAGCATAATAGCTGAAAATGCAAGGTACACACCCTCCTCCCAAGAATGGGAAAGAGTTCCATTAAGGCAATAATTGTTACAAATCATTTCTATCCATTATTGGCATCGACCAAACAACCCTAGTGCCAACATGTTTAGACCAGATAGATATCCATAAATTTATCTTTGTATCTCTTAAAAATAAGGAAACTACTTATTTTCAGAACTTGCATAAAACATTGAAATCAAGGCTTTAACATAAATCTAGGGGTTCATATGCCATATGAACATTCCAACATAAAATTATCGTAAGAAAGTCTTGGCAGGTTTCATCTAGCCTAGGACTATACAAACAATGCAAGACGCCACAAACGTAAATTTATACAATGTTCTTGGTTCATGCGTAGTAATGAACCTTTTCAGTTAAAATTCACACACTTCCTTCCGAATAAAGAATTGGCCCGAAGGCCCCCCATCAGGCAGCAGAGCCAATCTCACAGGACTTTCAGCTCCTTCTTCAACAGTTAAGATGCCACAGTTGTAGTTTATATCTGTTTTGACAAAGCCAGGACAGACACAGTTGATACAAAGAGTAGGATACTTCCTGGCCAGAATCCTTGTGTAAGCATTCAAGGATGCTTTCGAGACTGTATAGGCAGAGAGAAAATGGGGCCAGCTTTTAGCTTCTAATAGCCCCTCTTTGAAATCTTTCAGGAACTGGTCTAGAACCTCATCTATCCTCTCTTCTGTAAGGTTTTCACCATCACTTAACACTGCTTTTGCCCATTCATTATTAATGTTCTGGAACAACACAAGAAGAAATATAATGTAAGCTGGCCAAATCTAAAACCACGACTCAGGAAAATGCTTCATTGACTCCCTTAACTCACACAAATAAAATGCAACAGCCCTTGATCTTTCACAACAGATAGTTTCCAGGAAAATGGGCAACTTATGCACATTATATAATACCATGCATTGCCCCCATATTGTTAATTAGCCTTATCTAACATCATCAATCAATGCTCTTTTTCTATGGTTCTCTTCTAAACAAATCAAGATGTAACAAGAAGTAGATTTATCTATCAACAATCTGAAGTCGAATAAGCTCACCAAAATATTTGCTCTGTTGACTCAATAAAGGCAACTTTTGAGTGGGGCTGTAACAAAAAATTCATAATGCAACTTGATCCTACAAAGTTTCCAACTGAATCATTTAGTTCTGATCCATCTCTACTGAATTTCACCAAAATTCCCAGTATGATCATGTTGAACATCTAAAGTATAAAATTCTACATTGTATTTCAACAAGGTTAAATGTTATTTTGTACCTGCAACTTTCCCATTCGTGAGGAAACGTTGGACAACTTGCAAATCTGATAACTGGAGAAGAGGAATGAAAGCTTCAGTCATCCTCTTTGGCCCATAATAGTTAATTTTCAGGCATTCTTCTGCCAGCTCAAAAGGCTCAATCATTATTTCCTTCCAATTGACTTTTTCTCCTGCCTGCGAAATAAATTGAAGAAAATTTCAATCCTTGATAGCCGTTATGTGACCTACTACTTCAACATAAAAAGAGAAGAGCTGTTATATGCCCAACTTCAACATAAAAAGAGAAATGAAAACCACTAATTTGACCTGCAACAAAATTTTCTTTCCATAATTTTAGTTTGAAAACATCTTCCTTTTCAAGAGAAGAAGAAAATCAACAGCAAGGAGGCACTGAAAGTGTAAATATTTCTCCTTTTTCAACTTTCAAAATACCCAATGTGGCTGTTAGAATTACAAAGTTGCTCTTGGAAGTTATAGCCACATCCAACTCCGCCAAAGCACCAAAGAAAAAGTACATGAAAAACTTACGTGAGGAAGCAAACAACCATTGATCTTGAAGCATCAGGATCCGTTATAATTGTTCCTTAATTTATCCTGCATTGTTCACCTGTCCAGTGTCACACAATTTTATTATCCAATTTTTAACTACAAAAGAAAAACAACAAGAAGTATAGGATGCCTTCCAATTAGTCCTCAAGAAATAATCACGTAAAACTTTTCATGGTGGGTAAGGAGAGATATATTATAATTAGTGCAAAACATATATACACCATTGAAAATTCATTTCATAAAAGTTCATTCAACAATTCATGATTATTAATTGTTAAGAAAATACATGGAGAAAAAAATTTTGAACATGGTAGAAGGTACTGGTAATAGATTTATTAGCTGTAAGCCAACATAAAAGACATCTCTGATTATAACAAACTATAGAATTATGATGCTACACAAGAATATTGTGGTACAGGATTTGCAATGACCTAGAAAGACCTCCTGCCCCCTTTGAGGTGACCTAGAAATTATGCATCTAAGAATGATATAAAGACCCACAATTGACAGGCCAAGGGAGGAGAGATTTCTCCATTTCAAATTCCATTTCTTTTTGGCCAATTTATCTATGTAAGCCCTGTAGATGGATGTCCATGATTTGATCCAAATTATTTGAAAGAATCTGGCCTTACTGGCCTCCACTTCAACCATGCATTTTAGTGCTACAGAGGAAGGTCATCACAAGAAAGGCCAGCTACTTCTTGGGGTGGGGAATACTTAACTCAATATAAAATTTTAACATGGACAATGCACCATGATCCAATCTCTCCACAGCTAGGAGGAATGATGGTACTCAAGGACCTGAAATTCCCATCTAAAATTTCTTTCAGTCACTGTTTCTTGCAGACGAGTGGAAGATAGGACATAGTTTTCGACATAAAAGAGATCCAAAAGAAATATATATAGACCACACACACTATGGTGTATGTGGCTCTGGATATGCCATAATCATAAATTCAGGAGCATCCTAGAGTTATGGATTGAGAAAAATAAAATAAAGAAAATTTAATAAGAATGAGGGTTTCAATCTCTCACCAATATATCGAGCCTTCCAAAGTGGGTTTTAATTAAATCTGCAAGGGAAGGATACTAGCAGGATCCCTATATCAAGCCGTTGATAAAAAACGAGATTGAGAGACCAGACGCTTTGAGAGTTTGAAGAGCCTACGCCTCTCTCTTCTCATCTCTTGCTGTTAACACCACTGTAGCCACCCCATTGGCTGCCAACTGCCTACATATTCCCAACCCAACTCTTATTCTCTCTAAATAACTGCATACCTGGAAACCCCAATAACCCAATACGCACAAGAAGAAACTGAGAAAAACACTTTGTCATTGTCTATGTAATGTTAACATTCTCAAACATGACTCTGAGATACACCTTGTAGTGAATATGTTTCAGCCATTGAGTTCATGATGGGCTACATGGGAAGAACCGTAGAAGATGGAATTTTGTTTATTTTATTGTAAGAGTATGAGCAAAGAAAATTCCTGTTTTTCTTTTTTTCTGTTTTTCTTTTTCTTTTTTCCTTTTTTTGTGGTACTCGTGAATCAGGATTGGAGCATGGATATGGGCATTTTTTTTTACATGCTTTAATTTGAATTGTTTGACAAACAAAACCTGTTTTTGCTAATTTGCTACACTGTATAGTATAAACTAATATTTTGATATATTGAATCTGTACGCTCAAGTCGCAGTCATCAAAATAGGTTTTCTTTTTCTGTCTTTACAAAAAGTATATTTAGATTGAAGGAGGGTGGAGGCTAGGCTTTTAAAAAAGAGTCGGGGAGCCGTCGAGAGAGGGATTAGTGATTCTTCTTGGGAGAGGAGCTTGCCCTCAGTCCTTTTTTTTTTTTTTGGGGGAAGAAAGCCCACTCAGGAGACTCCAGTAGAGGAGAGCTAGTTTTGGGATTTAGGTAATACATTTAACTGTAATAATGTATTCATCTCAACTATCTCTGATTTTCTTTCTCATGATTTTATTAGGTTATTGTATTGAGCCTATTTATATAGGTTTTTTTTATTGATTTATCTCAAACCAGTAGATGCATGATAAGAACTGGGAATGTTTTTATTTATTTCACTACTTCCTTTGAGGTTTGTGTCATTTACATTCAATAATACTTGTTACTAGGATTCTGCGACGGTTATGGCAACTTGATATTTAGTTTCTATTATGATTATTAGATCATTTGTTTTTCTTGTCATCTATCCTGGTCTTTTTAATATTATTTTCTTAACATTTTGTATTTTGTGCTCATATTATGGATTATTTAGTATTTAGTATTTCATCATGATCATTTAATATTCTTTAGTATTCTAATGAAGCCTATTACCTTCACATATTTTGTCAATCATATCATAATTATTTAGCATTATGCTCTTTGCATTGTTTTTATATTCTACTATTGTACTTATCTAATATTTATTAGCCAGTATTTCTCATGCAATCTAGGTATGTTTGGTACTCTTATCTCTGTTTAACTAATCTATGTTTCACAAAATAGCAAAATCCTCACCAAATTTATGGTTCAACCCATTAGGTTATTTAACCAACCGATTAGGTCCTTTAAACAATTCATTAAAATGCCAAGGAAACCATGTCATCTCTCTAGGCTCAACTTATTAGGACATTTGACTCAACTCATGAAACCTATTAAAACTTTTGATCAAACCCATTGTAGAGTTAGTCATAGAAAAGCCACACGAACTTCCCAGTTCACCCTAGATATAACTTTAAATCTCATCACATTAAACATATTGTAACCTTGACCCAACCTAAGGTAACTTTTAACTTAATACATTAAACATATTAGAACCTTTGACTCAACCTATTAAACTCATGTTCCTCTCAATGCCCATTTGATCATACCTTTGACTAATTCTTTAGCCTGTCAACTCTAATCTGAATCTATTCAAATTTCACTTCCTAAAATTTTAAACATTTTCTGCTTAATCTGTCTTTCCAAATCTCAAATTTCAAATTTTAAAATTCAAGTGCCATATTTTCAAAATTTAAATCCCTTAATTTTTAATTTCAAAATTTTAAGTTTATAATTTCAAAATCAAGTCACTATAATTTCAAAACTGCTCTAATTTATTTAAATTTCCTAAATCTCAAAATTTCCAAATTAAAAATTCTTCAACTTCCAAGATTCAAGGCCCTATTTCAAACTCAAGTCCCTTAATTTCCAATTTCAATTTTATTATGTCATAATTTCAAATTTTCATACTTCAAATTTACTCAAATTCCCCCTAATTTCAAAGTTCAAGCACCCTAATTCCACTCCCAAGTCTCCCTATTCCTAATTTTGACCCTCAAGCTTTCAAAATTCTCAATATCTAAAATTTAAGGTTCCAATTCCAAAATTCGTTTTCAATTTCAATTTCCAACTTAATCATTTCAAAATCCCAGCTTAAAACTCCCAAATTTCATATTTTATTTAAAACTAATTTTCAAATTTTCAATTTCAAACTTCCAATTTTCAAAAAATTCAATCACATGATTAATTTTATAATTCCAATAGAGTTAAATTGTGTAAAAGATAAATGGATTTGGGTGGGATCCAATATTTCAAGTATCATTTTAATAAATAATACATTTTATTATATAAATCACTTCAATTGATTGTAAATATTTTTGTATTTTGTTATTGTCCTAACATTGTTTCCTAATCAATTTTTTCGCGCTCTCTAATACGCTCTGTATACATTCTTCTCATCTAACTTTGCTTACCAATCTTTTTATATATATCTTGCATGGTTTTGTATTGTTATTATTTATATTCGTATTCATTAATTGGATTAGTTAAAAACTACATTTTCTTCTTTCAAAAAAAAAACCATATTTTCCATAATTCTATTTAATAAAGACTTGACTTTTAGGGGCTTAGAGGGTACTACGTCTCTATCGCATCTTCCCGATATAATCTGACCTAGTACCTAAACTCCGACATTTTTCCCAGAGAATTTTGATTTTCTTATCAAAAATCATTAAATTTAAGATTTTTCATTTATTTCTCCTTTTAAAATAAAAAACAAAATAAAACGATAAATTCTAAACCGTTTTTAAAATGAGTTTTTAAATATAAAAATAAATCTCGGTTTTTTAATGAAACGCATACGGGCCGAAATGCAAGGCCCACACTCCTTCCAACAATGGGAAGAGTCTCCATTGCGCTATAATTATTACAAACCAATTTATCCATTAATACATCACCAAACAACCTCAGTACAAACTAATCAACAGGAGAGATATCCATAAATTTATCTTGGTGATCCCAAAATAAGAAGGAAACTAAGAACCACTTTGGTTCGTCTGATCTCCGGGCACGGTACGTACAATGTGAACTCGCAAAAGGGCGATCCGACGCATGCAGCCACCGCCTCCGATAATTAAGTTTCAAGAATGGAGAGAAGAAGAAGGAGGTTGAGACAGTTGGAATTGCATACCTTTTTCTTATAAAATCTTCCCAATTTATAGGTCGCCCCTAAATCTTTCGCTTTATTAGAATAATATGTTTTTCCTTACGCGATTATCCTTTACGGAGCAAGACTGGGTTTCCTTACCAAGGATTATCCTTTAAGGATAATATGGTTTTCCCTTTATTAAGGATTATTCTTCCAAATAAATGATTTAAATTATAAATTCAGCATAAATATCTACTTTCAAGGTGATTTCCATAACCACTTCCTATATGCGTGAGATGGCTCATTGGGGTCTCGGATCCTAGACTGTTCTCAGGATCAGACTGGCCTGTAGGTTCCCGTGTGGTTTTAATACCGTGGGCTACCTTGGGCCGCTTCATGAGGCGCTGACAATGGCCCGCACAGCACCGAGCCTATCGGTCAGTTGGTCTCGGGGCCTAAAAGCCATATATTCCACACGCCCCCTTTTCCCAGTCAAGGTCGGTATCACTTCTTCACAAAATACAAGTGCTTTTAAACTCGAAATGGTGAAATAAGTACCGGAAGAATTAATGCGCGGCATCAACGTGTGTCGGATAGAAAGACGTGCGAACTACATGCTTCTCAACATCAATGATGGCTCGAGATCATCGAGAAGGAGCTCAATGAGCTCTTGTCTGCGGTTAACTCCTAGCAGCTTGTGCCAAACCCTTCCTTACATACCTGGCCATACCCTCTGGGCCCGTCATAGGAGAGGTCAGTTGGGGTGAACATTTTGTTCTGTCGATCTTTGAAGTCAATCATGGGCTCTTCCCAGCTGGCCTACGAGAACCCGGCTTCTAGATCACCGAAGGCCTTGGGGCTAGCTGTCCACCGATCACCCACCCGAGGAACAAGATCTCACAAGCTGCCCCCCCAAGTGGTAAAGAGAAAGAATGCACGTGCTCGAGAGCCATCGTGTTTAAACACGCAATAAGCGGCAGAGTCTAAAGTCCGGTCTTTAAAAAGCAAGCGCAGCTTAGAGCCACTGGGTCTTCAAAGTACCGCATGCACCAGAGCGAGAAGTCCGCCATTAAGAAAGTGCCGACTCGCCAGAGCCGAAGTTTGGCATTAAGAAAAGTGTCATATGGCTTTTAGAAATCAGCTTAAAGCTTTTCTGTGTCTTAAGTTTGACATTAAGAAAGTGCCAGACGGCCAGGTTTTTAAGTCCTGCATTAAAGAAGGGTCAGACAGCTGGAGCTGTGGAAAGTCTGGTATTAAGAAAGTGTCGACTACTGAGCCACAAGTCCGGCCTTTGAAAGTGTCGACGCCTTTGCAGCCACAAGTTTGCATTCTGGAAGTGCCGCATGACTGTGAGCCGGTCCGATATTAAGGATGTGCCAACCCAAGATAGAGCCTAAGTCCGACACACAGTGCCGACGGCTTAGAGCCGGGAAGTCTCGACATTAAGAAAGGCCAGACGGCTTGTGAGCCTGCAAGCCCGGGCATTACAAAGTGCCAATTCCGCTTGTTTTAAGTCTGCTGACAAGAAAGGCTGCGGGCCAGAGCCCACAAGTCCGGCTCTAGTGCCAAACGGCTTTAGAGCCTAAGTTTAAAGATTAAGAAGCAAGCGACGTAAATGTGGTTTCTAAGTCCCGGGCATTAAATGAACTAATGGGCATCAACCATAATTGGCTCCGACAGACATTTCCTGACTTAGTAATGAAACTGCACTGGCATCCATCATGTCACGGACAGTAAGGTCATCCAATCCTTGTACTGAGAGGCTACTGGGCATTAGCCATGCCTTACCATAAGGCATTTAGCAACTACTTAGGACTTTGATCCAGCTTCTAGCTTGAGGCATTAGATACGTCATTCCGATATGCATTTAGCGTTATCCGGGCTTCTGCTGACCCAATAGATCTTATCTATACCGGGCTCTGATAGGTCATTTATCGCACTAATCCAGTTTCTTATGGACCTATGATGTTGTCTATACCGAAGCCTGGATATGTCATTTTACCGCGCCATCCCTGCTAAGTAATTGACAGATGTTGCTCACTGAGTCGAACATGTCATTTTACTACGCCATCCCAAGCTTTTAAGTGACTTCATTATATGTTGTCTATCGGGCTCTATAGGTAATTTATCGAGTCATCCAGCTTTTAAGTGGACCCTAAGTAGAGGAAGGTTTATAATTGGCCGATAGTCATTCATCAAGGCCATCCGAGTTTTTAAGGGACTGGATGATGTTGTCTATATCGGTCGACAGCTATTTCCATCGCTTTATCCTGCTTTTTTAATGTCACCTAATTAGATGTTATCTATATCGGGTCGATATGTCATTTTACCGTGCCATCCGCTTTCGAAAGCCATCGCTGTAAGTCATCTATAACGGCCTGGATATGTCATTTACCGCACATCCGACTTTTAAGTCGACCTGGGCCAGGGTCGCCTTTATCAGCCTGATAGGTCATTTTGATCGCTACCATCCTGACTTTGAGTTGATCGGCTAGAGTTGTCTTATACTCGCCTATTGTGTCATTTTAATCGCGCCCATCTCCCGGTCTTTAAGTTGGATCTACTTAGAAGCTGTCTTACCGCCTACATAACATTTTATCACAAGGCTATCCGGGAGTTTAAGTGGACCTAATAGGATGTTGTCTATACCTAGCCTGATAAGTCATTTTGATCGCGCCCATCCAAGCTTTAATGTTAACCACTGATACTATCTATATCAATGATAGGTCATTTTGATCGCGCCATCCTGGCTTTGAGCTTACCACCCGGTCATCTATACTCAAATATAAATATTTACCACGCCATCCGGACTTTTAATATTGACCGTTAGATGTTGTCTTTAATGGACGGTTACGCCATTTACCGCTATTATCCTGATTTAATACTCCATTTATAAGCTGGTCTTTATCGAAATGACATGTCATTTTAATCGCACGCATCTGACTTTTAGCCGGGATAAAGTGAGAAGTTGTCTCTACGTCGAACAGTCATTTTATCGAGCTATCTTGACTTTGAGTCGACCGCTGTGGATGTCTGACGGGGTCGACAGTCATTTTATCAAGGCCATTCTGACTTTGAGTCAGACCAAGAGAAGTTGTTTCCACGGCCTGATAGTCATTTTACCGCGCTATCCCGACTTTTAAGTCGACGGCTAGAAGTTATCTTTACTAAGTTTGACATGGGCCATTTTACCATGCCATCCAGCTTTTAATGTGCTATCAAGAAGGATTTAATAGAGAACGTTTAAAGAAAGCTACTGATAATACATCTTCCAAGTTCGCTGGCCGTCAATTTAAGCTCATGATCGGTCATTATTTCATCATGAGCCTTCAACATGACTTTCTGCAACTCCTTCGCTTTTTTTCTCTGCTTGCCTTGGCTTTTTCCATGTCCCGACACCACCTAAGAATTGATTTTCCGACAACCTGGTCACGGTTGCATGACATTGCGATCGCTCGACGACCGATGTATCGGAGATCGACCGAGCTCCAGTGACTTCGGGAGGGCTATCGACACGGCTGAGCTGCTTTCGCCAATCGCCGATGAAGCTTTGCTCGAGTTCCATGAGACGCGCTAATGTAAGAACCACCTTGCCTCGTCTAATCTCCTGACATCTACGCGCGAATGTGAACGTGCAAAAAGGCACCAATTAATTAGTCATAGTCATCTCCTCCTGGCTGATTAAGCTCAGTTAATGGAGATACAGTTAAGGGAGGTCGGTAGATACTGAATTGTATACCTTTTTTTACTATGGGGATCTTCCCAATTTCAGGTGGTTCGGTTCCCAACTCATTCTTATTTTAGGAATAATATCCGTTTTCCTTATTAAGGATTATCCTTTATGAGAGTAAATATGTTTTTCCCTACTAAAGATTATCCTTTTAAGGGATAATATATGTTTTTCCTATTAAGGATTATTCTTCCAAATAAATGATTTAAATTAGGAAATTCAGTGATAAATATCTACTTGCAGATTTTTCTATAACAAATTCTCATATGCTATGGAGATGGTCGACTTGGGGTCTCTGGACTCTAGAAGGGGATTCTAGGATCGCACCGTCTCTGGCTGGTTCCCGCATGATTATAATATTAAAGGTCAGTCATACGAGGCAGCGCAAGGCCCGGCGAGTGCTCAGCCTATCAACAGCTGGGTCTAGACCTAAAGCCATATATCTGATGAAACCACTCTATTTTCGTAACTTGCATAAAACATTGAAATCTAGGCTCACATGCCATATGAACATTCCAACATAAAATTATCGTAAGAAATTCTCGCGGTGTCTTATTAGCCTAAAGACTCATACAAACAATGCAAGAGGCCACAAACGGTATCTCTTTGTGATACAATGTTCTTGGTTCTAATGCAATAGGGGTAATGAACTTTTTTTCTAATGTTAAAATTCTACACTTCCTTCCCAATAAAGAATTGGGTCTCAAGGCCCCCTCGATCGTGACAACAGAGCCAATCTCACAGACTTTACCTCCTTCAATAGCGTAAGATACCGTCAGGTTTATATCTGCTGACATAGCCGCATGTAGCACAATAAGAGGGCTGTAATGAGTTGGACATTTCCTGCTCTAATCCTTGTAAGCATTCAAGGTTGCTTTCGAGACCGTATCGCGCAGAGATAATGGGGCCACTTTCAGCTTCTAATAACCCCTCTTTGAAATCTTTCAGAACCTACCAGGACCTCATCTATCCTCTCTTTCCAAGGCTTTCAAAGATCACTTAACACCGCTGGCCATTCATTATTAATGTTCTTGGAACACAAGATGACAAGAAGAAATATAATGTGAGCCGGCCAAATCTAAAACTACGACTCATGAAAATGCTTCATTGACTTAACTCATAATAAATAAATGCACAGCCTTTAATTTTCTGCCAACGGATATTTCAAGAAAATGCAAATCTATACATTATATAATACCATGCATTGCCCCCATATTGTTAATTAAATTTTTATCTAACATCATCAATCAATGCTCTTTTTCTATGGTTCCTAAACAACCAAGATGTAACAAGAAGTACATTCCATCAAGTGGGAATATCACAAATATTTGCTCATTGACTAATAAAGGCAACTCAAAGGGGTCAGAATAAAATTCAGAATGCAATCTTGATCCCCAAAAAGTTTCCAATCAATCATTTAGTTCGATCCATCTCTACTGAATTTCATCAAACTTCCCAAGAAGGAATCATTGTTGAACACCCAAAGTATGTACCAAATGATTGTATTCTAATAAGTGTTAATGTTATTTGTACCCAGAATCCTCCTGTAGATTCGTGAGGAAACGCTTGACAATCCTCGGCACCTGGAGCAACTCGGAGAAGAGGAATGAAAACATGATACAATCATGATGTTATCAAAACATGATACAATCAAGGGAACTACATCCAATCCTATGAGGAACATCTCTGCTTGAAATAAACACACACTAATATTTTCCTGCTGATGAATCTGTTAGGAGTCAATAAATGTCGCAAGAAAATAATATTTATAGATAAAAAACAGAGAATTTTTAACGTGGGAAAACCTCCCCAAAGTGAGTAAAGAAGAAAAACCACACTTTATAATCTTTCAGCTTGAGTCCACCCAAATATCCACTATAGCCAATTTGTGCATTAAAACTCAATTCTAAACTGAATTCAACACCTAGTTTAAACAACAATCTAAGATGCACTGTTATCCAAAACAATGAAATCATCTAAATATAAATAAGAAAAAAATAATAAAGTAAATTCCAAATTTCAATCAAGATGATTGATGAAGATCTCACCTAACACTGCCCTTCGAACTGACCAATAAGTGTTCTTTCAGTAAAGATACCTGTGGCAAGAATTTTCTTTCTTCACACCGCATCGCACAAATCGGGCCTCTCAGATACAAATCTGCCGCTCATCGCTTTCCAACAGATAATAGATCACAAAAACACTTCATTACCTAAAAAATCGACCAAAAAATTTCTCAAAACTGCCACGAATTTTTTTTTAAGCCTGTGAAAAAATTACATAAAGACGCTCCTCATTTTTATAAGAAATCTTTGTGTTATTATTGTTTAAGAGAATGGGTATTGGTTGACGATATAATCTTCCTCTTCCGGCCTCTCTGAATACATAATGTGTGAGATTAGCACCCAACATCTGGGTGAACATGCTCGCCACTTGTACACAAAGCTTCTTCGGTAACTTTTTAACATATCGCATGATTGTGTGAATTTTCTTGTTTTTTTCAATGACACTGCACTACTCAGACATCGGTACTATATTTCTGCCAGTCCATAAAGATTTCTAATTATCACAAACATAACATACCGGTCTTATCAAACCCAGCTTTCTGAAAAATCTTCATTCATAAACATCTTCGTCGCTTCGCTGTCGCCATACAGCCTGCTTGTTCATCGTACATGAAATAGTCCCCCAAATAAAGTGTGTGTTTTGTAAGTTTATTTTCTCCAGCAAATGCTTCCTGCCATATCATCATTCTGCTTAACACATTTGAACCCCAAACCAAACATTACTCTTGAGTACTTCATGCCAAGACCACACTGCCCCACGTGTTTTCCTCGATCAGCAAATGCCTCCACGGCACTCAACATGCAAATATCGTACCTGCATTAAAACCATGCTGTCACATAAGACCTCCCCCATCGGCCGTAGCGTAGTCGGCGCCACTTTCTCCTTTCAGCCTGTCAGCAGGCATGCTTCTCTCGCTGCTTTCGTGCGACAGCTGCAGGTGTAAGCACCGACTTAGCATCTTTCATATTGACCTTTTCGTTATCATCTTCAACATAGCCTCTTCTGTGGACAATCATTACCTCTTTGCCTTCTATCAGTAATTTTCTGATACTCAACATTGTGTTTGCAAAGTTTCTAAGTTCAAAGACTCAACACCTCTTCTCATCTTGCCACCATCATTCTCGCTATTAACATAACACAACAGGCAAAGTAAAATAGTCATCGATGCCATTATTCAGAAACTTCGGGGCCACAACATACCGCCAGACTGCCCCTCTTATATACTGCGGATCATTTCATAGTGCGGCCCACTACCATCGCGCCATGCTGCCAAAGCCATAGCATTCAATATTTCCTTGTTTTTCAAATCTCCTTCGTGCCAGACATGTGTTTTCACTCAAATACCATGAAGGTGCGCCACATCTACCGTTGCCGGTGTTTAAATCTACAAATTAAATACCGAGTACACTACCGAGAGATATTCAATAGGTGCCAATACTTTTCGCTTAAATTTATTGAGCAAATTTTTCTGCATTTTTCCATCACTGTCTTCTTCTCAATCTCACCCATTTCAGCCTCATTTTCCGCCCTTTGAGCTCTACTGTCTCATAGTGTCAGGCTCCTTTAACAAAGAATGCATTTTCCCGCATAGCCATCCGCCCCATTTACCGCATGAGTCCGTACTCTCTTTGTGGCCTCTTCTGCTCCTCTCTCATCATCAATACTTCCTGGTGATGATGCTTGCGATGGATTTCCCCTCGTGTCCTTTCTACTGGTACTCAATGACTGCTGGTGAGGCTGCCTTTCTCTCTGGTCGCTTCGCTTCTGCATCCTTCATCAATCATTTGAGACGCCTTGCAGCCATCACCAGTTATCTTCGCTTCATCCAGTAGCCGCAGCGAATGAATAACGTAGACATCATTATCATTGTTATCGATAGCTTTGTCCTTTTCAGCCTTTCATAATTCGGTTACTCTATCTTCTATAAATATCACTTCACTGGAAATTTTTTTTCATCGATCTTCATAATTATTTACATAGTTGACATGACAAGGTGAAAGCTTTGTCATCAAGCTACTTTGCATGTGCAAAGCCTTGCACTCAAAATTCCAAGAGACAAACAACATCTTTTCCTCGTTCATTGGCTCTTCTTCGAATGTCGTGGAGCACCTATTTATCATGCATTTCAATAGCTTTCACCTCAAAACACTGTAGCTTCGCCAGGTGCTGCATCTACCTTCAACAGCCAGGCGTTTCTTTCCTCAACATTGCGCGCCGGTGAGAATCGTTTTTCTCATGCCTGGTCTACGTGTCGAGCAAGCAGCTTGGGGGTCCCTTGATATCACGTCGCACGAAGACATTTTCTGTGTCTTCTTTCTCTGCTCTTCTCTTTCGTCCAAGGCATTGAAATCCCCCGAAATTCAGCCACTGAGCCTTTCGCCTCTCAACATACCTAATACTGCTGGCGTATCACGAATGTGATAAAATATTTGCTTCACTAGTGGGGTGAATACAAACATCGGTCGTTCACTAAAATATAGATTTTTCTTTTGAAGATTTGCAGTGCAGTCTTTATGATGCTCTTCAGTCAAATAATATCGCTAGGCTGCATCTGTTTTAGTAAAAGTGAATGAGAAGTTTTTCGCTAGAATATTAATCCTTTTCTTCACCAGACCTACTGCCATACTGGGAGGAATTGCCAGATTTTGTTTCGCCCTCACAGGTTGTTGTCAAGTTCTCAGTGTGCTTGACTCGCTAAGAGCTTACAAAGAATTTGTAGTTTATTTATCGTTATTTCAGTACTCATATCTTTCTCATTCAGAACTCTGTAATAAGATTAAGACTTTAAGTCGTGCGTGAACATGCCGCACATCTTCTCGTGGTTTAATACCAATCGCCCTGCCGTATGCAAACATCACACAGCTCACCTTGAGTAGTTGTACATTGTTTTAGTTAAGATTAAAATACAGCCTGTTGCGAAGAACTCTTACAGAGTACCGCGACAAGAGCCGCCAGACACACCACTCACCTGTCGTATCGTAAATATTTTCATTCTTTGTGGCGAACCGCCAAGGAATTATTAGCCTATTTCGTTTTGCTTCACATAATACCATATGTCCTTCCTGTCATTAATGACTCTCTCGCATCGCCGATTTACCATTTACTCCCAAAGCCCTTCATTTTGCTTTTCCTCGCGACAAGAGCCTGGGTCTCGTAGTTAGCCCTGTTCTTTCTTCTGCTTCTTCGCCAAACAAATCGTTTCAATATATCCATGGCTACTTTTTGCGAAAATGCAGCTGCATGGCTGAGAGTAATTGTATGTCTCACCAGCCGTAAGCAACTCGTGCAACATTGCGCTGTAACTTCACCTTCGTCTTTCCGCTACATTTACCTGGCTATCACCTCGAAATGCGTGCTTCTAAAGTCGCGCCCATTTTTATACTTCTCAGATATTGCCTTTCTGTCAAAGATTGCGAAGCCTTTCGTCGCATACTGATTCTGGTTTTTTCAGTGCCAGCATCAGCTCGACACGATGAAATGCACACCTCGTGCCCATTTATCGCTCTATTGTTAATGCTTACGCATGATCTTCATTTTTGTGAGCCGGCCATACCTTGTGTTTACTCCAATAGGCGCATATAAATCTCAGCCATCTTCATTTTTTCGCTTCTGCATAATACGTATTTGTGCGTTATCATAGCGCTCCTCGAAGATTTCTCCTTACTTTTTAAACAACACTGCCCGTGTTTACTTCCGTATTAATAATTGCTTCGATATACTTGTCGGTGTCAACATGGTTGAGCCGGCCGATTTTCTTCTTCGTTGGTTTACCAGCAGAGTCACAATGCAGCCTGCAGTGGCCACAGCCATGCTGCGAGATAATAAACAGAGAGCATTTTATCTATTCTCTGTGCGAAGAAGAGCAGGAACACGAGCCTAGAGTTCACCCAAACATTCATTATAGTTGTTTAGGTGTTAAAACCTACTTCTAGTCCAGTTCAACATCAAGCTTAACACAATCAAGAGACTTCAAGATCTTAAAATAATGAAATCATCTAAATAGTAGTGAATAAAATAATAGGTCTAGCCAACAAAGACAGACATTCACCCAAAACCGGCCCCTCTCGAACTGACCAACAAGAAAACCTTTCAGATACTCTACTGTGTTTTATAACAAAACCCCAAGGAGCGTGAGTGGCAAAGGTGTGGTTCAGCGTGCAAAGAAAATAAATCTAAGCAGCCAGCTTTTTTTTTCTGCCAGCTTCTTTGCAAAGAGTAAAAGACGCCGTATAATCCAGCCATGTTATAAGTGATGGCAATGATAACTGCTGGGGTATACTTTATTAAAGGTTTTCTTATTCGCATCGCATTCCCAGAGGACGCTTTTCAGTGAGACTTCATCAACTGTTTCGATTCGAGCTGATTCGCCATTATTTATTCACTATATTTAGATGATTTCATTGTTTCGGGACTAAGTGCTTTTCCGATTATATTTAAAACTAGGTGTTGAACCTAGTTTAGAATTAGGTTTTGTACCTAAATTATTATGAAGGGATATTTGGGTGATCTAATAGGGTTGTCCCAGGGTTTTTCTTCCTCAATTTCTCGGGGGAGGTTCACGTTAAAAATTCTCTCTCGCTTTTTTATTAGTCTCCCTGGCATATTATTTTTCTCTCGCTACATTTTATCGACTCTAATAAAGCAAATCAATAAGGCAAGGTCTGCATTGTGTTTATTTCCCAACAAGTGGCATCGTGAGCCGTGCCCTATTGTCCGGGGTATCAGGCTGGTGTCAGTTTAAAATGGAGGAATCTTCTGGGAGTCGCTATGATTAGGACTAACCCCGTCTAATTATTCTATCTCGGGATGCCAAGAATTCAAGATATTCTTATCGCAAGGATTTATACGCCTATCATGATAAAAGTAAACCCAAAGATATGTCGTGGCTAAGAATGGAAGATCATGCATAGAAAAATGCAAAGAGTCTCTAATCGCACAAAGGCAGAATTCGCAGTGTGTTTCATCACATGTCACAGGAGACTGATGCTACCGAGCTTTGGAAAATTAGAACTATGTAATAACGAAAGACTCCGCATTGCACAAAGCCACTGATTAGAAGGCTAGTAAACTAAGTATAAAACGGGCACAAACAGAGCGCAGCACACCCGTGACTTTCAAGGGTCAGAACCGGGCCAATGCTATGAAGATGAAGGATTGAAGACTTAGCTGCGTGTCTTGTTACTTTTGAGTTCTTCGCGTATAGTTGGGATACTTTAGTTATCTCACTTAGTAACTCGGGCCCTAATGGCAATTTAACCATGGATATGGTAAAAGATGCTTGTTTAATGAAGAAGCCGTAAGGAAGGAATAAGGAACATTCTTTCTCTCGAGACCGAGGCCGGTCACAGAGAACAGGAAGAGGTAAAAATGTGAGAACCTAAGGGTCGGTAAATCCAAAGGTAATGCAACCAGAGGAAAGTCTAGTGAAAGAAGAAAGTGTTATCATCGTGGTGTTGAAGGACATATGAAAGAAATTGTTATGCTCGGGAACGGAACAAAATGAAGGCAAAAATCGTAGGAAAGATGAAAATAAAAATACTACAAACAAGGATTCGATCAAGATGTGGCGCTTCTATTTTTCTTGGAGGATGAAGAATGTTTGCCCTGCATGACAATGAGGTTGAGTGGACATCGATAATAACAACCTTCATCACGCTAATTCTATCAAGGAGTTCTTCACATCGCATTGCGCCAGGAGACTTTGGTAATCGGTGGAAGATGGGTAACACCACCCGCCTACTCCAAGATCATGGGTATCGTGATGTTTGCATACGCATGCACGTCATGTTGTCTCGACTCGAGGGATGTGCGGCATGTTCCCGACTTACGTCCTTAATCTTATTTCCGGAGTTGCCTCTGGATCGTGAAGGATATGTGAATGATTTAATGTAAATGAAGTATCAAAGGTTCTTTAGTAGCCGCTAGAGGCAAGCTAAGTACACTTTTTTACAGACAATTGTGAAAATATGTGGAGATGAATTGAATGCAATCAAGATGGTTCCTCCTAAATTTCCACGGCACAAAAGATCGGGTCAAGATGAGTGAGAAAGTGTTACATATTCTAGCCAAAAGGCTCTCATTCCTTTTACTAAAGGCAATAAATTTAACCCTTCAGATTATTTGCTTATTTGAAACATCATAGAGTTTTTCTAAATCTTCAAAAAAGAAAATCTAATATTTTGGAACTGGGTTTATTTTGATGTTTGTATCCTTCTTGAGGCGGAGTCCTTGCGGAAATAGATATTTTGGCTGCCATCTATCACGACGACGCAAAGGTGTGGGTTTATTTGTCAAGGCCAAAGATCAAGTGTATTAGCTTTTCCAAATTTCATGCCTTAGCTGGAAAAGAGAGACAGAAAGTTTTGAAGTGTCTTCAGACCGAAATGGAGGTGAGTATACATCAAAGGAGCTTAGGAAACTACCGTCAAAGACATGGTATTAGACATGAGAAGACGGGGCTCGTACCCACAAAGACAATGGTGTTGCAGAGGAGGATGAACCGCATTTCATTGTCGAGAAGGTCGATGCATGCTAAAATGGCAAAGCTACCCAAAGTGTTTTCAGTGAAGTTATTCGTGACCGCTTGTTACTTGATAAATAGGTCTCCTGGGCCTTTTCTGAGTTTGACATTCCGCAGAAGGTATGGACAGGAAAAGATGTTAGTTTACAATCATCTTAAGGTTTTTTTGGGTGCAAGGCTTTCGTGACATGTACCTAAAGGCAGGTCAAAGCTTGATGACAAAGCTTCCATGTATCCTTGTCAAGGTGGAAATGAAGAGCCTGGGGTATTGTGTTAGGATCTGAAAAAGATTTTTTAAGGTAGATGTGGATATTTTATGAAGATCGATCATTTCGATCGTGAGAAGACCAAAAGGTTAAAGCCATCGCGATGGTGTTATCGATCCTACAGCTTATTCATTTTTCCCTTTGCGCGCATCATAGACGGGGGAGCAGAGATGACTGTGATGAAGCACTGCAGGACAATGGTTTACGATGGATGCCGTAGAGTGATCAAGTCAAGTTAGAGTGGGAGTACTTCCCCAATGTTGGCTTTAACCTCAAATTGGGAAGACTACTGTGGAGAGTCGCCCATCATCCAAGCATCCTCCTTCGCAGTACGTGTTGATTAACAAGGAGGGGGGAGCCAGAAATTTTCAAGAAGCATGCACTCATGCAATAAGGTAAGCCGATGAAAGCTTATGAGGCTGAAATGCATTCTTTGTTAAAGAATGACACTTATGAGTCAGTGGAACTTCCAAAGGGCAGGAAGGCATTATGAACAAATGGTGTTCAAGTTGAAGAAAGATATGATGCTGGAAACTGTCAAGTATAAAGCTCGCTTGGTAGTAAAAGGTTTCAAGTAAAAGAGACGACTTTGATGAGATATTCTCTCCACTTGTGAAAAATGTCTTCTATCGTAGTTGTTTTGAGTTTCCACGCTAGTTTAGACCTCGAGCTCGGAATGGGCTTAGATGTGAAGACCGCTTTCTTCACATGATTCGAATGCAAGAATTTATATGCCACAACCTTTGAGGGGCTCAAGTAAAAGGTAAGGAGCACATGGTCGTAAATTAAAGAAAAAGTCTTTATGGGCCATAAGCTTAAGGCAAGTGGTACAAGAAGTTTCATTCCTTTATGGTGAGCCATGAGTATAAGAGACGTATGCATCATTGTGTTTATTTCGTGAAGTTTACGTATGGTAATCATTATTCTTTTACTTTATGTTGATGATATGTTAATATGGAATGGTTCAAAATTGATTTGGCAAGTTGAAAGAGAGGTTGTTCAAGTCCTTTGACATGAAGGACTGGTACTCAGAAAATAAATGTCATATGCGAATTACTCAAGATATAAAGGCAAAGAAGTTGCGGGTTATCACAGAAAAGTATAAGAACAGTTTGAAAGGTTCAATATGAAAGATGCTGAGTCAATAGCAACACTTAGCCAATCACTTTAAGCTTTAGCAGTGTTTTTATGCCTTACTTACAAATAGGGACATGAAAAGGAAAAGATGGCCTCTATTCTTACTCCTCAACAAGTGGGAGTCTTATGTATTGTATGGTCAGGCGCCCGATATTTGTACATCGCTAAGATAAAGGAGTAGATTTCTCTCAACCAGGAAAGGAGCACGTAAAGAAGAAATGACTCAAGAGTTTTGGTAGACTTCAAAATCAAGGTCCAGTTTCTTTCGGGGGGTTCAAAACCAATGTTGGTTTTGACAGATGATGAGGCGGCAGTGACCTCGATGGTGGTAAAGTCGACTCGGGCTTATTCACTTTTGCCTGAGCCGCTGCTGCCTCCCCCACATGTGGTGTGTCGTCATTTTACTACTGAGGTGTAATATATAGCAAGAATCAAGGAAGAAAAAGAGATGTTATGAAATGAAGAGAGTCAGACTAGAGTCAGTTTGATGCAAGATGAGTATGTTTGTGTTTAGATAGTCGAGTGCTATGGACTTCGAAGAATACTTCAGACCATTCCCGCATAAAGCACATTGATGCAGATATCACGGCTATTTAGATGTCATCGAAAAGAGCTATAGCTTAAGAAGATTCACACGCATTTTAATCCTCCGATATGATGACAAAAGTTGTTACTTTGAGAGAAGTCAAGCCAGGCGTGGTCACCCTATGATGACCACTGAGATGTTAGAGCACTTTATGTCATCAGAGGAGATTGTAATGTGGGTCCACTTCAGAACTGGGTGCTCCATTTTCTCTCTTAAGCCCATTAGAGCTACAGTTTTATAATAAACCCGAAGGAGTACAGGAGTGGCGCTGTGTGGTTCATGTGCAAAGAAAATAAATTAAACAGTAGCTTTTTTTCTGTAGTTCTTCACAGTTAAAAGACGCTTATAATCCAATGAAATAAAAGAGGTGTTCGTATAATCAGTTGGGGTATACTTTTTACGTAAAGGTTTTCTTATTCATTTATTCAGATAGCTGGTGAGATCTTCTATCAATCATTTTTATCTGAGGCTAGATCTCGTTTAGCTATTTTATTCACTATATTTAGATGATTTCATCGTTGATCTTCAAGTGCTTCTTCCGATTGTGTTTAAAAACTAGGTACTGAACTCAATTTTTTAGAATTAGGTTTCTGTACCTAAATTATTATAAGGATATCAAAGGACTACAAAGGTCCCGTGGTTTTCTTCCTTCACTTTTGGGAGGTTTTCCACGTTAAAATTCTCTGCTTTTTTTATTATCTCCTTGGCATATTATTTTTCGTCGCATTTTATTGACTTTAACAGAAAGAAATCAACAAGGAAAATATTCGTATTGTGTTTATTTCCCAACAAGCTTCGCCATCCTCTTTCGCCCATACGCTTAATTTTCGTGCATTCTTCTCACAAATTTCAAAAGGCCTAATCATTATTTCCTTCCAATCGACTTCCTTTTTCTCCGCCCTCGCGAAATAAATTGGAAGAAAATTTCAACTCTTGATAGCCGTTATGTGACCTACTTCAACATAAAAAGAGAAAATGAAACCACTTCTCTCGTCTCCGCAGAACAAAATTTTCTTCCATAATTTTGGCCTGGTAGAAAATCATCTTCCTTTAAGAGAAGTTAGAAGAAAATCAACAAAGAAGGAGGCATTGAAAGTGTAACATTTCTCCTTTTCAATCTTTCTCAAAAATACCTCCCAATGGTCTGAATTTAAAGTTGCTCTCAAGATAAATCACATCCAATTTCTTAAAGCCACCATAGAAAAAGTACATGAAAATCTCACTCGAGAAGCAACAACTATTGATATTAAATCATCAGATCCGCTATAATCGCTCCACGTATCCCCCGCATTGTTCAATTGGCCCAAAGGTCACACAATTTTATTATCTAATTTTTTAACTACAAAAGGAAAACAATGAAGAAGTTATTGGGATGCCTTCCAAAGAATTGGTCCTCAAGAAATAATCATGTAAAACTATGGTGGGTAAGGAGAGATATATTATATGTAGTGCAAACATATATACAATTCATCGAAAATTCACATCATAAAAGCTCACCAACACCATATAGATCGATGAATGTTAAAATAGGAAAATAATGGGATGGAGGAGGGTAAAAAGGCACTGGTTCATAGTAGAATAAGTATTGTAATAGGATTCTTATATTGCACAAATAATAAAAGATCTCCTTATAGCAACTGTCAAACCACAGAACACATGCTATACAAAAAGAAATGAGTCATATGCAATAGGGATTTCAAGGGCAATGACCTAGAAAGACCTCCCGCCCCTTTTGAGGTGACCTAGAAATTATGCATCTAGGATTGTTAATCAAGGACAAGGACAAGAATAGGCCATCAATCAACAATAGAATGATGCACATCACTTAATATCTAGGCTGTGGATCGACTCAACCAAATTCAGACAACCCCTTAATGATATAAAGACTCCACAATTGATGTGCCAAGGGAGTGAGATTTCCTCCATTTCAAATTCCATTTTTTTTCACAATTTATCTATGTAAGCCCTAGATGGGATGTCCATGATTGACCTAAATCATCGAAAAGAATCACTTTTACCGCCTCCCACTTCAACCATGCATTTTAGTGTTACAGAGGAAGGTCATCAACAAGAAAGGCCACTACTGGGGGGTGGGGGAATACTTAATCAAATATAAATTTTAACACGGGATAATGACCATGATCCAATTCCACAAATACTAGTGTGGAGAATACTGGGCACCTCAAGGACCCGACTCCATCTAAAATTCTTCTTAGTCATCAAGCTTTCGCAGACGAGAGGAAGATAGACATAGTCGATAGATAAAAGAGATCCAAAAGAAATATATATAGAATTACACACACTATGAAAAGTGGAGAAATTTTGGATATGCCATAAATCATAAATTCGTGGAGCATCCTAGAGTTATGGATTGAGAAAAAAGAAAAGGAAAAATTTTATCAAGAAATGAGGGTTTCAATCTCTCACTAATATATCAGTCTTCCTAAAGTGGGTTTTCGACGAAATCGCAAGGGAAGATACTAGCAGATCCCCATCAAGTCGAAGGAAAACGAGATTAGAGAGATCTGCATCTTTGAGAGTTTGAAGAGCTTCAAGGCCTCTCTTCTCATTTCAGCTTAACACCACCGTGTCACCCCATCGGGTCGCCAACCGCCTACATATTCCCAACCCAATCCCTTTATTCCCTCCCCAGAACAATCAGATACTGGAACCCCCACTACCCAATACACAAGAAAACACTTTGTCATTGTCTATGTGGAACAAATACATTCTCAAAAGGTCTGCGGACTCTCGATACATACTCAGAAGAGGGGCAGTAGTACTAGCCGCCTACCATCGTTGATTGTCTTGGGGCTCCAGCTGGATTGATGGGCACCTAAGAAGATGGAATTTTTGTTTTATTGTATTGTAAGAGCGGCAGCAGATGTTGTTCTATTATTATTATTATTTCATGGTACTGTGGAAGGTGATTGGATAAGGACTTTTTTTTTTTTCGTGGTACTGAATCAAGATCTAGTTTTGATTGAAATAGTTGGTTTGAAAAAAAAATTATAAAATTAGTTTTTAACACAAACTAATGTTTAAAATAGTATATTTGGGCCATGTATAATTACAAGCTAATAAATGTTGTCGTTATGGACAACGAGCAATTGTAATTTTATCAAATGTCGTTGTTTGGACAACGATATTTGATGGTTTTAAAATACAGGTGTAGGACTCTATAATCTTAATAGAGGGTAAACATCGGATCATTACTGTGTTTTATTATTATTACTGCATTTTGTTTAATTTGAACCTAGGGCTCTAATACCATTAGGTGTAGGGCTCTATAAAATCAATAGAGAGTAAACAGTGGATCATAACAAACAACTCAAAAAGAGATGAAAATTTATCAGACTAGAGAAAACTTATATGCAAATAAGAGTTGAAACAGTAAAAGTTAACACAGTCTCCTCAGTTACCTATTATATATAGCAATCTAGTGACCTCAGAGATCTTACCTAGGAAGTAAATTCCCTTCCCGACGCCCTCCTAGCTTCACTGGAGATTTTCAGACAAGTCGACAAAAGATACGCATCAGAGTAGATCGACTACGTAAAAGGTCCGGGGAATCTTCAAACTTTTATTCTATAAAAACACTCTCTTATCTTACATATAAGCTTCTCTAAGGAAAGCTTAGAACTTCATTACAAGATATGAATACAAAGATGGATATGTTTTTCTTATGATCCTCTAGATTAGAAAACATTCTCAATTTATAGAGGAGTTTTCTACTGTTTTTGGATTCCTTATCTTGTTGAGAAACGTGTCATTCTTTCGCTGCTTCTTTCGCCATAAAACTCGGTCCCTATCTTCTCGCCTTCTTTAGAGCAAAAGTAACTCTTTTCCTTTTTGTCTTTTTCCAATCGCTATCCAGATTTTCAAAGGCAAAAGCATTCTTTTGATTCCTCGTTTTGTCTTCTTCTTCATGATTTTCAATTGTTTTGACTTTGGTTCAAATTTATCCTGCTTAACTTCATCCATGCCGGCCATTGCCTCTTTTAAGCAGTATGTTATTACAATTATGTTGATAGGCATTCATTGGTCGATCGCTTTAATTATTTATAATGTATATAGGATGTGATATATATCCTGTCAAGCCACTTGGAAAGTTGGGATCACATTTTCTTTTCAAGAGTTATTCAGCATTCATTATGACCTTTTGTCTTTTCTTCTCTATAAACTTTGGCAACTTCATCTTCACATATGGTCGATCGGCAATAATAGCCGGGTCCAAATTTCTCATTGATTTTTTTTGTCATCATCCTTTGTCCTCTGGCTTTTCCATCGCCTATAATGAACATCCAGTTGTTTGTTGTACAATGGACTGAGCAATTCTTTTTTCTCAGATCTGTCATTCTTCTAAGCACTGCTTTTATTCCCAATGCTCTCATTGTCTTTGTCCATTGTCTGTTATAATATCTCTGTTTTTTGGGTTTAGAATCATTGATTTGAAACCTTGATTCTTCACTACTATTTATTGTGATGAGATGCATATTCCACTGTCTTCATTATATTTTGAATTGATGGTAAAGAATTTTATGTAGAAGCTCTTATGTCCAGTCATATTGCATAATTGGATTATGAGGGTGTCATTAAGAATTTCATCACAATTAGGGCTTAAATAGATTCGGTCAACAAAACCGAAATCCATGGCATCTTGAACAAATAAAGGATTAGTCTTTTTTGTGATTATTATTCTTGGGTAGATAGACTTAGTAGAGGTATGATAATACCCATTACCATTAGGGTTGTTATAGATGAATTCAGAGAAAGTCAAATACTTTCTTTCCATGTCAGATAATGTTATGGATATATTTTCTGTTTTTTCTTCGTGAGTTAAGAGGGTTTCATTCACTTTCTCCTTTGAGAGTGAGCTTGTTCTCGGGAACTGCTATCTTTAGCTTTTATCTTTGAAGGATAGACATTTTCTCGAATACCTTGAGATATTTTACCTCTTAGACAAGGATATATCTCATGTCCTAATGTTATCAAGAATTTGTTATGCCTCGGCTTTTTCCTTCGAATGGGACTCCAAGATACTGACAAAGCCCACCTTATTTGATGTTTTTAGTCTCTAAGGAGACCGAGGAGACATCATCTGCTCACATTTATCCTAATCTTTAAAACATTTTCATGAGATTTTGTGAAATATATGACTTAGACCTAATGTCATCAGATATCTTTTGTAAATTTATTACTTTTCTTCAATTGAAATAAGAAATATTATAATTTCTGAGACTATATTCATTTCTTCACCATATCGGCTGGGAGATATCATGCACCTCTTGATGTTATTCGACATTCTCAAGCCAAAAAGTATACAAGAAAAATCACGCATCTTATATGATTTTTTAAATTGTAATAACTAAGAAGAGTTTGTCATCTAGACAATCTTCTAAATTTTGTACTCATTTTCCTGCTGTGATTTTTTATAACCCTTAACTCGAGCTTTATTAGTTTCTATTATAAAAGGTTTAGGTAATAAAAATACCTCAAATTTATTAATCTCTTTTATTATTGCAAGTAACTCTTTTTCATTAATATCATAATTAATCTGATTATTATTAAAAGTTTCACTTTTATAACGACATATTTCTCCTAAATCAGTCTTTAAAATTGATGCCCAATACTTGTCTGAAGCATTAGTTTGTAATATTAAATTGTCATTTTCATTTGACAATTGTAATTTTGGTAAATCTGAACATATATTTTTTAATCTCTTAACTATCATGGTATGTTTTTCACTCCATCATGTGTGATTTTTCTTTGTTAACAACTTTAATAATTCCTATCTTTCTCTTACTAAATCTTTTATAAAATCAGAGGAATAATTTAAACATCCTAAAATTTTTTGTATCATTTCTTTAGTTCTCAATTCATCAGGGAAATCTTTTATTTTTTCGGTTATATGTGACTGTAATTTTATACCTTTAGAATCTATTATCATTCCTAGAAACTCTATTTCTTTTTCTTATTCTAACTTTCTTTTATAAGAACTATACCATGTTCTTAGAGTGTTATGAAAATATTCAAATGTTTTTCTACATCTTTTCATTATCTCAGCAGACAACATATCATCACTGTAATACTATTATAAAGATGAATAATCCGAGAATAATTTATCTATTTTTCTTTGGAAAACCCGAGGGAGTATTTTTTAACTAAAACGCATTACAATCATTCCAGAACAATGCACTTATGCTGCATTCAAACTGTAATAAGTATACTGTCATTATCCATTTTTATTTGCCAAAATCCTGATTTACAATCAAATTTACTGTAATAGTTTTTCCCTCTTGCTAGATTTATTAATATTTCTTTATTTGGGATATAATATCCATCAAATTTGGTATTCTTATTAACTTCCTTGTAATTTATCACTATTTTTGCTTTTCCTCTTTTTATCTCACTATGTTTTCTTACCATAAATGCAGGGCTACTATGTGGGCTTTTACTCTCTCTTATTAGATTCATTTCCATCAATTCGTGAATTTGTATTCTAAAATCTTCTATATCTTCTTGTGAATATATCATTGGTTTGACTCTAATAACCTTATTAGGGTTTATCATTTCTAATTGACAATATATTTGTCTTTTCCTAATATTTTAGTGCTGGTTACTAAAATTTTCAATTTTTTACATGTGTCATGGATCTACTTTATAAGTAATAGATATTTATTTTTTTGTTCTCCATTTTCCGCTTTTGGCCAGTAATTTTATCCTAAAAGGTTTTAATATTCTAGGTATTCTTATCCAGTGTTTACAAGGTGTTTTAAATATTATAGTATAAATTGTTTGTTGATATATTGAGAATTGTTGTAAAAAGTTATTTCCTAATATAATATCACATTCTATATTGTCATATTGGTAAACTTTTCCTATTGTTATTATTTTATTATAGATTATTATTTCCACGCTTTCTTTTTGCTTTTTAATCTTTTCTTTATTTCTAGTTTCACCTTTTATGTAGATTTTAGTGATCTTTCTGTCTTTTTAATTAAAAGCTTTTAAATATCGTTATTTCGATCCCGTGTCTATTAACTTTATTGATGTATATAACTTTAGTTTCCTGAATATTAATCTTTATAATAATTATAGTAAGGGAATGTAATTTCATGACACCCTTACCTTTGGGTCCCGCTCGACTAGCCGCCAACTTGTGGAAGATTCTACTTTTAGTCATCGGCAAGATTTAAGTCTTTGCAATCGAACCTAAGCACTCATTCGCCTGGCTGACACCAAGCTATCAAGATCACTCGATACGTCCCTTCACCGGGACCCATTCATTCATATTTAAATTAAAATATGAGACTAACACACTTAGATACAGTCCATAAGAGTCCGATCATGACCCTCTTACCAATATTACATACCTTACTATATTAGCAATAGTCCAAAATAATTTAATTACAATTTTTTTTATACAAAATTACGTGTTGGAACTAGTTTGATCTAAGCACTTTTACAAAATGATTTATCAAGGCCACATGTCTGCCTTCACAATCACGACTTATCCGAGCATCGGTCCACCCAGATCGACCCCCGCACCCGAAAGACGTCCCATTAAGGGTGAACTACTCCCAGCCAGAGAATACCTCCACAAGGGCTACTCCCACCTAAGGCATAAGTAATGTTTACTTAACATTTCACATTCACATTCCAATAAGAACATGCCAATTCTATATGGAATCCTACATGTCATGCCATGAAATGAGACGCAACTCATCATGTACCATGCTCACGAGTCCTCACCGACTCCCTCACACAACATCTAAGTCCATGTGTGAAAAACCGTCATTCTGAATGACATCCAATGATCATTTTCAAAACAAAATTTATTTGTTTATAAACCAAAAGCTTTCTAGATGATACATCATAATGATCATTTTATTTTCAAAATCCATGCGCCGTGGGTAATGGTGATTTTTGCGCTCAGATCGCAGCTCTGCAAACCTAGACATTTTTACTAGCCCACGCTAGTGGACTATGTTCGGACTACACTACCGGTCTTTCACCCTGGGATTCATCCCAACTTGCTGATACCCTACACATATTTTCTTTACCATTTCAATCGTCCGTGCAACTCTGTTGGACGTTGTCCCATTTAACCAAGCCCACCTAATCAAACACCAAACGCAATGTCGATTTACCAACCATGCACTCACACCCATTTAATGCGATGTCCCCGTACATATGCAATGCAATTATGTCATTGCAAGTTATATCATGTCACATGCATAATGAATGCTGAGAGATATCGACATACCATATTTTTATACTCGTGATCATGGATAATTATATCAACCAAGACATAATTCTATGACCAATCCATGTCAATATATCTAAATACGATTTATCAACATAAATCAAGATACAACCCAAAAGATGTCAGACAACAAATGAAATTCATACACAAATGAAAATAAAGCTACAACCTGCCAAATTTGCCAACCGGCCCTCGGGGAATTGTTTCATAAATTTTCCATAAACAGGCCACACATAGAGGCCATGAACTAGCCACAAAACAGTCAGAAACTGTCCAATACAACTCTTTGAAAAGAGCATGAAACCCCCAAAGATGTGAGCACCAACCATTCACCGCATACGGCATTCTGGGACCAAAGGGCTTTCCATAAAGTCCAAGAACGTGCAACCGTTCAAACGAAAGCAGGTCGCCCAAAGTGGAAGTTTTGATTTCACAAGGGTGTGCGAAACAAACGACAAATTCTCAGAAATGAGTGCTACTTGGAACAATTTCTAACCATACTTCATGCCAAGTATCATGGATAAATTATATCTAACACACATAATTCATCAATCAACACCAAGTATATTAATCAAACAAGGCGACAACTTGGTACTGTACAATTGTGGCATGGCAGCTCCACAAAAATGGAAAGAAAAGCCCACACACACGTGAAGCCACACATCCGACTACTCTCACCGAATGGGCTTCTAAACTAAGTCCGTAATTTCTGGTCTCATTTAAAGGTTAAAACAATCTTCAAGACGTCATAAATGGCTGTGAATTTAGCCACAAAACAGTCCCAAACTTAGCCTTAATCAACCCCGGATTCGACTACCTCATCTGGCCAACACCCAGCCAACCCAAATTGCAAGAAAAATAGTCCAAATTTGTTCAAATTCGACCTCACTCCAAAATGGTCTCTGTATCACCAATAATTCGGTCCAAATTGTCATGAACCAACCCTATGGTTAGGGCCGAACCCAATGGCCATTGAATGACACTTAAGCATGAAATAACCATAGTAGGAGAAACCCCTATCTCTTGGAGCATGAACACTGCCTAATTCTGTCCAAGCAACGCTTAAATGGAGGGAGAGCAAATTCTACCCTCCTCCCTTCTCCTCATTTTCCTTTCCTTCTTTTCCTTTTCTCTTTTTCTCATTCTTTCCCTTTCTTTTCCTTTTCTTTCTTTTCTCTCTTTCCTTTCTTTCTATTATGCTCCTCTCCATCAAACCGATTCTGCACTAATCTCTAACTCCTCAATTTGATGCAATGCACTGACATGCACTCGACACTCCGATTTTACTATGCCATGTGCCATGTTCATGTATGGCACACATGGCTTTACTTCAAGCCGTGTTCTCTACCTTTCACCCTTCCTAGTGACACTGCCTCATGATGCCAAGCGCTCACTTCTTTGGTATGGCCCCTGTGGGCTAATTACGCCACATTGTTCAACCTTCGTTGTCTCAAAAAACGTGAAATTTCGACCATCTTGGAATTCGACGAAAATCGTCCGGATAACTAGATTTCGCGAGATGAATTCAATAGTGAGGTCCGTTTTGTCATCCGAGATCTAGAGAGATATCTAGGTTTACAACTTGTACCGTAACGATAATTGATAATTTTGTGAAAAATTTCAAATTTACTCAGGTTTTCACAATTTCTTTTATTTTTGTCTTTCTAGGAAAATACATATGTCTTCACTATATATTTCTATTCTTTCTTTTGTAATCTTATATTTATCTAGTCTATCTAGGAAACTATTTCCTAAGAGAATATCATAGTGTCCATTTCCTTGCATTATGTTATCTTTATAGCAATCTACCAAAAAGATTATTCCTTGTAATCTTATGGTATTTCTACCTTTAAATTACATTCTAATGTTTGGTCATCATAATTTTTAAAAACATATGGGCTTGTTATATTTTCTATCATTTCACATTTATCAACTTGTATATGGTTGCAACTAGCACGTGTATCTATTAAAATTCTTGTTTCTTCAACTTCTCTTTCTCCATTGTAATAATTTCCCTTTATCAGGAAAGGTGAATGTACATCTTCTCTTATTCTTTGGAAACTATCTCTCCTTGTATTATTTTTTATATTGTTTCCTATTAAGGAATTTCATCTAAATATGGGTAAATCAATTCTTTGTATACAACCTTCTTCAGGAATATCATCTTCAAGACTTAAAATGTAATTTGTTGGAATTTCTATCCTATCCAATTTTTGAGGTTCTATTATCTTGGCAATTTCTCTACATTCATCACTAATTTCTATAAATTGCTTATCTTGGTAAATCCTTCCATAGTTTGAGTTTGATAGTGTGTACAAAGCACTATAATACATTGTCATTACATTATTACCTTGTTTCATAAAGTCATTCCTTAAGAATTTGAAATATAAGCTTAGACTATTATCAAAATCTTATCTCCTAAATTAATGTTATATTTCAGGGTAACTGTGGAACACACTCCTCTATATGCTAAATTTCCTCGATACTTCCTAGGTAGCTTACGGTGTTTGTATCACTTTATCATGTAAACTTAAAACTATTATAGTATTTAGATTCTCAAAGGAATAAATGGATTTATTATTATCTCAGACCCGCTAAATATACATATTTTATTTTTTCTCTTATATTTTCATTTTTTATTTTGCTTAATGTTTCTTTTATAGTCTCTTTTGTTAATAGATTAAGCTTTATGTTTCTTTTAGCTTTGTTAATTGTTATACTTCTTTCTATCTTTTGATATTCATGGATTGAATATTTTCTTTGCATATATCTCTTATTTAGGTATCTTAGTAGTCCTTTTCTTAGGGCTTTTAGATTGAAATTTAGATTCTGGATTTTCTATAATTTTCTATTATCAAAAGTGCTTTTCAATCTATATTTTATTGATATTTTTTAGACTAATAATCCCAAATCTCAGAAACATCATCTTTCTCACTATTTCCTCGTCATCTCGAATCACTTTCTGAGGGACTATTATCATTCTCACTATAGATACTACTCATTTCACTATCAAAAGTTAGTATACTTTTTAAGTCATCTTCATTGTTTTCTCCCCATATAATAAATGTCTTTTTTTCTTTTTGACATTCATTACTGTAATGTTCTAATTCTCCACATTTCCAGCATTTGCTTTTGTCTTTGATGCATTGTGTAATATATCTTTGTAATTAAATCTTTTCAGAATATTTTTTAAAATGGTTTTCTCCATTCTTTCCTAAATCTTTTATATTTTGTAAATTTTTTTCCTGATTTTCCTAATTGTTTTCCAAATTTTCTTTTCTTATACTCCTTACACCCTCATTTTCCTGAGATATTATCTATCTTATCACAAAATATCTTCTCTCAATTTCTTGCACCTTTTACAATATATCTCTGGATGCATAATTCTGTTAATCTTTTCTTTAAAAATTATATTCCAGCTCCTAGAGTATCAGCATCATTTGTTCTTATTTTTTCATATTCTTCTTGAAAACAATACTCCATTTTCCTAGTAACTTCACAGTATGCATTCGCTAAGATTGTCATGTTTATATTACTATCAAATGCATCATAATACTATTTTCTAAACACGCATATTCATATATGTCTTTCATTTTACAAATTCAGAATCGTAGTTTCCGAATTTACGCTTTATGAATAATAAATTTCGCTGACAATTATGTATTTGACTGAAATCACAAATGAATAGTAAATTTCGAAAAACAAGCCCCGAAAATAAAAAAATGTTCATAATAATGTATTGAGTCTAAAGAAGCTGAAATAGATTAAAACGAAATTATGTTAAGAGGTGAAAATGCAATTTGTCTGAAAAATGGCAAAACGGTAATTTATCATAGAAAGATATGAAATTTTTCTAAATCTCGGATGACGAAATGGACTTCACTGTTGAATTTGTCTGCTTAAATTTAGATTACCAATGTAATTTCGAGACACCTGATTTTCACTTAAATTCGAGGCGATTTCAAGGCGAGTGGACTTAAAACGAGATTTTTAGAAAATCCTTAAATGTCAATATTTAAAAATGTCCATTTAAGATAAATGGAACTCAAACCTCGATGAAATAAATCGCTTTTGAAATAAACGGAACTAAATAAGGTGTGACATCGTGGCGCGATCGCACACGTGTCCACACCATAATAATCACTAAAAACGAAAATATCTCAAAACGAGGGCTACATTGCCAGGTACGAATCACAAGATTCCGCTGGGCCCGGGCCGGCTCGGTTTTCATGAAAATTGAGAAAAGGTGGTGTCCCGGAACCACGCATTCGGAGGTAGGGTTCTACCTGGTTAATTTCGTCTATGGCAAAGGCCCGCCGACGGTTTGGGCTTTTTTTCCTCCGAATTCACGATCAGATTGCCATAACTTGGTCATCACTCATCCGAATTGAGTGGATTCAAATTCTCGGATAAACTAGACTTAGAGAACATATCTCTTGAAATAAATAATCCAAATTCTCGACCCCTTTGACTTAGGAATGCATTCAAAGTGGAGCCTGTCAAAGTGGGCTTTTCCCCCGTTATGTTTCAGACTCCATGATCGTAGCCACATAACACTATCACTCATCCAAATTGAGTGATTTCAATTGTCGGATGAATCCAGACTCCATAGGAGACCATATTTCCTTGAAATAGGTCTATCCAAATTCCGACCCATTGGGACTCAAAAATGTATTCAAAGGGGAGCTATGTTAAGACGCTTCCTGCCTGCTTGAAAACCGAGTAGTCCCAAGGAGCTAGACATTCTGAGTTTTTGTGATCCGATTTGGTGATTCCAAATGGAGAAGAAACCTTAAGAACCAGATTCTTCAAATGACTAAAGAACAAGTGTCAAATTATGGATTAAGACCCTCAAATCGGTATCATAGATCAAGCCTGGCAGTAAAACAGGAGTAAATTGACCAATGAACGAAAAGGCCATAACTTCTTTTGTCCGAACTCCGTTTGGTGTTCTTGGACTCTATGGAAAGCCCATTGAGCTAAGACCCTAGCCATATTTTTGTAGAGGATAGGGATGATCGTAACATACGAGCACTTATGTTTTGCACAAAGTGCCAAGAGCTGCTTATGTCGAGCAAATAATGGTTGCATGACCATTTCACAGATGTCAGGGGCTATTGTAATGGTAGTAATTTCCATGAGTTAGCATAAGAAAAGCATGAGAATAAAGAGGCTTGAAGTCTAAACGATTTTTAATTAACTGGAAGGTGATTAAATGCTTAAGGGTGTAAGTGGCTACTGAAAGTATATTATAGTTACTTGTTTAACTGAAATGATTAAGGTATGGATGTTAATGGATTTTATGGATAATGTGACTGTAGGAGGCGCGATTACGATAAGTGCGGAGGTGGAGTTTTTAAAGGAGGAAAATGGCTTAAATAACTAAGGTGAGGGAAACAAAATGTTTAAGGTATATATATATATACAATATGAAATGAGTATGATTTCCATAGTTTTATAAAGCATGTGTTGAGAATATATGAAATGATTATGGTTTCCATAGTTTTATAAAGTATGATTTATGATTTCCATATTATATGAAATGTTTATGAACATATATTCTATATATATATATATATGTTCATATGAAAATGTATGAATCCATGGTTACCTTATGTTACAAAGATAAAGTTAAAGGAAAGTCGACTAAAATACTTTACGCGTGCATGGTACATGTGCGGGGAAAAGGTTAGATTTTTTTATAGAGGAAGGAAGATGATGCATATCAATATGCACGTGAAAAGTAATTAAAAGTTTACCAACGTATAATGTGATTTTATTCCATAGTGCAATGGTATTTAAAAGAAAGACATGATTTATCTAGAGGTCTCAAATACCTGATCGTAAGACCGTTTTCCCCAGATTCTTTCATGGCCAATGGTGGCATAACTAGCGCCAATTTCTGAGGTTCCTCGGGGCCACCTGATCGTAAGACTGCTTTCCTGAGGTTCTTTATGGACTAAATCTGGTTAACGATAGTATGTCTCCATTGATATGATGAATTCAAAAGGAAAAGAAAGTATATTGAAAAGATATGTTGATAATTGTTTTAATATTACTGTATTTGAATTATATGGAAAAGAAAGTAAAAATAAATGTTTATAGAAATGAGATCTCTATACAATTGTTTTACACTAAATGGAATACAAAGGAAAAGAATGCAAATTACAAATGTTTAAAATGAGATCTCTATATAATTGTTTTACACATTGTATTTGAACTATATCTAGCTATTATTTTCCTATGAACTCATCAAACAGCCCTTTAGCTCACCCTTTTCTAAATAGTTTATGGGCAAGACTCCATTTGCAGCTGAAAGATCCTCCCGCGACACTCCGCCCCTCACGTGATTTACTCCACCTTTGAAAATGTATATTTTTGTTGTAAATAACTACTTATGCACCTTTATTTTGTAATATATAGGTTTTAAAAGATTGTTTATATATCTTAGTGTCTTAAAATGATTTTAAAGTTTGATTTCAATTTGGTTGTATGACTCGATGTCCCATTATTGATGTGGAGTAAATTAAATTGTTTTATTACGTGTGTCAGGAATTGGGACATGTCCAAAATGAGAAACTTTTGCCCATTTCTATAGCGCTTTAATGTTTAAAAAAAAATTGGTCCCACCATGTTTCATAAGATTTTAATGGAAAACGTGAATCGTATAAATGAGTTCGCTTCCATTTATTCACTTTTAAAAAGGCTAAAAGGAAATGAAAGGTTTTTTTTTTCGAACTGAATACCGAGGGTCCCCTGAAAGAGGTATGAAACCTGTCATCCCTTCAAGAATTGTGGCACTTATTTAGCTTCTCTTATATATTTTCTTCTTTGTTCCATACTATCTGTCATCTATAATTCTCCTAGGAATTCATTTACTATATATCTAATAAAAGTATCTACACCTTCGAATATGCTACTTTCAAAGGCTACATGAGTGTTATTTGTGTTTACATTAAAACTAGGGATTGATAATCATTCTACTCATTTTCTAAATACATCTCAAGCATGTCTTATCATTATTTGAGTCTTAGTATTATTATCCTAATTTGTTCCTGTGTCATAAAGTATAATGTCTTTGCTTGTGACCATTTATTTAACACTGTTTTAATATCCTTTTGACAGTCTATATTTAGGTATACACCTGTATACACCTGTATTTCCTAATTGTTCAATTTTTGTCTCTCTTGGTTCATATTTGGGTATTTTGCATTGTTTTTCAAATGTATTTGAGTATTCGCCTTTTATTTTACTAGGTCCTTCTACATGTCCTATAAGATTCACATCTTTTTTTTATTCTAAATTCATTCTTTATATTTCTATCATTATATTTTATATTTCACTTTCACTTATTTGACTCATTCTTCGTCTTCTATTATTTGTTTTCCATCTTTTATTTTTCTGTCTTTCTAACTCCAAATATTGTTCTAATATCTTTTCATCTAGGCTTCCTTTTTCTATGTCTTCTTTTTTTATTGTTCTTTCAAGATATTTTCTAAATATTATTTGTTTTACTATTTTTCCAATTGTTCCTTTAACATATTTTGAGTCTTTTCCTATACTAATAAGAGTATTTTGTTGTATTTCTATATTTATCATTCTATTTTCTAATTTGTTCATTTTTCTTCAATTTTTCAATGATATCTCGTTTTTTTACAAAGCCTTTTAATATTTCTTCCATTAATATTTAAATTTAGATTCCATGTTATTTGGTTTTTTATAACTCTTATTTCACAAATTTTTTCACTTTAAGAATCAGATATTTTTTATTTCTTATTTTATCTTTGATATAAATTTTTATTTTCCTTTGCATTAGGGTTTTAATTATTATTGGATGTTTCTCCATTTCTACAACGTTTTATTTTTTCTATTACTTTTCTTGTTATTTCTGGATCTAGATTAACTCTAAAGGGTAAATATTCATTGTAATTTTCTATTATGTCATGTATTATTATATCTATAAGTTCTATATATATTTTTGGACTAGCTTTTATAGACAAAGGTAAATTAATCTCTAAACATTCCATAACCATTTTATGTATTGTGTTTTTCGATTCTTTCCATTTTACTATTAAAGTCTTTTTACATAAATTTTTTTCTTTTTCTAAATATTTGTCTATTGATTTCTTGTACTAATGTTTTAGCTGTCATTTCACTTACTTTAATTGCTCTATATTTCAACTTTCTATCTGTATATAGATGACTATAAAATATTTCAATAGATCATCTCCGATTATGCTTCTTGAATATTATTATCAATGCTATTATTACCAAATTTAAATCTAAAGTTATGTCCATCAAATATATTTTGTTCTTAAATTTTCTATCTGGCTTTTATTAATCTTTTATTCTTCATTTCCTGAGGGAGATTTAGTTGTATAATTGTCATTGATTATTGTAAAGATATTTGAGACTTAGAGATATATAATGTATTTAATATCCAATCATTTGTTAAAATTTTTAATTTATAATAGGTTAAAGATTTTATTAATACAATGCCATATGGATCATAATTATCTTTTTCTTCTATTATTTTCATGATTTTTAAAACTCTAATACAAAAATTCTTGTGTTATATCCTGTTTTAGGATTTTCAAGTATGTTTAAAGATAAAGTCTTTTTTAGACTATTATTTGACTAACTTTACTATT
>JAEQBH010002804.1:0-121187 GCA_016808115.1 Tetrastigma voinierianum
AATCTCCATAGAAAAACCCTAGCAATCACAGTAACCACTGAACATCCAGACACTTGATTCCATACAAAAATACCTTTGTTCTTCTCCTTAACTTCTCCTTCCTCTTCTTCCTCTTCTTCTCTCTTCTTCTCCTTTTCTCCTCCATGCAGGTGCCTTAACTTTTTGAGAGACCAAATGAATTATTTTGGTTGTCTCCCCATTTAAATATTCTTTCCTTAAATTACAATTTGGTCCTCCATTTCTTTTATATTGCCAATCAACTTATTTTATTGCATTTAGGCCCATGAACCTCATTGAGGTCAATTCTAATAAGTGCAAACCCCTAACAGCCCTTAAGAAATGTTTTGATTGGCTCTCATAGAAATATCTCCATTCTCAGTTTTATTCCTTTTGTCTTATCTTTGCTTTTATCTTTTGATTAAAAAACGTTAAAAATATTCTACATGGTGGAATCTAAACTTCAAATTGACCGCTGAAATATTCTAATTAAATCCTTCACGATGGATTCAGGGCTTTGAAATCACGAAATGGATTTAAAATCATTAAAATCGAATCGGACAATAGCGTATTGTGCAGTCGTTCGAATCACTTTTAGGCTATCGAAGCGATTTCCGTTTCGCTTTATTTGGTTCGTTAGTCTTTGTGAGTATATTACGGACATTTTAGTATTTTCATTATTATTTAGAAAAATTTCAGCAGGCCCCGAATTTTTCGATCCGGGAAATCACTATTCACTTAAATCTCCTATTATCTTCTCAAAATATCGGTTCGAAGTCATAGGAGCGAAATTTGCTCTAAAGTCCTTTGCAAACCACACTCGAATTCGGATATAATAAGAAAAATCATTATTCCTTAAGGGCATTCGTGATTTTAATTTTAGAAAGATTCCACTTCATGTCCAAATGACGTCCGGAGCATTCTAAATTCTAATCTACCCTCGTTTCTATCATTGGACCTCTAATCAGTTCAAAAACTACTATTATAACATTCAATAAGGTTGGGGTTTTACAATTGGTGCTCACATCCTTGTTGAAAAAAATGATTGTTGCAACAAGTGTGCTAATTGTTGGTTGTGTGGATGTGAGGAGTTGTGTGCTGAAGTGGCCAATACATGGCAGGTTGTCAACTATCTTAGGTGCATGATATGCCATGAATTAGCCTAGTGTTATAATTTATGCAATAAATTATGGTTTGGAATGTTTTGGGCGAATGGCCATAGTTTGGTTCCACAAGTGGGCAGAATTAACTAATGAGTGGGCTGCCACGGACAGCCCACTGCTCATTTAGGGACTGTCAAAAACAGTCTCGGTTTGCTTGGTTGGACCGAAATTGGTCCATGTGTATTTCAAGCAAATCTTTGTAACGATTAGGATGGCTTGAATTGTGTGAAGAAATTATTACTTCGCATATAATTAAATGTGTTAACATGATGTAGAATTATATAAAAATATAATTGTGTGTAAGTCATTGGAAATAAATGGTGATTAGCTCAAGTGAGCTAATTTTGATGTTATTGGTAAGAATAAATAACATGTGGTATGTATGTGAATTTTTCGATATATGCATGATGATATATTGGCATGTGTTGCATGAAAATGGCATAATGCATTTCATATCTTTGCCACAAGGGGCAGCCTAGAAATTAGGTGTGAGTGCATTAAAGTAGAAAGAAATGAAAAATGGAAAATGGTTGTGAAAAGGAATTTCAAGGGAAGATTACTGGAGAAATTGGGTTGGGAGATTGTCTCGATGATTCGCGTCGAAGGCCATGAATTGTTTGGAGGTTATCAACAAGTCGCCTCGGAGGGTTATCCGATAGATTTCTGAGAAATTCGGTAGCATGTTTCGAGCAGAGCCCCTTTTGTTTGAAAGCGTGTCTCTCACACTTGACTTAGGCATGCGTGAGGAGTCGGTGAGGGCTCGAAGTGGGAAAGGGTGGTCATTCTCATCCATTTCATGCATCAGGCATTGAGTAGAACTATATGTTTTGCTTGAATGTTTTTGGTTGCCATTATGTGCATAGGTGAGAGTAACCCATGTAGGAGATTATCACTTTGGGCATTGCTCACCTGTCGAGAAAAATTATTTCAGGTACGAGGGTGTTCGGAGGACGCTCACTAGAGACGTTTTTAAGAAGAAAGTCGGATTGACATTCATTTTGTATAACATGTATTAAAACTCTAACTTTTGATATATGTTGGTTAAGAGTAATGTAATAACTCTTGAACTATTGTAATATAGTTGATGTATTTTGGTGAGTATGATGTGTAGGCCAATGTGGCCATTTTTACCCGTATGTGGGCCCGATGTGGTCGTTGTATAATATTGGGACAGGTTACCATGTTTTTATACAGGTTTTATTTTGGGTAGAGCTCCCCGTACAAAGGAGACTCTACCCGATTTTCGTTAAATCTTGAGTCTTGGAAAAAGGGGACTCAATGGAGTGATATAGATTTTAGGCAGCCCACGAATATTAAGTGGGTTGACGGGTTGTCAACGGACCAGAAATGGGACGTCATAACATCCGTGTAAGAAGCTTTGCGCTTAGTGGAACATAAGCATGGACAACCACCACGGTGACCGTCGTAAACATACATATGCTTCATATCTGTGAATATCTTATTTCTTATCATTTGACCATTACATATCATGTTTCTATTCTATGTCTTTGCATATGTCATCTCTATACTTTTAATTATTACTTTGAGTTTCTATACATATTCATATTCTGTTCTATAACTTAATACTTTTCATGTTCTATTTTATTCTTTCAATATACTGTTCTTATACTTTTTCTTTTAATAATATATATACATATTTTTTAGCTACTGTACTTTTCGTATACTTTCATATCATATCGTATACTTTTCATATCATGTGACTTTCTATCACATTCTTATACATCTTATACATCACGAATATATCTAAAAAATAACCAGCTAGTTTTGTTTTATTTTGCCATCAACGCTGCATAAGTGAAACAGTGAGGAACCATTTATTTACATGTCATGCGGGAATTTAATTGTCCCGTTGGTGAGAACCGAGTTAGGATTTTACTTTAGTGGGGCAATCTCTAATTATAAGAATATATTTGGATTTCATAATCTTTAATTGTAATATTTTTTAGGATTTTAAATGGGGATAGCGCACAGCCTCCTCCACCCTTTCTCGGCTGGGACACGAATGTGTGCTCTCTTTTTTTTTGTATGTCTGTATGTTTAAGCGATCAATCTTTCTACCCAGGTATTATGGATATGAGAAAATTTCAGCAGCAATTTCAGCAAAGATCTTGTTTATTGACTAGAGAGTGGGGAAATAAAAACCCAAAGAATCATGGAAAGACTTTGACTCACAATTTTTTTTAAAAGCAAAAAATAAAAATAAAGCGAAGAAATATGAGTGGAAGGCTTCTTGGAAACTCCAAACAAATTTTCAAAACAACCATGAAAGGACATTGACTCCTAGCCAAAGGAATGTGAAAGCAAATATGAGGAAAGTAAAGTAAAGTTAAAGTATACCAACCATAAGAATATCTTTACAAGATTTGACCAAATATCTTTTGAGTGAAGAACTATTATTCAAGAAAGAATATCTATAATTAGAAAGAAAAAAAAACCCTAAAGTAATAACAAGATAACTCCAATGATCCAATTATGAATAAATCAAGTCTTGTAATATTTCCAAATAGAAAAAAAAAGAAGTGCAAGCAAACATATTAATAACGAGGAGATACACATTTTTGCTATATTACTAATACTTGTACTTCCTCTACTACCCTGATTGAGAAAAAGTTATATATGAAGCCTAAAACAAAAAATATGATGATTCTATTTTTTAAATATTTTCAAAAATCTAATAGTTTATAATTTCTAATAACATCAGTATCCGTTGAAGGTTATCTTATATCACATGAATCATATTAGGCGAAGAAGAATAATTTTATAATACTTTTTTTATCTAAAGTGAGAAAATACATGAATAATTTGTTTTTGTAATTATAATGATAATAATAATACTCATGGACACTCGACTAACCTTTACACAGGAATTATTGCAGGTGGAAGTTGTAAGTGGTAGTAAAAAAGTCTTTGGTGAGCAGAATGAGAATACCATAAAAAAGGCTCTTCGTTCAAATTATTGCAGAATGACACTGACTGACAAACAACTCTTGCAATTGTAGATATGCTCTCCATTCAATAGAGTTTTAGCCTTAAGTGGGACTTTTTTATATTCAATGGTAGACCCCGTTTGCAAACCATCTCATTACTTTCTGGTGGAAAATAGCGAAAACTTCCCAATAAATCCTCCACCTTCCCAGCTTTCGTCTTCCTCCATTAACTCGAATCTAACCAATCATATTGTTAGATCATTACAGGATTAGAGAAAGTAAAAAAATTTGCGAGAAAAGACCATTACAAGAACAAAACCCGAAAACCAAATAATACGAAAATGTCGAGTCTCGTGAGCGTCACGATCTCCTTAAAACAGATTCGTCGTCTCCCTGGTGCTAGGAGAAGTCACTTCAACGTCTGTTTCCCAGGATATAACGGCGGACAAGCAGTACCTCAACACAGACCTTTCTTTCAAATGATGAAACTCTGTCCGAGGCTATCTGCCCGAGCATGTGGCTCTTTGATAAACTCAAACCAAAGAAAAACCTCTTTTCGAATAAGGAATCTCACTTTTATAGGCTCAAGAGTGAGACCCTTAACGTCGGAAACCAGCGTTTGGCAATAGCGTTTGGACCTCCACGCCCTTTGGACTCCTCAAGGAGTAAATGACAATGAATGTCATTTATTCCAACACATACTTGAATATATTGCACAACCAAGCTTTCCATTTTGTATGTCCTGTATGTTTAAGCATGCAGTCAATGCTCTACCAATTGAGGTGTGCATTTGGATGTATTTTCTTTTGAAATTTAAGTACATGGATATGAGAAGATTTCTTGCCAATTTCCACCAAAGATCTTGTTTATTGGTAGAGAGTGAAGTCAAAACCCAAAGTCGTGGAAAGACTTTGACTCCTATTTATTTTTTTAAAAAGAGAAAAAAGAAAAAAGAAAATTAAAGAGAAATGAGTGGAAGGCTTCTTGGAAACTCCAAGCAAATTTTCAAAACAACCATGAAAGGACATTGACTCCTAGCCAAAGGAATGTGAAAGCAAAAAATGAGGAAAGTAAAGTTAAAGTATACCAACCATAAGAATATCTTTACAAGATTTGACCAAATTAATATCTTTTGGTGAAGAACAGTATTGGCTCTGCTTTGCTCTTTGGAAGAATATCTATAATTAGAAGAAAAAAAAAAAACCTAAAGTCACCTGGATCGGATCTCCAGAAAAGTCTAGGACCACTTGATTCCACTTCTTAGATTTGCTAGTCATTTTTCCATCATCTCAATTTGTTCACCAAATACTTGCGCTCGGTGAATCGGAGAAATGGAAATCAAGATTTTTCTCCATAATTTATTTTTCCTGTTTTTCACATTCCAACTCATACTTGCTACGCTCATTTTCTACATGTGGTATCATCCATTGGTAGCGTTTGTTTGATTTCTTGACCATTTCAGCAAACGGTTCATCTCATCTCTTTTCTCATTTTTTTTAATATCTCAACAATTTCATTATTTCCTCATCCATCTTGGTTTGGAGATGAATCTTCTCCTCTTTAAAAATAAAAATATGTTATAAAAAATTATTAAAATAATCATATTATTATTATAATAATAAAATAATGAAAGAATAATAGTATAATAATAAAATAATAATGAAAGAATAGTAGTATAATAATAAAATAATAGATGAGTAGAAATAGAGATGGAAATAGAAATCTTTTAGAGCTTGATTTTTGATAAAATATAATCTCTTTATATAAAGATAGAGTGAAATATAGAGATGTTTTGGAGATGTAGGCCCACCCTAGCCCACTCGACGAGGGGTGGTCCCTCACGGGCTATAGGGGCATGTCGATGCTTAACAAGCCTCGGAAGCTGAGCTCGAACCCCAGACGAGGGCGTATTGAAATGGGAACGCTCTAAAACACCAGCTAAATTGTGAAACGGTTTGTAGTGAGTCTTTCATTGTATGTCGCTATTCGCTGGTAGCTACTGCGAGCTAACGAGGCATGGGACATGCCTGCTAACGGACCACCTCGGCCAGTGAACGTAAAGCATGTACGCCGGGCACCCACACAGCCCTCGGTGGTCGCTCCGCAGTATAGGGGTATGTCCCGTACTTACTTTCTTTCGCCTCCGTGAGACTCGAACCAGGCCAAAAAGGGACGTATTGAAATGGGGCTTATTTCCTTTCTCGCGAGCTACTAGCCCCGAGTTGGTAGTGAGAGTGCTCCCACGTCATATGTCCAATCTTGAGTGGCAGAAAGGACATGCCCACATAACGTGGTGGTTCACCAGTGATGAACCACTAACCTCAAATTCCACAGAGACTATCCCACAGCTCACGGGGTTTCTTTAGCCTCGTGACAGACACAGGACCATGAGCTTAGGTACCCATTCGAGGTAGTTCCCTTCCACAGTAGAAGCTGAGTGACGGTTGGTGAGTGGAAGCTACTACAAGATAATTCACTCCTGATCTGGATGTTATGACTAGCCCTGTAACTCAGGATAACCTCTGATGATTCTGGCTCCCTCCGTCGGAGTGGGCCGGGGGGGTGAGACACCTTGATATAAGACGCCTTTTTTTTTGTAGGGCCCCACCTGGCCCTCGACGGTGGTCCCACTCCTGAGCTATCCCCTAGCTCACGGGGTTCTTTGCGCCTCGTGAATCGAGACACGAGACCATGGGCTTAGATACCCATTCGGTGGTTCCAGCTTGCCAGCGGGCTACTAGCCCGGGTTGGTGGTGGGGCCCCTCAGTGGAAGTATCTGCTTCATCGGTCAGTGATGAGCAGAGGCTGCTGTGGTGGGACCACCCCCTCGTCGAGGTAGACCGGGGGTGGGGCCTTGAGATGCTCTTAATAATGATTGAGGTGGTGGGGGTATTGGCACCATAAATCAAAGACAAAAAAAATTTAACAAAAAATAATAATACTATAATTTAAAAATAATTATTCAATTTAACAAAAAAATTTAAAAAGACAATCCTATAATTTTTATTTAAATTTTAATGATAATGTTTATTTAACTCTAAAGTGAGAAAATACATGAATAATTTGCTTTAGTAATTATAATGATAATAATAATACTTATGGACACCCAGGCTGCCTTTACCACGAGGTGTACGAGTTGTGCGAGAAAAGTCACTTTGGTGAGGCAAATAGAGAATACCATCAAAAAAAAGATTCTTAGATCCAGTTATGGAACTTTTAATTAGTATGTTTAAAGCAATTTATGAAACTATTTTGATTATTGATTTGTTTGATGTGTGTTTAATTTGTATTTCTTCCAAACTTTTACTTGTGAGCCAAACTTTCTAAAACATATTTTCTTAAATAACCTCGATTTTTTTTATATTTTCTACTATCAGCTTTGATATCTTGACTAAATAAATTTACTAAATTTTAAAAATATAATTACTTGAAAGTTGAGTAATAGAAGAAGTATTTTAACAAATAACATTTTTAAATATTTAAGGTTTTATTAGGTTATAATCATGTTAAGATAGGTATCGTATGAGGATAACCCACTAGAATCATGTGTCAATATATAGGTTATTCATATCGTTTATGTATAATTTAACTTAATCCATGTGTTAATAAGATTAGACCAATTATATTGTATTTATCTATATGCTGAACAAGTCATATTTATATCAATTTATTTTCATATGATTACTAAATGAGTCATATTTAAGTAGAACAATTCTTTTTGTATTTTTAAATGCTTGGAACAATATAGAATTGATAATTTTATCTAAATATTGGTAATTTTACACTTCTACAATCTCCACCCACCTTTGTATCAATAACACATGAAATCATACTCTTTTATTCAATGATTTCTTTTGTGATGGTGTCGACTGGTGTGTCGTCCTCCTTGCGACCTGTATGCTTCCTACTTCCATTACTTACCCAGCCCGAGAAAAGCGATGTTTGCATCATTCCATATTGATAAGCTAGATGGTAAGGCGGCTGCCAGTTTGGTTCATGGGGAAATTGTTAATAGAGCGGTTATTAGAAGCTAATAGTACGATATTTGAATTTAGTAGGTTTTGCAAAAAAAAAGAAAATAAATAATTGTGTTTCGAATTTGAAAGTGTTGATTTATTTCGAAAAAAAAAATTGAAGGTTGTGATGTATTACTGTAATAAAATGTATGTGTTGTTACCTGGTCGTGAAGTGCAGGCATCGGCAAATTCAATGTGAACCTATAAAAAAGTGATCCGGCGATAGTGTACGAATAAGTCAGCGCAAGATAGAGAAGAAAAAGGAGAAAAAAGTTCATCCAGTTGGAAAACTCTTATCTCGTGGGGGATTTTCCCTATTTATAGGCTGTGGTTCATAAATAATAATCTATTAACTTTATGGATAAAATCTATTGACTTTAGGGATATTAGGGTTAATTCTAGGGATAAAATATTCTCTTCCTTATCAAAAACTTATTATTTCTTATTAAAAACTAATTCTTTCTTATCAAGGTTCAATTTTTCGAAAAATAAGGGATTTGAAGATTAAAAAATATGTTCTTTGCGTAATTTCTACTTTCGTATACACACTATTTCTCTATGTTGTCTCTTTTGCAATATTTTAAAAGTCGGATCCATTTCTCCTCTACGTTGTCTCTTTTGCAATATTTTAAAAGTCGGATCGATTCGACCGCTCCACCCGATAGGTTTTCGTCTGATTTGCTCTGCAGTCAGTACCAATCAAGCCCAGGATGAACGGCTTATAGGCTGCGTTGGGCGTTGTTCACGTGAAGCCCAGAACCGTTTTTAAGGCTGGGTGGCTCAATCAAATCAATACATTATTACCAAAAGTTAAGTTGACCCAGTCAACCATTTAGGTGGTTGGGCTAAACACACATAACAAAAAGTGCAAACCCTACTTTCCCCTCAAAAAAACACGTGTCTGAATTGCTTTGGAGGAGGAATGGCGCGTGCGTCTTAGACTTCTCAAATATCAACATTTTGTTCTCGATGGGCAGTGCTTTGTAGCCCAAAAATTGCTTGTAATCTCTCTCTGCCCTTTGCGTATCATCCGAGTGACAGCATTTTGTTCCGACCTTAATTAGTCCTCTTCAAGAAATATAATTAATGGCGGAGGAGTACTACACATCTACATGGACAGTATTAGTAGCAGCATCTGTTTGCTCCCTCATTCTTCCGTCCACTTGGAATTAAGGTACTCATTATAATTTTCTCATCTCCTTCTTTCTTTTATGGTCCAACTCCCCAATTTGACACCGGTTCAAAATCAGCTTCCCACCTTCCTAATTTTTATTTTTTCTTTCTTTTCTTCCAGTTTAAAGATTTTCGCAGCGCCTTTAACGAGACGAGTTCAATCGCCGGAAATGGCTTTCCTGGCGCTCTGGTGCCGTCAGGTTCCTCCTCTTCTTCTAACCTAATTAGAAGATAGAGTCACGACGTGTTTGTGACGCCCCAAAACCCGGGGGTCCGTTGACTACCCGTCAGCGGTAGGTCTGAGTGGATGTCGGTTTAGCAGGCACCACTTTAGAAAATCGGGGCGAGTCTCCTTTGTATGCAGGGAGGCTACCTGCCTGATCGTGCACTGCGTATACGTCTAAACGGTCCAATATACAATATATCGAGAGATCAAATCACATGAGTATCTGGCCACTTGGGCCCTAGCGACTCATAATACATACTAACATAAGATTCAACTATATACCCAATAGTTACAAAGTTCAAATGTTTTACTCTTATCTGACATACATTAAAATTAGAGAATTCTAATACATGTATACATCAAAGCCACAACCCGGCTTTCTTCTAATCCACGGTCTCTAGGATGAGCCTTCTCCTCGTACGCTCCCTGTACCTGTGAAAAGGGGGATCCCACGACGGGGTGAGCTAAAGCTCAGTAGGAGAATCGCCACCACCCAAGTGAACTACTCACCACTAAGTGCGATTACAATGTTCCAATTTAAACAAACATTCAAGCAAATGCATGATCCTGCGAATGTCTACATGACCAACTCGGATCGAGTCCTCACCCGACTCTCTCACACTCGCCTAAGCCTCGTATGAGGAGTGCTCATTTTATTAGTGAGCCATAGATGAATATATATCAATTGGTAGCTCGACGATTGATATATATTAATTGTTTAATGGACTACCCTCCAGGTGAATATATATCAAGCTGGGTGCTCAGAGCGGTTGATATATTATTTGGTGTGGACTACCCTCCGATGCATAAATATCAGGCGGGCGCTCAGGCGGTTGATATATTATTTGGATTTGGACTACCCTCAGATCATTTAATATTTTAGACTACCCCTCCCGAGACCACTTTCTCACAGACTCATCTCATGCACTAACTCTATAATCCTAGGATGTTCCGGTGCATATGGAATACATGTATACCGGTTCAATTCGATCTACTCACATGCAAATATATAAATATGAATATACTGCATAAAAATTAAATCACACAACATGTTATGTAATTATCATTTCATAGCATCAAAATTAAATTTCTCTTGGGAAATTTAATGTTCAAACACAAGTAATTCGATTAGTGCCAACCAACACATAATTTCACGAAAATATATTCTTAGGAGCACTATTTTGAGAATAGTGAAACCCTACAGTTAATATTCCCGAAAAATCATAAATCAACGGTTCACCTTGTGAACCCACTTGATCTGGCCATTCTGGCCAATCCATACCAAAACACATGGACATTTATATTATTCCTAACCGGAATGCAAGTCCGAAACCAACTGATGGAGCTGTCCACGGGCAACCCATATTATCTGGTTTCATTTTTTTTTTTAGGTAGAATTTCGCCTAATTTCCTATCTTATAAACACGAAAGCATAATTAAATGTAAATTCCACACAATCATTACAGCGGTTTTGGTATCACGAGACTGACCCAAAAATCTCATAATTCGGTCCCATGTTTAGGACCAGTCTTCATTTAGGCATTTATTCACATCAAGCACATGATTTAAAGCCAAAAATTCTGGAATTAAAAGACCCCGAGCAATTTTAATTTGCAGGCGATCACGGATGGTGAGAAAAATCACCAAGAAATTCTAACAATTCGGTCCCATGTTTTGGGGACCCGATCAACAACCTCACGGCCTCGACCAACCGAAACATCGAAAACCTAAAAATGGGAATAAAACGCAGTGAGGAAAATCCTACCTCTTGGAGTTGTCAGCTTCATGAGCCGGGGTCACGCGTAGCACAGCGCGTCGGCGTTCCACTTCTTGCTCAGTCGACCGCAGGTCGGATTATTTCAGAGTCTTAGAGAGAAGCCTCTCTCTCTAAAACCCTCTCAACCACCTCTTGCATCTCAAAATAATGCCTCTCACGTTTTTGCTTTGGGCTTAAGGTAGGAGAAGGAGCCTTGTTGCTCTTTTGTCTTTGTGACTTAAAATCAAATTACATAATACTCATTATGTCCTCTTTCGGTTGATATTCGGCACTACCTCGGCCGTCCATTTTCATCATTTCTCTACTCATACCACTTATGGTACATGAGCACATGCTATATGCGCCTTTCGTCGCATCGAATCGATTCTGACACTTTCGAGCGCGTGCCTCGGCGATGCCCGACCTTTCAGGCTATCTCATCCAAATTGCGAAATTTTGCGTGCTAACTGGGTTCGCGAGACGATTCCAGCGGTACAATCCGTTTAGGTCATCTGAGATCAGAAATTAGTACGGATTTTTAACCGTAATTACAATTTTGTAATCAAAATTACGATTTGTCCTTATTTGAAATTGGAATTTAAGATTAACTACGGTGTTCTTGAGCTTTAGGGTGAAGACACCGCTACATCCTTTGATCACCTCTGCTCACCTTGGTAGGCATTACAACTTTCAGAGACGACCAACTTACCAGAGGAGAAGAGATTCAACACTAGCTTCTAAAAGCTATTGAAAATTCGAGATGTTGCGTTGTTGTTTTCTCAAAAAATTATGTTGAATCAAGGTGGTGTTTGAAGGAGCTTGCAAAGATCATGGAGTGCAGACAGGAATTTGGGCAAATTGTATTGCCCATATTCTACCATGTCGATCCATCGGATATCCGTAAACAAAGAGGACTTTGGAAGCATTCACCAATAAAGAAAATGTTGGAAAGAACGTCGAGAGATGGAGGAGGCCTTCACTGAAGCAGCCAATATTTTCGGATGGCATGTGAATGGGAATGAGTGACAGGACCCGACCCGGATACCCTTCCAGGATCTCCCGGGTGGTCCCGCCTAGTGAAGTTGTAAGACCCGAGAAAATTCCAATTTTCTCAGAAAGGGCAAAATTGTAATTTTGATAAAAATCCAGAATTTTTCTAGATCTCGGATGGAAAAACGGACGTCTCCGTTGAACTCGTCTCGCGAAATTTAGCTACCATGTCGAATTTCGTTGGATTAGAAATTGGTCGGGATTTCACGTTTTTCGGCGTAGGGTGTCGAGATGACACATAAACGAGGTTGGGGATCTTGCACATGGCATCTAGAGAAATGACAACTTGGCGAGGCCATGTGGTCGCAGCATGTTCGCGATTAATGCATGTGTGGAAAGAATCTCATGGCTCACAATGAGCCAACTTGAGTGCGTGATGTCGTAATAAGGAATTAAGAAATAAGAAAAAGAAACATGGAAAGAGATAGCCACACAAATGGGTAGAGGAAATGAGGAGGAAATTGCCTCCTTTGACTCATACGTTTAGTAATGATTCAAAAAGGGAGAGAAAATGGCAAGGGGGAAGAGAAAGAGAAGGGAAAATGAAAAGAGGTGAGATGAGAAATGAGAAAAAGGAATAGAAAGGCAAAAAGGAAAGAAAAGAGGGAGAAAGGAAAGCGGTTAGAGAGAAAAAGGGAGGAAAAGGAGAAGGAAGATTTTCGGGTTTCGGTGTCGGCGTTAAACCGATTCGGTACTAAAGTTAGTGCGCACGGAGTGGGATCTACGTGTGGACGCCAAAAAGTTGGAGTTTCGACAGCTCGAGAGGTAGGATATTTTCTACTTGGTTGCTGCTTTAAAAGGCTTTATAATGGTAGGAGTTGCTTATGGGAGGCCACGTAAATTAGTTCAAGCTTTGGAATTAAAGTATGGATTTCATGACCGATTTCACCCTGATCCTTGCGGCCCATGGGAGTTAGGGTTTGAACGCTAAGCCGAAAGTTTCTAGGTATCATGGTTGTTTGATGTGATGACAAGAGTTGGGCAAAATGATTCATGGTTGCGAAGGGGCGAAAGTAGGGTACCTGTTGAATGGTCCCAAGTTGGTGACCTAGTTGTGTGTTATGGCTTGTTTGAATAACATGCGAGTGTGTGGAAATGTGATATTGATGCATGCTATTTGATGTATTAATATGGTTTGCATGGAGGTAGATTATATGTATAAATTATAATTGTCATGGTTTGTAAATGTTTCATGTAGTGTTCATTCATGCATGTAGCTTAGGAAAATGCATTGGCATCATGCATTTCATATGCAGTCACATCCGCGTCGGAGTCGGGTGTCGGTGCGGGTTAAGGTTTGTTCATGTCGGTGTCGATTGAATGGTCGTGAACTCGAGGAAAAATGGGACAAAGTCCAAGGTAGAGATTCACGAGTGTGTAAATGATCAAAATGATAAATTACATGTTTTGGGTGGAGCAAGTTGGGGTAGATCCCCGGTGAAAGTCCCAAATGTTATTCACGGTTAGACATGAATCTCGCGATGTAAGTTCGTGAAAATGTTGAAAGGCGTGCGGCGTCTGCGGTGTAACCCGTCAAGTGGCCTGAAGAAAAGGAAAAAGAATTTGATAAATAAAAAATTGGAAGGTCTCAGATGGTTTAATCATGGTGTGTAGCGGGTTTTATTTTACATTTGGAATTCGGTGTGAGGAGTCGGTTAGGACTGAGTGGTGAGCATGAAGTCGCATCTCATGCATGATATAGACATTTCATATAATAGAAAATAATTGTATGGAATGTGATTGATTGTTTATATATGCCATTGCATGTGCATTTTAGGTGGGGAGTAACCCTTGTAGGAAAACTTTCTACTGGGCTTTGCTCACCAGTCGTAGGACCTTTGTTATAGGTATCCGGTGAGGCCAGTCTGTGATGAGGTAGCTTTTGAGAAGAAAGCCGAAATGTGGCTTTAAGCAAATATTTTGTAAATATGTATAAACCTTTTTGTAAAACAAACATGGAAACTATGAAAATATAGTTGATTATTACTTTTATGAGTATGGATGTATGGGCCCCATGTGGACATTTTACTCATGTGTATACGCCGTAACCACGGTGATATAGATTTTCCGCGAGTTGTGGTGGTCAATGGACCCGGGTTTTGGGCGTCACGAAGTCCCATGTACAATCCTAGGAAGATGTGGTGGAACTCCGCTTTAAGGAGGAGTAAACACATGCATTAATTTAATATCCCAAATATATATAAAAGGCCCACGACATATATAGATAAGGACCGTAAGGATTCGTCTGAATGTCGAGCATTCTAGGTATTTGCGATTTAGGGTTACAAAATTGAAAATAAATAGGTCCAACAAAACAAAGGCAGGATAGATGGGAGGTAAATCTTTGCATTTGTCGCGAAGATGGTGTTGAATGCGCGCGAGTAGGCCCTCTGTTGTCGAGACCTAAAGGAGCAAGTTTAAAACAATAAGCATTGAGAAATAAATCTCGGTGGGTGGCATAATTTATATGGAAAATAACGTTTTATTTTTAGAAAATTTGCTCTCTCAAGACCTCACGTCCTCCTTTTGTAATGTTCCCCGTTTAGTAAACCCCCTTTACAAAACTGACTTTACCAAAACCCAACAATATAGAAAATCATGCTCAACAATTTAGCCAAACCTGATATTAAGAAAATTGTAATATGGTAATACACAACATAAAGCCAATCATAAAGCATGTATAGCCACCATGTAATAAAGTAACCATGAAATGCACCATAACCATAAGTATTAAAATAGTTACTACCGTATTAGGTAAATCAACGTACTGCACCATGTACCCATCATAAGCGTCGGTAAGCCCGACCTCGCGACTACTGCAAGTGGCAACTAATAAACTGTGGTTACGGCCATCACGTGGCAACTAATAAACCTCCAGGTAGACTCGGCCATCACGTGGCAACTAATAAACCTCCAGGTAGGCCTAGCCATCACGTGGCAACTAATAAATCTCCAGGTAGACCCGGTCATCACGTGGCAACTAATAAACCTCCGGGTAAACCCGGCCATACGCCAACGCTAATAAACCTCCAGGGTAAACACAGGCATCCGCGTGGCACCTAATAAACTTAAAGATAAGCCTGAATCCATCCACGTGGCACCTAATAAACCTCGGGTAACACATTGCCATCACGTGGCGACTAATAAAATACCGTTCCCTTGCTCATGTATTACCTGACAATACCATATCGAGTCATTCAACAAAATCTCGAAGATCCATTTTTTTAAAAACAATAGTTTTCAAATTGGTTTACAGCATAATCGTACCCAAAACATTCAATCGATGAAACCATCCATGAACTTAGTACAACTGCTTGATTAAAATGTTGACAAAATTCTCATGAAATGATAACTTATTTTATATGAGGCGATAATCACATTTGTATGGAACCAGCCATTTGATCAAAAGCGGTATATATGTAAAATATTTAATCACAATAGATACTATGTCAAACATAATACCCCAAATCCCATTTAAAAACACTTATAAACCACTCACGGACTACATACGCTCAGTCTTGTCCTCCCGCATAATCGTCTCCCGGCTCGGCGTGAGTGCTTGTAATATAAATAAAATACCGCTTAGGCTCAATGAGTGAACAGCGACTTTGCAGGATGCACACAAGAGCCTTAGTGTAATTTTTGAACTAGACCCCGTTAAATTTGACCACGACAAGCCCAATTATGGTGTGCCCTATGTGCACGATATAAAATTGGGGCTTTTGGCTCGAGGCTAATTTCTGAAATTGACAATGTGTTGTAAACATCAATTCATGATTAGCTCCAATTTTTGCCTAACATTAGTGGTACTCGATTTTGGTCAAACTTCTTGGTATTGAAATGACCCAAAAATGAAAAACCAATAAGCGATGTCAAAATTCACAAACCATATATCAATGGAAAGCCGAGAGACCATGAAGTCATCGGTGTCATTACGAAATCCAGCAGTTCTTTGTGGTGGCCGGAAGAGCTTCGATCCGATACGTCGGTAACTGATTTCATCGTAACTTTCAAACGGTGAGAATGCAAGGGACCACGGAAATGAGTTCATAGAGATAAAAAATTAATTGGAGGGAGGTATGGGTTGGCGGAAGCGCCTAAAATATTAGAAAAATCAAGAAAAGTCCGATGACCCACGGTGGTCGTCGTCGTCGCTTCGCCGGCCCGATTCGGGCGCGTCCGGCGGCGGTTGGCAGTGAAATTTGGCCAGCGTGACCGTCCGGAGGTGGCGCACCTCCCTGGATGGCGCGTGTACAACGTGGGTGGCCGGTGATGCCTCCCACGGCCCAAAACCCGACGACTCGCAAGTGGTTCAAAATGACCGATTAGATTACACGTTTTAGAATTTCTCTAGGGTTTTGGACCTCGAAGAGATGGGTGTTTTGGGGCTAGGGGTTTCATTTGGAGATAAACTATGTTTATATAGGGCCTAGGGTCGCTTTACGGTAAAAGCGAAACGGCTTTTGACAACACTAAAAAATGTTGTTGTTTTGAACTTGCTCGAGTCATAACCTTTTATTCGTAGGTCGGATTTGACGTTCGACCGTATGAACTCGTATCGCGAGGCCCTACGAAATGGTGTCTTAGTCAACCCAAAATTATTCATCCTTGAAAAAGTCAACTTTATCCACATACTAAGTGTTGGTCAAACCTAGTCAAATCTGGTCAAACTTAGTCAAACTTGGTCATACGTATTACAAACTTGTATTATTTGGTGCGGGTCATTACAATGAGGGGTAACGTTCAATAACTTCTTTTTTAGCTTTCGTTAATCATGAGTAGCATTCATTCATAGGTACTTAAATTTGAGTCATGTCTTTTCTTTCTTGTTTTATATAATTCAAGTAATCTCTCAATTTATAAGATTAGCTCATTTCTTTGAAAATAGACTATTAATTAATACATGAGCATTAGGTAATATTTTATAAGTGAATTACTAGATTTAAAATAAAATGTGAAATTAGATTAGAAGTAACATTAATCCCTCTAGATATATATGAAATAAGATATCCCTTTTAAAATTTTGAAAATCTTAGTCATTTTCATAATTAGTCTTTATTGTGTTTCATAATTTTTATTCACATTTTTTTTCAGAGTAATTTCCAATACACAACATTACATTATCATAAATCAAAATTGTAAAACATTTCAGAAAGTTGCTGCTATTAAAATTGAAAAAGGAAATGTAAATATATCTAAATTACTTGCATACAAATTATATTTTACAAAAACTAGAATAAATTAGTTAATCGTTTTAGAATGTAATTCTGCACAGATAGTCTTACCATCTTTTATTTTAGTGTTTTTGAATATTCGGCAAGTTCATAGTGGAAGTGTCTTTATGAGTTAAAAATAAGATCTTCCAAGTCTCTTTTGCCTATTTATGACTAGGAATCTTGTAAAACTCATCATGACCTACATGGTTGAAGGGATAAGGTGCACAAATGCCCCTAAGATTTTCGCGTATATGATCACTTTGCTCTTGAACTTTTTTTGGTCCCAAGATAATACCCCTAACATTTGTATAACCATCTTAACTCATTCGTGTCCCTCCCATTAAAAAAAGTCATAAAAGGACAAATGTCATTTGAATGCACATTAAACCTCCACACATCGAGGGTGTTTGTCCATCTGTAATAGGATGGGCATGGGTAAGCTACGGAAGTCAACATCATGAGTATCTTGAAGACAAAAAGGTTCAATGACAAAATGGGACATATGCAAAAACCTCAAGGCATTTGTGCACCTTATCCCATTATCGAATGTTCAATAGGGTACTTTAGCATTTGCTTCAATCTTTTCAATATTCCTAGTTGGACTTTAATACAAAACGACTATCATCCTAGATTGGGATAAGGTGCATAAATGCCCTTGATATTGGCTAAATATCAAACTTGACCTTAATGTCTTTTTAGGTCTAGTGGTGTCTTAAAGTTTATTCCGTAACTCAAAAATGCCCTTATCGTCAGCGTCCTTGCACATTTGGGCAAACGGTCTTCCTAACGGCAACACTTGTCACCCACCCACCCAGTCTTCTATTACTTTTCTTTCTTTGGATTTTCTCAAAAAAACCAACATAAGTTGAGAGAAAAATAGAATGACATCCTGTGTTCTATTCTATTTCTTTTCCTAATTTCTTTCTTGGATTTTCTCATACAATCAAATAAGGGTTGAAACAAAATGACATTCCATATGGATTTGGATAAAATTAGGAAATTTTGGATGTAAAATTAAAGAAAATTTAGAGGCTCATATTAGAGAGCGAGAATTGGGAGTAATTTCCCTCTCTGTTTCAATCTCGAATTTAGGAAATTTTATGGAATAAAGAAAGCTAGGGTTTCGGAACAAATATGTGAACAAGGGTCCCAGAAGTAAAAGCCCAACACATTCACAAATGAAAAAAAAAAAAAAAGGTCTCTGGCCTCAGATAGTAAAATAAGAAAAACAAAATGGAGAATAAGGAGACATAGGTAAGAAGGTTAGACAGTAGCCTTGACATGAGGTGATTGAATATTCTTGTGCAACAAAAATAATTATTTTTTGTTTTGGATTCAATTTTCTTCTAATTGTCATGCATACATCATACGATTGTTTTAAATTTTAGCCAAATAAACATGATTCTTATAAAGTGTATTGCTCATTTTTTACTCATCAATTACTCTACAACAACATACTTCATAGTACAGTGCAGTCGAGTATATGAGGAAATCACTATTGACATTTTCAAAGAGATTGAATTATAAATGTTTATTTGTTGGAGAGAATTTAGTGCAGACTAGTTCCTATTTAAGATAATTGATTTAGTGAAAATCGATCAATGATCATGATGTCCGAATAGTTGGGATTTGGGGAGTTGAGTGGAATTGGCAGACAACCATTGCCAAACTATATATAATCAATTGCTCATGAGTTTGATTGTATTAGCTTTCTTGAAAATGTTAAAAATTCCCACAAAGTTAAGGAGGGCTACATTAGCGAGAGCCCCAGAAATAATACAAAATACTCTCCAATCTGAAAGGCTCTTATTATTTTTGATGATAATGATGTGATTTGAAACTATTAGAATAATATCTAGTTGGAGTACCTCATTAATTGTGGGAGAGGAGTAGAGTGTTAATACAACTAGAGATCGAAATTCTTTCCATAAAGTTGATTAGCGTATTTTGGGGTTGAAGGATTAAATCATAAAGATGCTCTCGAAGCTCTTTAAAGATACATGCCTTTCAACAAAGTTTTCCCGAAAAGAAGATTATAAGATTCTCTTGGATGATGTAATACATTATTGTCAAGGTCTTCCTTTGGCTTTAAAAGTTTTGGGCTCTCTTTTACGTGGCAAGCGAACAAGTGAATGGGAAAGTGAATTGCATAAATTGAAGAACATACCTAATGCAAAAATCCAAGAGGTGCTTTCAGATAAGCTATCTTTGAGTTAGATCATTACACAACAGGCAATATTCCTAGACATTGCTTGCTTTTTTAAAGGAGAAGATAGAAACTTTGTTTCAAAAGTATTGGATGGTTGTGAGATGTATGCTGAGAGTGGGATTGGATTTCTAGAGGCGAAATGTGCTTTTCAAATAACAAGATATATATGCATGATTTAATACGAGAAATGGGTTGGGAAGTATCGCTAACAACATCCTAAAGACCCCAACAAATGGAGTAGATTGTGGAATCGGATGATATTATCGTGCATTTATGAGTGAAGAGGTGAGAATTCAGCTAGGTACCAAAACACTTTTCCTTTTGAAAGATCAAAATTTTGTTTATAAAATTATATACATACTCGTATACTATTAGTTAAGACGTTTACCTGTTATTGTTCCCTTATTATTTGTTTTTTTCGGAGGATGGAAATATTGAAACGTTATCTCTGGAGTTATCTATATCAAAAGAAATGTGGTTCACCAAAGAAGTGTTTGCAGGTATGAAGAAAGTGTTTGCTAAGATGAAGAAACTTAGGTTGCTTGTTCACCTCTTTCTGTGTGATATGGATCAAAACACCTGTAAATTGCCGTGTTATTACCCGAGGACTATTATCACAATCCCCGACAATAATGCAGCATTGGATTGGACAAAACTACATATACAGGTATAGCGTTATCACAAAGGACTATTATCTAATCCCGGTAATACTTGTCGTACAACTTGTTTGTTGTGTTTCTTATCTATTGTCTTGATTAAAAGCGTTGTGTAAGAGGAAATCATTTTCTTTTTTGGTTTTTGATCCAGGATCTTTTGCAGTGCCTGGTCGAACAAGTAGTAATTGGTTAAGTCGGATATCGATCCCACAGTCCGAAGAGTCTCAATCAACTGCACGACTACTTAAACTCTACTTATATTTGGACTTTGATGACAGTGAAATGTTCTTAGTAAAAACTTGAAATAATAAAAAAACTAGAAAAATGAATTAATGACAAAAATGAATTTAAAATGAAAATCTAAATAACATTCACCTTTGACAGTTTATCTATTAAGGAGCATTGAAAATGCTATTGTGAAACATCAATCCTGAGACTACTTTAATAATTTTTGCTTCATGAACTACCGATTTGAAATCTGTCCAAGGACAAATGTAGTGCAATTTGGATTTCTCTTGAAAGGCACTTTTCATCACCTAATCTTCACTGCTTCTTTCGAAGACAGAGGATTAGATAACTACTTTTAATCTGGATTGCCTTGTTAAGGTATTTTCTTTCAATACTTCATTTTAATCTTTATTACTACAAACCTTAGCTCCTAAGACATAGGTATAGCATGGGTTTACCTTTCTTTGGTTTCTCTTTCCTCAAGAGTGGAGCAGTTCATCGCTGCGCGATTAAGATCCTTGCTAACACGGGATTGAACTTACTTGTTGAATCGAGGTGAACTCTCTGCTTTTATAAATTGATAAGTCATTCAGCTCAATCTCGTTTTCACGTGAGAGGACGATTTATCGACTTACATCAACAGAGTTCATTAGATCACCATTATCGAGGTTAAAAATACCTTTGAAATTGTTCACTACTCTCAGGAATGTCTTCTCTGTGTCACTCGAGAGGGCCTCACAAATCAGAGCATGGAGACAGCTTTATGGGTATGAAGACAACGAAATTGGGATCAATTGCAGATAAGCGAGAACCCGACAAATCGATTTTAAATTGAGTTCAATAGCCTCGATAAATTTCTCACGGAAAGATAAATTCTATGATAGAAGTCTATTCAATCAGGCTGGGTTTCTAAATCACTCGATTACACCCTACGATGGCTTGCTGATCAAGAAAACCACTATAGATCGGAAACTGGAAATCCGAATTCCAAAATTTGTTTGGAATTCAGACAATCTAGATAGTAATTTGAAGAAATTGAATTTTGCATTCAGCTTCAACTTTAATATCTAACAACCAGATCCATAAATTTAAAAGAAAGAACAATCTACTCGAAACTAATAAAACTAAAAAAAAGAAAAGAAAAGAAAATTAAAAAAAATACAAGAGCCATTTGAATCTCTTTTGAGTCGCCAGGAAGGCGCCTTTCCTTCAATGCGGCTGCGCATTTATAGGATTCTAAAGTTGGGCCCTAGCAGTCACACCTCTTGTGGATTTCAAATTAAGCGCCCCATTTGGTTGTTAATGTCGCGAACCCCTCGATTGTCTGAATCGTGTAGCTTTTATTTGATCGCGACGCGCTATCCTTTGAATGTGATGCTTCGCGACAAGCGAATGATATCGCGACACCTTCCTTATGGCGATAGCCGTGACCAGCGAATGATGGCGACGATTTCCCCTTCTATGTGATGTCGCGACAACTGAATGGCGTGGCGACGCAACTCGCTCCTATGTGATGTCGCGACAGGCGAATGGCGTCGCGACCTTAATTCTTCACAATTGATGTCCGCGACCTCTAAGTAGCGTCGCGACCTTGATTCCTTACAGGCGATGTCCCGACCCGCTGAATGGCGTCGCGACCTTGGTCTGTTAATGTCGCGACCACTTAATGGCGTTGCCACATAGTTCTTTGCAGCTGGCACAGCCAGCGATAACTGAATAAACGTCGCGACCTTGATTCCGCTGGCCCGATGTATGACCAACTGAATGGCGTCAGCGACCTTGATTCTTTGGCCGATGTCGCGACCACTTAATATTTGTCGCGACCACTTGTAACCGCGACGCACATGATTCCAGTGTTGATGTCGCGACCTCTTCTAGATGTTGCGACTTCGATGATCAGTCTCTTGAAAACCTTATGTCGTGACTTCTATTTGGTGTATCACGACCTCCTGTATCTTCTTTGGGCCTTGATTACATCCGCGACACCGAAGTAATTATGGCGACATAAGTATCTTGTTCTTCATTAATTAATGGTTGCGACTTGGAGTTTTACATTTGCGACACCTTTCGTTACGCGCCCGGTGGCCTTTATGTCGCGGCGGGTTTTGTAGTTCTGTCTTGATGTGATTCCTTCATTACTTGTCAGGCGTCGCTTCCGCTTAGTCCTTTCTTCCTCGTTAGCTATCACATTGCAACATCATTGTTGATCGTGTCATTCCTACTCAGCCAATTTCTGCTCCTTTTACTGCAATATCCTCTTTCTCTTGAATTTCTTGATGCATAGCAGTTTGGTGAGTTATTCAACGTTTCTGCACATAAATCAGTCTTTTTTAGATAGAAATCAATCAGAAAAATGGACTGAAAATGGATGACTTTAAAGCTCATCAAACTCCCAAACTTAAATTTTGCTTGTCCCGAGCAAAAGAAAAAGAAAGATTTGTTGTCCTCGAGCAAAGGACATTTTCACATTTTGTTTTGCGGTTGCAGCCAATTTAATTAAAAGACTAAAATTGCATTCTTTTTCTTGTATGCACAGCTTCAAGTCGGATAAAGGAGTTAGTCTACACTCAATCCGGTGTACAAAACTAAATTGTTGAATTTGTTTTATAAATAGTATAAAAGTAGGTTGTTTTCTTCCTCTTTTCTTAGTGAGTCAATTAACCCTCTGAGGTCCTTCACAGTTTTGATCCTTTCAAGATTTTCCAAATTCCATGCTTGTTCATATTGATCTCCCACTAATGTAGGTAATTCAAACCTTTAAGATCGTCGATCTTTCGAGCTTGTGATGTCGAGCTTAGGGTTATGGTGCAGGATGGATGGAACTTTTGGGTTAAAGATTACCCGGGCTCTTTCTCCTTTCTTGCTTAGCTGCTGCCCTTCTTTCCTTGCAGCTTCTTTAGTTTATTCCCCAAACTTCATCCTTGGGGTATCTTCTTCGGTTGTTTGTTTAAAAATTGTTTGTTCCATTTCTCATTTGTACTTTTCCTTTGGAACTTTTCTCTGTCACCGTTCGGGGGAATAGTGCAATGCACATCTTACAGGCTTTCACACTCTTGCGAACTTTGGTTGTGGCTCCCCATACCGAGTTGGCATTAAGTCTTGGTGTTGGAAACACCCCTAAGAACTTAATTGTTGAAGAGTTGAGCCACAAGACCAAAACTTCTTCCTTTAAGCTTTCTTTAATTTGTATCCTCACCTTTAGATTTTCTTTCTTCACCTTTTTCTGTATTTTCTCCTTTCTTTCCAAAAAAAAATAATACATACTCCCCCAAACTTTATCTCTTCCTCCTTCTTTGAATCTTGGGTAATCAGAGGTTCTTTATTGGAGGATTGATTATCTGGGATGGCTTGGGATTTCCAGTGGTTGGTTTTGAAGATAAGGATAGTTTTGGCTGAGTCGGGAACTAAGGTATATCACGAAGCATATAAATAAAATTGGCTAGAATGGCTCCAGCCCACTTGAGGATGGCACGCATCATTTCTTGTTAGTTGTATCACCTAGGATTTCGCCTTGATCAATAATCTAACAAGTTCTAAGTCAGTTTGATTAGCGCGGCTAACCACAGGATGTCCTTGACTCGCCAGGTTGATGAGGAGTTACATGATTTAAGGTTCACGGGTTCTTTGGCTTTTCTTTATACTTCAAATTCAGAATATATTTTGCTCTTTCAATTGTATAACTCTTTATCTTGGACTCATGACTAAATTCAAATCCAATTATGCAATTTGTGTTTCCAATTCAATTATATGTCATTACGCATATTATGCAATTATTTGTGTTTGAGCTATCTTCTAATCAAACTTCTTGATTAACGAGATTATGATATGTCGGCATTTTCATTCTGACTAAAATCTTCTTGTTATTCTCCTAACAATTAAAGCAAAAGTAACAACAATCTAACTTCAAACAACATCAAACAAATTTTCTTATTTTATTCATGAGATTGTGCAAAAGTTGAGAATCACAGTTTGGAAGAGAGGAAGAGAAGGGTAAATCAATGGGAAGATTTATTTTCTTCTTTTTGGGGGAGGAGCAAAGATGTTGGGAGGATCCAGATCAAGAGTAGCCAAATTGAAGTTTGAATTTGGAAACTTCATTTCAGTTCTCTTCTTCTTCTTGTCTATTTCTCTCTCTCTATGCCTTTCTTCGGGGATCAATTCGTTGGTGAGATCAACCTTTTTGTTCAGGTTATCTTGTCTCATTCCCAGTGTGTTCATGTTGCGTTCCATTTCAGTCATGACTTCTAAAAATTTGGATAGATTGTTGTTAATCAAATCCAAATTTTCCAAGTAAATCTTTCTCACGAGAGCATCATTGTCATCAAGCACTTGATCCCTATCTTTCATCTTCTTTTCAAAGTCCTTGAGCAATGACATGTAGAGGAATTTGAATCCCTTGATCTGCTCCTTAGTTTTGGCTTCCTGATCTGAGTCCCTCTCCTTGATTAGTTTTAGGAGTTGAGAATCACGATCATACTGATTGTTGTAAAATGACTGTGGCTCGGCTGCAACTTCTTAGTAGATCGTGATCTCTCCTCCGGCCCTTCTTGAATTTTCCTCTTGATGCTCGGGATCTCTTTCATCTGCACTTCCCTTCTACTCATTTCTTCTTCCCATTGTTGATCTCTTCTTTTCAGCTCTGCTTCATATACTTCTTCTCATCTGCATTCAATTCCTCTTCCTTTGTTGATCCTCTTCTTTTCAATTACGCCGTACACTTCTTCTACAGAATTTTTTTGTTGGGCTCCATTTTCTCTTCCTTTCTTCATACTCTTTAGGATGAAATGTGCACTCTCCATTATTTGATTATTCCCATGGGGCTCCCTAGAGCTTTCACGAGGTTCTCTGAATCACGATGCGATAGGGAAGCTGGCCGAGTGGGGTTGAAATCTATTGAGCCACATCATCTTGTTCTCGTCATGCCAAACATAAAGTGTTCCCTTCTAGATGTGTACCGGATTTTCTTCTTCTTGATGCGCAGCTTGAAGGGTGTCCTCTTCTTGTGTGCATTCCTCATTTTCATCCCTTGAATGTTTCTCACTTATGACCCCTTTTTCTTTGATTCCTTGTGCCGTACTGATTACTCCCGTGAAGAGTTAGTGAGTGAAACCTTGGGGGCACTCTTAACACCTTCTTCCCAAGTTCCCTTCACACCAGCCCTCATACATAGCCTTGTGATGGTTGCTGGGTGAGGGATCAAACCCCTTTTATTACCTTCATGATATCTCATTATTGAGTTTTCAATGATAGCTCCAGCATTAAGCTTGTACCCCCTTGACATGGCATAGGGAATGATTGCTATATTCTCTTATCGGCAGACATCTTAGTAGGAACCTCATGAAACCGAGGAAATAAAAACCATACCTTGCCTCTTACTTGTCAAATCTCCCTGTTTATAATCTTTTCTCTCCCTTCCTTATTGTTCACTTTACCATACATTAAACTACATTTATCTTTTCACGATTAGGGTTGTCTGCTATCTTCTTAATATTTGGATCCATGCTTTGCCCCTCCATTAAATTTGTTTCATTTTATGGTTTGACTCCATATGGCACCAAACTCCTACGACATAAATGAGTTCCTTCCTCCCAGCCGGGTTGGAGTAAAGATTCTCCTAACATTCTTTGCGTATCGGACTTTTGATGTTTGCGAATTTTCCCGACCTCTTTGCTATTAATTCCTTGAAAGGGGAGATGGGTTAGGTGACCTGCTCTCCCTACAAACCCCTTTCCACCATAGTGCTTCTTCCAGATGGAGAAAGCTTCTTGAGGCAGACTTCGTCTTCCTCTTTCTTCTCTTCCTTTTCTTTTCCCACTTTTCCTCAATTTACTTTGTAGCCCGGTTGTTGGTTGTTCGGCGGCTGTTCTCCCTTACGGAGTTCGGATGAACTTCCCCTTGAAATTTGAGGTATACTCCTCCATGATTTCGCTCAGTTGGGATGAGGAGGTTGAAGGTTGACCATTAAATCGGAAGGTTTTAGGAAGAAGTTTGGATTTAGGAGTTTGCGGGAATTGAAAACTAGGAAAATATGTGAAGATGAGTTGTATTTTCTTGAGGAAAGGAGATGGTAGTGGAGGGAGTTTCTCAACGGTGCAATTCAATCATTATTGTGGGCTCTTTGTTACTTCATTTATTTGCGGCAATGGCGACTTAAATTTTAGAAATTTGCGATTGTGTCTTTGTCATTCAGAATTTAAGGCATGAAATTAAAAATTTGCCAATTTGGTACCTTTCTCTTGTAATCGCGTGATAAGTAAACCGTGGGAGGACAGGATTATCATCGGGCTCATAGACATCAGTATTTTATGACATGGTTGAGTTGTCGTGACCCTCACCACTCTTTTGAAGGGATTGTTCTTGTCGCGACCCAAATGTTACGTCGACCTCAATTCTCTCCAGCGGCATAACGTTTGAGTCGCGACCTGTACATATTCTTCCTTGATCTTGGTAAGTTACGACCTCAACTTGTTAGACATAAAAATCAGTCACGACTTAGTGCTGCACTTGCTCCTAAATTTGATGATCGGACAGCTTTTCCTCCTTATTAATTTGCACATTCTTAGCATCCATTTAATCATTCCACACGACAATTCAAACATATTCTATTCAATTTTCTACAAAATTTATGTAGGGAGAAAAGTACTCCCCTTTTCGAGTTATGCTCTGTGAAGTCTTTGGTAAATCCTGAGTTTGTTCCTTCTACTTTGAAGCCATTTGATTCTACATCGCATATTGTAACAATTCCAAAGAGTTAAATTGATCTAGCCTAACTGCTTAATTTCCTATAGTCATGACTAGAGACAAAGAAATTCAAGCGAGTAATAAAAAAATTCAAAGTCAAATATAAAGAAACTAAAAAAATCTATATGGGTTGCCTCCCATGAGTTGCTCTGTTTTGAGTCCTTAGCTAGACTTGCTGTTTTGATCCTTCTCTCTCTCAATTCACTAGCTGGAGTTCTTCCTTTTCTTTATCCTCTTGAGATAGGACCTTGGAGTCTTTGTCATTAACTTTGAATTCTTCCTCGACATCAGTTAAAGATTATTCTTGCTCCAAAGGTAGTACTTGACACCATAATATATGGTCCACTCATTTTGATTTCAACTTCCTAGAAATAGTCTTAATCTGGAGTTAAATGAAGAACTTGATCCCTATAGAACTCTTTCCTCGAAATTAAGTGATCATGCCATTACTTTGTCTTGTCCTTGTAAATTCTAGCATTATCATAGGCTTCGTTTCTCAGTTCTTCCAGTTCATTCAGTTGGAGCAGTCTCTCTTCCTTTGCAATTTTTAAATCGAAGTTCAGCTTCTTGATGGCCCACATGGCTTTGTATTCCAGTTCAAGAGGGAGGTGACATGGTTTACCAAAGACCACTCTGTATGGGGACATCCCAATGGGAGTTTTGAATGCGATCTGTGGCCCAAAGTGCATCATCAGTTTGGAAGACCAATCTTTTAAGAACATAGTCTTTTCTAGGATCCTTTTAATCTCCCCTATTGGAAATTTACGCATCCGTTAGTGCGAGGGTGATAAAAATTTAGGCTCATTATATGTTTGATCCCGTACTGCTCATGAGCTTTGCAAATATTTTGTTTGCAGTAAACCCCATCAGCGATGATAGTCTTGGGTGTTCCAAATCTGTTCAAAATGTTCTTTTGCAAGAAACTCACAACTATGTTAGCATCATTCTTTTGACAAGCTATTGCTTCCACCCATTTGGAAACATAATCCACTGCTAGCAGTATGTACAAGTTTCCAAATGATGAATTCAGAAAGGGTCCTATAAATCTATCCCCCATACATAAAAATTTGCACCTGTCATACGCCTCGTGCGAAGTGCATTTCATTCTGCTGCGATATTTATTATTAAGCCTGATCTCTGAAGATAGTGGGCCAATAAAATCCCAATTGAAGTATCTTATGAGCTGTTCTTTCTCCGGAAAAATGTCCCCTATATGGTGATGCATGGCATTCATTCAAAATCTTTCATTGTTCACTCTCTGGCACACATCTTCTTATAAAGTATGTCGGTACCTCTTTTAAATAGCGGTGGGTCATCCCGGATGTAATTACCTCTTTGGCCGATCCACAGACTTTTCTTCTGCATTTGGTAGCTGAATTCCACAGGAACCTCCCTGACCAGTAATTACTTGATCGACTATACCATGGGAGTTGGAGTGACAATTGAAACAGTTGCTCATCTACGATGTTCTCTGTTAATCCTGTCTCCTCCTCTTCTATCTTGTTTCTTTCTACTCTGGACAAGTGATCAGCTATCACATTGTCACAACCCTTCTTATCTTTAATTTCCATATCAAACTCTTGTAATAACAAAACCCACCTTATCAGTCTTAGCTTGGCTTCCTTTTTCGACATAAGATATTTGATTGCTGCATGGTCAGTGTGAACGATAATATGGAATCCCAAGATGTATGGCCTGAATTTCTCTTAAGCAAAAACTATGGCTAGCATCTCATACCATTAGTTGAATAGTTTTCTTGGGCTTCATTGAAGGTTACGCTAGCATAGTATATGGCTGCGAATATCTTCTCTTTTCTTTGCCCCGATCTTGCTCCCGTTCTGAAATCATTGGCATCACACATTTATTTCGAATCCACGATCCCATACTAGTGCGACCATGATAGGTGCTTGACTAATCGATCTTTATTTCTTCAAAGGCATATGCGAAGTCATTAAAATTAAACCTTGTGTCTTTCTCCGATGTGCAATGAAAGTACATTTCTTTTGAGGAAGTCTTTGATGAATCTCCTATAGAATCCAGCATGCCCCAAGAAACTCCTTATCCCTTTTACTGTTGTGGGTGGTGCAAGCGTCTTTATAATTGAAACCTTTGATTGGTCCACTTCTAGTCCAGTAGCAGAAATTTTATGCCCAAGAACAATACCTTCTATTACCATGAAATGGCACTTTTCGATTTAATGCTAGCTATTTGTCCTTGCATCTTTGAAACCTTTATTTTCCAGTTGTTTAGACAATGATCAAAAGCCCCGGATCCATATCTTTGTGAAGTCATCCACTTAAAATCTCATGACCTCCTCAACCAAATCTGAGAGTATGGACATCATACACCTGCGAAGAAAGCTGGGGCATTGCAGCCCGAATGGCATCATACGAAGGCAAAGGTGCCATAAGGGCATGTGAATGTGGTTTTCTCCTGGTCCTCAGGTGCTATTGATATTTGATTATAGCCAGAATACCCATCCAAGAAACAAAAATGAGGGTGTCCTGCTAACCTGTCCAACATCTAATCAATGAAAGCGGTAGGAAATGATCCTTCTGGTTCTTTGTGTTCGACTACGTGTCGATACATACTCTCCGCATCACATCCACGGTTACTTGTTGGAATTAACTCACATTTTCATTTTCGGATCACGGTGAACCCACCTTTCTTGGGAACCACATGGGTAGGCTAACCCTAAGGACTGTACGAGATTGCATAAATAAAACCTGACATTCGACCATTTGAAGCGATTCACTTTTTATTTACTTCTTTCGTGGCGGGTTCAGTCTTCTTTGATGTTCAATAGATGGTTTTGCATTTTCTTCCACCAGTATTTTTTGCATGCATATTGATGGACTGATACCTTTTAATTCGTCAATGGACCAAGCAATAGACTCCTGATAATTCTTCAAAATTTCGAAGCTTCGTTCTTGACATGTAGTCACAGAGAGATAATCAACTGGTTTTACTTATTGAAACAGCTCGAGTAAGCATACTTAGAGGATGACTTGGCAATTCTTTTAAAACTAGCCCTTCTGCACTGGTTTCTTGATGAAATTCTTTCTCTTCATTATTGTCTCCCTTGGTCATGCCATATTGTTTAAGACTCATGCCGTTTTTCGAGTGAGTGTAAGCGATGTGCTGAAATGAGTGCTTTCACCTTAGGGATCTTTGGGAAATTCATCCTCATTCTCTCATTGATAGGAAGTTGAGCATTACAATCATGATAACAATCAGTGTTGTTGAGATAGACATCATCTACAAACTTGTAATCTTCCCTATCTATATCTAAATTCTTGAACTTTGGGAGCCGGGTTGAAGTCGATTTGCTTCTTCTCCCGACCCTTAGGTGAGAACTCCTTTACTGCGTGTCTATTAGAGCGAACAAGTTGCAAGGAATGGCCTTCCTAAGCGACGAGGGACTTGTGGATCTTCTTTCCAATGTCAGGATGATAAAGGTTAGGGAAAACAAATTTCCCCACCTTAACAAGCACATCTTCAATGACTCCTTCAGGTTTCGCCATTGTTCTATTTGCCATTTGAAGTACTTGTTAGTGGGAGTAGAGCTCCCCCCAGACTTAATCTCAGCTACCCGACGGGGATAATGACATTGAGTTTATGCGGCATAGGAGTCCTGAGAGCCTTTTGAATTTCCGTCCTCCAATGGTGCAAGAGGTGTGAAACTTCTGGGTCTTTCATCTTCTCTACGAGTAAATTCTTCTTCCCCATCACTACAACTACTTGATGGCGGTCGGATTCACTACTCCCTTCAGCACACCAAATATTCTCTTCTTTTCGAATTTCCAGCCGGGAATTTGGCATAAAGTAGCATTTGAGTTACCATACGTGAATGGCATGCTTATCTCGACACGGAAGGTTTTCAAAAACACGACCCCTCCCTCCCATCTTTGAAACTTTTGCGATCTCTGCTTGGGAATGGGATGCGGGCATAGAGTTATGGGCTTTCTTCTTGCTTCTTTCTTCTTCTTGTTCTTTGCTCCCTTCTTTCTTTCTTTCTCCGATGACTTCCGGCATTTTCTAGAGCTTCCCTTCTCCCTTATTGCCTTCGTCTTTCTTTGACTTTTCCTTACCACAATTCTTTCCAGCCGGTACACCTTTGCCATGCGGTCCTTTGGATTTTTTCTTAGTGTCAGCAGGAAGAAAGCATCTTTAATTTGATTCTATAGGGTTAGAAGTAGGTTACTTACTGTTGTGTTTCAGGTTCTTGAGAGGCATTGGTAGTGCTTTTGAAAAATTTGAGAATTGAGTATTCGAAGCTTCTGGTCTATGAACTTTTGTTCATGGAAGTTCAACGGCTTTTATTTTCTCCCTTAAACTCGACATCGATCTTCAAGGTCCACAAGCCCTTATTTGACCACATTCGTTTATGCCCTCTCTCCTGTTCTTCTTCTTTGGAACCTTGGTGGAGCGTAACTCCCTGCTTGAAAGTTTTGCCCGTGTCTTGGGGCGTTTGTCTTCCACTCCGCCATAAGAGAAATTCTCATGGTTCCTTAATCTTTGAGGGTATAATGGGTTGCGAGGTTGGGTTAGGCTTGGGAAATGATATGCTCTCTGCTCGTTCAATGATTAGCCTCCTCCGTTTATAGGAACTCTCTTATTGGCGCCTGGCGTATTTGCTCTTCCGTCTTTATTTGCTCTATCTCTCGTTTAACGAGTGCATTCTTTTATCGGCCGTGCATCAATGCATCCAGCTTGGCCTCCATGGCAGACATCTTGTTAAGCTCAATCATTCCATTTCCTTTAGCTCTGCTGCTGGAACATGAGGATTCAGAAGGAGGTCTCATGTTGCACCTAGCAAGATCCTCGATCAGCTGTCTTGCTTCTTCTGCTCTTCTTCTTCTGAATGCTCCGCCGCAAGTTGCATTCATTATACCTTTTGAGGTATAATTCATGGAATGGTAGAAGATGTCCATTTGTGTCTTCAGGTCTATCCCGTGCATGGGACATCTCTTTATGTGCTTTGTATCTCTCTGACGGTGTCACAGGACTCTCATGCTTCCCACATTTGAAAGTAGTAATTTCCCTCTTCGATTCGGAGAGTGAGGGATGGGGGAAAAGAATACGCTTGAGTAAACTCCATCGACTCTTCCCATGTATTAAATGATCCATATGGTAGTGAGTCAAACCATGTTGCAGCTATATCTCTTAAAGAGAATGGAAACGGCTAGCGACAATAACCACGGTCTCACGCCGCATTGATTTCTTGTGTTGGCCATTCTCGAGGCGAATCCTAAGTGTTCATTGGGATCTTGAGAGGTGTGACACGTGAATTGGTTCACGATTGAACCATGGTGATCGGTACGGCAGGCTCAAAGTTATTGCCCAGCATCTATCACGTGCATTTATTTCAGCACGCTGAGTATTCATCTTGGATATTGGGTCTCCCCAGAAGTCCTCACGTAGTGTCTCACTCTTCGGTGCCTAGCTGCCAGTTTGAAGTTGGCTTGCTTGGTCAATCTTTGTCTGCCATCTGCCTTTTACGCACTCTTAAACTTCTTAGCCCTCTAGTGTTCTTTCGATCTCAGTGTCTAAGTGGCAACAATTGACTCCCACTGCTTCCTATGCATGGATTAACTCCACAGAGATTATAATATCACCTAAGGATCAAATGGAGTCGATGATACGAAATTGTATTTAACATGTTAGGCTCTTCAAAAATTTCAGTAGCTTGCTAAACTACTGCTGTTAAATCATATTTTTGAAATTTTCTATTTTCTTTTTATAAATTATGTTCAAATTAGTATTTCGCTTTTTGGTCTGAATATTTATTCACCAAATTCTTTCGATCCCCTGCAACGATGCCAAAAACTTGTTCACCTCTTTCTGTGTGATATGGATCAAAACACCTATGCAAATTTATAGCATTATTACCCAAGGACTATTATCTAATCCCCAGCAATAATGCCAAAACCTTGTTCGTTGGACAAAACTACATATACAAATTTATGACGTTATCACCAAAGGACTATTATCTATTAATCGACAATCTTGTCATGTGACTTGTTTTGTTGTGTTTCTTATCTATTGTACTAATTAAAAAGCGTTGTCTTAAGAGGAAATCATTTTCTTTCTAGTTTTGATCCAGGATGCTGCAAGTGCACAGGTCGAACAAGTAGTAAATTGGATTTAAGTCCAGATATCGATCCACGGAGATCGAAGAGATTCTCGATCAAAAGCCCACCACGACTACTCAGACTACATACTATTTGGACTTTGATAGGCAAGTGAAGTATTCTTAGCAAAACTTAAAATAATAAAAAAAAAAAAAACTAAGAAAAATGAATGAATGACAAAAATGAATTTAAAATGAAAATCTAAAATAACAAATTCATACTGAACAGTTATCTATTAAAGGGAGCATTGAAAATACTGCTATTATGAAACATCAATCCCTGCAGACTACACTGTATTTTTGCTTCATGAACTACCGATTTGAAATCTGTCCAAGGACAAATGTAGTGCAATTTGGATTTCTCTTGGAAGGCACTTTTCATCACTTAGAATCTTCAACTGCTTCTTTCGAAGACGAGGAGAGTTAGATAACTACTTTTAATCTGGATTGCCTTGTGCAGACGCCTTTTTCAATACTTCATGCAATCTTGGACTACAGGCAAGCTCTAAGACATAGGTATAGCATGGGTTTACACTTTCTTAGTTTCTCTTCCTCAAAATTGGAGCGGTTCATCACTTTCATGATTAGATCCTTGCTAACCACGGGATTGAACTTACTTTATTGAATCAAAGGTGAACTCTACAGCTTTTATAAATTGATAAGTCATTCAACAATGCCGTTTTCACGTGAGAGGGCGATTTATCGACTTATCCCACGAGTTCATTAGATACCATTATCGAGGTTCGCATACCTTTGAGAAATTGTTATTTACTCTCGGGAATGTCTTCTGTGTCACTTTCAGAGGGGCCTCACGGAAATCGAGCATGAGACAACCTTTATGGGTATAAGACAACGACATTGGGATCCAATTCTGAGAATAAACAGAACCAGCAAATCGATTTCTAAACTGAAGTTCAATAGCCTCTGATAAATTTCTACAGGAAAGATAAATTCTAACAATAGAGTCTATTCAATGGAAGTTGGGTTTCTAAATCACTCGATTACACCCTACGATGGCTTGCTGATCAAGAAAACCACTGTAGATCGGAAACTGGAAATCCGAATTCCAAAGATTTAATAAAATTGGATAATCAACGATAATTTGAAGAAATTGAATTTTGCATCAGCTTCAACTTTAATAATAACATTGAATCTAGAAATTTAAAAGAAAAGAAACGATCTACTCGAAACTAATAAAACTAAAAACAAGAAAAAGAAAAAGAAAATTAAATACAAGAGCCTTATTCACCAGATCTCTGCACTTTTGAGTCGCGAGGCTGCCTTTCCTTCAGTGGCATTGCGTATTTATAGGGTTACGAGAAGTTTGGGCCACAACCCCGATGCACCTCCTGTGGATTTCAAATTAAGCGCCCATTTGGTTGTTTAATGTCGACCTCGATTCTTTATGACCTCAATTGTCTCGGCCTACGTCGACTTTTATTTGAGGTACTTAACGCGCTGGCATCCCTTAGATGTGATGTGGCCGAATGATGTCGCGACTTTCAACTCCTGCGATGTCGCGACCGAATGATGTCGCGACCTGCTTTCCTTCTATGTGATGTCGCGACAACTGAATGACGTCACGACCTGCTTTCCTTCTATGTGATGTCGCAACAACTGAATGACGTCGCGACCTTAGTTCTTCACAATTGATGTCGCGGCCTCTAAATGACGTCGCGACCTTGATTCCTTACAACTGATGTCGCGACCACTGAATGACGTCGCGACCTTGATTCTTTACAACTGATGTCGTGACCACTTAATGACGTCGCCACCTTAGTTCTTTGCAACTGCTGTAGCGACCACTGAATGACGTCGCGACCTTGATTCCTTACAATTGATGTCACGACCACTGAATGACGTCGCGACCTTGATTCTTTACAACTGATGTCGCGACCCGCGTGGCGTAGCTGCAGCACTACGATTCGATTGTTGATGTCGCGACCTTTTCTAGATGTTGCGACTTCGATGATCAGTCTCTTGAAAACCTTATGTCGCGACTTCTATTTGGTGTCACGACCTCCATGTCTACTGTTGGGCCTTCAATTCTGTCACGACCTCGAAGTAGTGTCGCGACATCATGTCTTGTTCTTCATTAATTAATGGTTGCCTGACTTGGAGTTTCTGTTGCGACCTGCTTGTTCTGCCTTCAGTGTCCTTTATGTCGCGACTGGAGTTTTGTGGTTGCGATCTTGATGTGATTCTTCATTACTGTCAAGGCGTAGCTTCAATAGGTCCTTTCTTCCTTGTTCACTTCTCCTGTTGCAACATCATTCAGCCAGTCGTGTCATTCTGCTCGACCAGGTTTACCGCTCCTTTTGCGCAATATCCTCTTTCTCTTGAATTTCTTGCTGCATAGCAATTTGGTGAGTTATTCAACGTTTTTGCACATAAATCAGTATTTTTTAGATAGAAATCAATCAGAAAAATTAACTGAAAATGGATGACTTTTAAGCTCATCATTGCTCAAAGTCTATTACAGTGGTGATGTTATGGGAAAAGAGTATAAAACATCTCTCCCCGAAGGCTTTGAATTTCCTTGTGAACTAAGATATCTTTATTGGGAAGATTTGGAGGCTTTGCCATCAAACTTTGATCCAGAGAACCTTGCTGCAATCAACTTGAAGTGTAGTAATATATATTTATTGGGAAGGTTTGAACTGACTTGGACACTATTAAAATACTGCTGTTAGAACTCCCCAGGGCCATAACTTTTTATGCGTAGAGTCAGTTTTGACGTTCAACTTGAGTCTATGAACTCATATCGGCAGAATATACGAAATGGTGTCTTAGTCAACCCAAAATTATTCATCCTTAAAAATGTCAACTTGGGCCCACATACTAATTGTTGGTCAAACTTGGTCAAACGTTTTAAAAACTTGTATTATTTGGTACGGGTCATTACAGTTTTGCTAAAAGAAAACAACAAAAGTTTCCTACACAATCTTAACCTTCTTCACTTTTCTCTCAAGGAGATGATAGGTGAGCTAGGGTTTCAAAAGGGGATTTCAAGCTTGAAGAAACATCCATCCTAAGTAAGTATTTCTTTTTCCCTCTCTAGTTTGAAGCATGTGATGTGTTTAGGAGTGAAAAAAAATCTTTGAGAGAAAAAAGGTAAGTGAAAGGGTTTTGTACTATTTTGGGAGATTTATGATATCTCCTTATGCAACAGTTGGATTGCTTTAGAATTTGGATATTGTGAAGAGAGAAAAGAGAGAATCCCTAATTTTTATTATATTCACGGAAAAAGACTTGCCTCTACATTACATATTGGACTTATATATATATACACTCATGGGACCCACTGTCTGATGAAAATAAAGGAAAAGAGCGTATAATATCTAACACTCCTGGTGGAGCATATATATCATATGCACCAAGCTTACAGTACAAATATTATTTAATTCTAGGACATCTGAGAGATTTAGTAAAGATGTCTGCTAGTTGAATATTTGAATTGACAAAACTAGTAGCCATACATCGATGCGATCTTCTACTACAATGAAGTGGCGGTCGGCTTCAATGTGTTTGGTCGCTTTCATGGAAGGCGGATTGGATTGCAATATGCAAAGCGGCCTGGTTATCTGAGCGAGCTTAAATGCGATTCATCATTTCCAGTCTCGGCTCACAGCAGGGTGTCTCGGCCGTATGAGGTTCACATGTTCCAGGGTCATAGCTCGATACTCGACTTCAACGCTAGATCTAGCCACTACATGTTGTTTCTTACTCTTCCAGGATATTAGGTTACCACCAATGAAAACACAGTACCCTGAAGTGGAACGTCTATCTGTGGGTGAGCCAGCCCAATCTGCATCTGTGTAACCAATAACCTAGGTATGACCTATTCTCAAATGCTGACACACCTTGGCACAAATTGTACTTTTGATATATCAAAGAATCTGATTCTGACATCCCAATGGCTATCACATGGTGACTGTAGGAATTGACTAACAACACTTACAAGAAAGGAAATGTTTGACCGAGTAATGGTGAGGTAGTTCAATTTACCTACGAGTCGTCGATATCTCCCAGGATCTCCTAAAGGCTCCCCCTGTCCTGGTACAAATTTGACATTATGATTCATAGGAGTGTCGACCGGTTTACAGTCTAACATACCGGTTTCTTCCAAGATGTCTAAAGCATACTTTCATTGGGGGAGAACTACACCAGAACTGGATTGAGCTATCTCAATTCCCAGAAAGTACTTGAGTTTCCCCAAGTATTTAGTTTGAAAGTGGGTGAAAAGGTGTTGCTTTAGTTTTGAATACTGCATCTACGATCAGCACTTTGTAATGACAATGTCATCCACATAAACAACCAAATAAATACAGCACTTAGAAAGAGTTATGATGATAAAAACCAGATGTGCAACATTAAACTGCGAAGCATGCCAAATTCTTGCGACAAAACTAAAGCGGCGAGCCATGCTGAGGATATTGTTTCCAAGCCATATAGAGAGCGGCGTAACACACACTAAACCAAACTCCTTGACAACAAAACTTGGTGGTTGCTCCGCCTCTGCTTTTCATCAAAGCCGAATCACCATGAAGGAAGACATTTTTAATATCCAACTAAAAAAGTGGTCAAGAACACATAGCAACCATGGAGAAAAGCAGACGGACAGAAACAATCTTGGCAACGGGGGAGAATGTGTCACCATAATCAGAACCATAACCTGAGTATATCATTTAGCAACCAAGTGGGCACTTAGGCGATCAACGACCATCAGACCAACCTTAGCGTAGTAAACCTAACGACCAAATAGCGGAAACTTACAAAATGGCAAAACAACAGATCCTAAGTGCCGGTTAGTCTGGAAGCGACCATTTCATCTACCATTACACATTCGCTAACTTTCGGGAGAAGAGCCTCATTGGTGTTCTTAGGAAGAGAAATAGAGGAAATAGTAGTAACAAATGCAGAGTAGGGTGAAGATAATTGATGGTAACTCAAAAAATTGTAAATAGGATGAGGATTGTTAGTAGAGCGATTACCTTTCCGAAGAGCAATGAGTAAGTTATCAGCAAGAGGTAGAGTCGGGGTAGGAGAAGCTGAAGGGATAGGAAGTGAGTCGGCAGGGGCCTCAGCGAGAGGGGAGGAGCAAAGGCCTGATGGCCGGTGGCAGTGATGATAAACTTGAAGTGGACGAAGATACATCATCAAATATAGTGGAGATGATGGGAAGGGTAAGACTTGATAACGGGAAGGTCGGAGGAGGAGAAAAAGGGTGAGTCCTTGAAGAAGGTGACATCAGCAGAGAGAAAGTATCGATGAGTTTGGGGGGAATAACAACGCCCTTCTGAAGTCGGGAGTAGCCTAAGAAGATGCATTTCGTGGCCTTGGCGGAAAGTTTGTCTTGTCCTGGAGTGAGAATATGAACAAAGCAAGTACAACCAAAGGCACGAGGAGGAAGGAAATAAAGTGGTTGGTCAGGGAAAATAAGTGAATGAGGAATCTGATCATGTAACACGGATGAGGGCATACGATTAATCAAATAACAAGCTGTAAGAACAGCGTCCCCCCAAAAACGAAAAGGAACATGATAATGGAGGAGGAGAGTACGAGCTGTCTCAATAAGATGACGATTCTTACGTTCAGCTACCCCATTTTGTTGAGGAGTATGAGCACAAGAAGACTGATGAAGGATCCCATGTTGGGACATAAATGAAATAAAGGGTGCAGAAAAATATTCCCTGGCATTATCACTACGTAACACACGAATAGAAATATTGAGCTGATTTAAATTTCAACTTTGGAAATTTACGGAAAATAGAATATAACTCAGCTCGATTTTTCATTAAAAATAACCAAGTACACCGAGAATAGTCATCAATGAAAGTGACAAAATACTGAAATCTTAAAGTCAATGCGGTTCGACAAGGACCCTAAACATCAATATGGACAAGTTCAAAAGGAGATTTTGCCCGATTATTCAAACGCTGCAGGAACGAGACACAAGTATGCTTCCCAAGCTGATAGGACTCACAGGCAAGTGAGGACCAAGTGGAAAAGTGAGGGACCATCTTCTGGAACTTAGAAAGACTAGGGTAGCCCAGACGACTGTAGATGAGGAGAGGAGCATCAGTGGAAATGCAAATTGCAGGAGATGATTACGTGGTGAGGTGATAGAGGCCTTGAGACTCACGTCCGATGCCAATCGTCTTCCCCGTACTCCGGTCCTACAAGGTCACAAATTTATTAGAAAAAATAATGGAGCAGTTAAGAGTACGAGTGATTTTGCTTATGGAAATAAGATTAAAGGGACACTCAGGACTATAAAGGAGAGAAGTGAGAGGTAGGGAAGGGAGAGGATGTGCCAAACCAATACCTTTAGGCACAGTTTGAGAACCATTAGCTAAGGTAACAGTAGGTAAAGTAGAGATAGTAGTAAGAGAAGAGAAAATATCTTTATTACCAAATATGTGATTGGAAGCACCAGAGTCTAGAATCCAGGGTCTAAGAGAAGATGTATGGTAAGGCAGAGTAAGGCAGGTAGAGGCATTACCGGTCTAGGCAGAGATCTGTGAGAAGTTGACTTGGGCGCGATGGCGAAGATAGTCATCATACTCAGCGTCGGTGGGGAATACTGAGATGTGGAGGCTGGATGCAGGGGCATGAGAATCAAAATCGAGGAAGGCTGGGCCACTTGGGCAGTGCGGGGAGGCCGTCCATGCAGGCGATAACAACGATCCACGAGTGGTCGAGCTTATTGCAATGAGTGCGATGGGGGCGTTGTCTCTGCCGATTTACCCGCTGCGTCCTCCTCATAGGTTAGTGTGAGAAACTAACATAGAAGAATCTAAAGGGCTATCAGATGGAAAAGTCTGTGTGGAGGAGATACGGAGGAGGCGAACAAACACATCATCCAAGGATGGTGGGGCCCGAGTGGTTGCTAAGAATCGTCTCGGAGCCGGTCTGAGATCCAGATGGAGGCCAATAAGAGTAAGGACCATGAAGAACTTGTCAATCTGCGTTTGTTGAGCTCCAACATCACTAGTAAGAGGCATTAGTGTGAAGAACTCCTTCTTAAGAGAGGCAATCTGGCCAATATAATTACATAAATCCATGTCTTGTTGTCGGATATTGACAATAGCAGAAGCCACCTTATAAAGACGTTGGATATCATTCGTGTATAGAACTTTTGCACGATTCCAAAACTTAGAACATGTTTTTGTAAGCCCCAGATAAACAAATTTTGGATCAATGAAATTGCCATAATACGCTACATAGTTATGCATCTATTTTCTTCCATTGCACCTTGTCAACATTAGGTATAACATCCTCCGGTGTAATAAGATGATCCTCATAACCTTGTCCCATGAACCAGAGTTCCACAGAAGCTGACCAGGAAAGATAATTCTCACTACCAATCAATTTTTCTGATGTGATAGTAGGAGATCCAGAGATAACAGATGTAAAAATAGGATTTTTAGTTGCCATATCCACTTAACTGGAGATTGAATCACGTTTGGATTGAAGAGAGCCCTAATAGGAGGGTGAATCAAGAGCTGTCTGGAACACCAAATCAAGAATTTGTGGCCCAGGAGATGAAAAAAGTGACCCAAAGCGTGGAAGATTGAGGCGACGGAGTGCGGTGGGGCAAAATAAGGCCAAGGTGGATAAAGGAGGGGCAGGATGGATCGCGGAGGAATGGGTAGCAAGGCGGCGGGCGAGCTGGATATGAGTCGTCACCGGGAATGATCACGCACACCCACGCGCCGTGTGTGGACGGCGAGTGCCCAGGAGATAAGCGACGCGATGACAGTATGATCTTGGGGGCTGTTTTCCGGCGGGGTTGCCATCAACGTGTAGATCGGCCTTATGCGCCTCGAAATTTGAGGTTTCCAGCCAGAGAAGAGCTGGCTGGAAAGTCACCGACGGCGGCGACGACGAGGAGATCCTACGACGGAGGGTTTCGGGAGGAGAATAAAGTGACCAGAATGAAACACGATCACCGAAAAAGTAAATTAGGTTTTCCCTTTGGCTCTAATACCATGTGAAGAGAGAAAAAGAGATAATCCCTAATTTTTATTATATTCACGGAAAAAGACTTTACTCTGTCCCATAATGGACTTATATATACACACTCATGGGACACACACTCATGGGACCCTGTCTGATGAAAATAAAGAGAAAAGAGCGTACAATATCTATGAATATATTTGAGATAAAGAGAATGATCTACAATAGAGCGTAGGAGATCTGTTTTTATGTTTGAGTTGAGAGTTATTGTTGTTTGAAGCAAACAATTTCGGAAATTAGTTTTAGTTTCGGTAATATTAGTGTAAGCCTTTATTCTCCTTATTCAACCGTTGGATTGCTTTTAATTTTTGATATATTTGAGATAGGACACCGATCAACGATTTGAACGGTCAAGATCATGTTTAGATGTTTCATATGAGAGTTATACTCATTTAGAACAAGCAGTTTTTGAAATCGGTTTTAGTTTTTGTAAGTTTAGTATAAGCCTTTGTTCTCATTATTCAACCGTTGGATTGTGTTTAAATTTGGATATGTTTTATATAAGACTTTGATCTAAATTATGAACGGTAAAGATCGAATTACATGACTTGAGAAGGGAATGTTGAGCAAAACCGTGGCCAGTGATCAAACTACATTTAAATTAGTTTGGAAAGAAGTAATAATTGAGGGCAAATTATTCAAAGAGAAATAATAATAATAATAATAATAATAATAGTAAGTTTAAATAATAAATAAGTAAAATAATATTGAAGAAAAGAAATAGTTTAGATAATTAATGAGTTTTTTTTTTATCTTTTATTTGTTTAGGTGACATAGACTCTTAACTGAGTTTAATTGTGGAGTGGTATCAATCAAGACTTTTGAGTTGCTTTGAGTAGGACGATTAATGCTTTGCTTATAAAACAAAATATTTTGCTATTATATGTGATTATGAGTTTTGATAATTTGTATTTGTTTAAATTATATGCATGGATCAAATACAAGTTTTGTTTAGAAAATGGATTTGAAAATGTTCATGGTAGAGATTGAAAGTTATGAAGATATATTTTTGTATTTTTATGAATTTGGAAACATTAAGAAAATATTTGACTTTGGTTTTTATGACCCTCGTCAATGGGTATAAACTTAACAAATATGACCCATGTCGATGGGTATAAACTTGACAAATATGACTCATGTCAATGGATATAAATTTGACAAATACGACCCCTGTCAATGGGTATAAACTTGACAAATATGGCTCCAGTCAATGGGTATAAACTTGACAAATCCAGCCCTAGTCAATGAGTTATAGTAGTTGACAAAATAGCCTTTGTCAACGGGTTAGAATAGCTGACCTTTTATTTGAAAGAAATATGTTTTGAGAACCAAGAGTATAAGTATTTTGGAATAACCCTTGTTAAAGGGTTAGAATAGTTGACATTTTATTTAAAACAAATCTTTTGAGAACCATGAATATATGTGTTTTAAGATATTTGTGGATTTGATTATGATATAGAATTGTTTGAGAAACATGAAAGATGACGAACATCAGTTTGAAATATATTTATATATATTAGTTATTTGTACTTAAGGATTTTATGAGATTTGTGAGGAAAAAAAAAAAATGTTATATCTCAAATTTTGTGAATTTTAAATATTTGATCTATGAAAACGTATTAACATTCCTTATTGGGATTTTAGCTTATTACTTATTGTTGATCATTTTTAGGTGCCCTAAACCTTGGCGAAGAGCATTTTTGGGTAGGTAGGGATGGAAGTTGAGAACTATTTTTGAGTTGGTATTTATTGAAAAGACTTAGAATTGTGGACTACTTTAATGCTTTGGGAATTAATGTTTGCAAACTTTCATTGGAAGGATTTTTTGTAGCTAGAATGTTACATTTTAAGATTATTAGTTTTGAAAAATTTTATCATGTTGGAAGACGTTAGTTCAATGAAATTTTGTTATACTTTGGAAGGTTTTATGCCTTTGAGAGATTTTGATTTTATGAAATTAGTTTAATTCTTCTTGTGAGTATATTCAGGACAAACAAGATTCATAAATAGAAATTTTGAAAGTGTGGTTTAAAGATGGGATTTTAGAGCCCTATATATAAATGAATAGTAATGCCCTTGGTTCCGAGTTGAGGTGTTATAACATGTCCATGCAAGTTAGTCTGAACAATACTGGGGTCTATCACTTCTTTGATATTGGTTGTCAACATGATTATCCTCTCATCACCAAAGTTTGACCACAGTCCATTAATGAAACTAAGCAACCAGATGAAATTATCTTTCAATAAGAGACAGTTGTATAAGGTAACAAATAGATGATCCTGTTTTTACCAACCAATATGTTTAGCTCTTAAAATTGCTGATCTTCTGGTAACATGCTGCAAGCAGATGAACAGAATTTAATCTTGTGAATGCAGGCTATGACTTACAACCAAATCATATGGTGATAGTAGGATTATCTCTTTTTGGAAAATGGTGGACTTTTGATTGAATCGTTTCCCCTGGATAACAGGAAATGGGAACAAAACTCTGGAGCCTCTTTGGTTATAGTTTTTTAAAACTGTCTTTTGTTCAGAAAAATAAAGAGAACACGTTTGATTACTAGCTTTTTTTGTTATGAAAAACACATAAAACACATAAAACATTAAATTCAGAAAACAAAGAGTAAATTTAGAGAACACTAAAATATAGTTTATGATGTATATTAATACAGCTTTGGGAATTTATATGTGGTGTTGTTAGTTGCAGGGAAAGAGACCAAGTCAAGGAACTTAGCTGGTTGTCAGCTATTGTTGAATGTTCTGTTTAGTCAAAATTGTGCAACTCAATGGAACAATCAATGTCTTCTCCCTCACAAACGAAAATGAATCAATTTTCAACTGGAATCAGAAGTCTTCTCAACTATCCAACATTACTGATGTTGTTGAAGACATACTTGCTATCGCACAAAGACCACTAAAAAAGTAATATCTGACAACAAAGGTTTTGGGAACACAAAAAACACAATATATATATATATATATATATATATATATATATATATATATATATAGCTCATTTTTATCAAACTAGTTTTTTAATATATATTTTTAAATTTTAGAATAAAAAATTGTTGAAAATAGGAACCAAAGCAGGAGACCCTTGGATCGTTGAAAGTTGTTTACTAAGTTACAAACCTGAAATCAACCACATACACCATACAAAATGGGGCTAAGAATCAGCACTGTTAAGAAGCTCTGCAAGCTCTAATGTGGCTAGGCACAACCTAAGCAATTCTTGAAATGAATGTGCGTTTGTGTAGTTGGGATCATTTATGTGATTGGATGCAACGAGAGTAAATTGACATAACATTGTAATGCAAAACAAAATGTGTTTGAGAAGATTGTCCACTGTTGTTTTTGAAGACAACACTCAAAAAATCGGATTAAATAATTTTTCAAAGAATGTTTATGAGGTAAATATGTCAAAGTCTTACATAGATTAAGAATATGAAGGATTACGAGTTAATAAGGATGAACGATATCTAATTGGTATGAGGTCTTTGTCAAAATACTAGATAACAGAAAAATACGAAGAGAAGTTTCTCTGGAAAAGTTGCCTTTGATTTCATCAGTCTGCCATACATATAGTCTCTCAAATTCCTAGTCTTTAGCATCTATACATAAATTCCTAGTCTTTAGCATCTATACATGGTAGATTCCTAGTCTTTAGCATCTATACATGGTAGATTCTAGTCTTTAGCATCTATACATGGTAACTAATATATCTGACTAATAATAGAGTCACAAATTATAAACTCCAAAAATTGTATGGTAACATCCCCCTCAAATTGATGCTAATCAAGTCAGTCCAGCGACAATTTACTTGACAAGAAATTGATGTCGTTGTCGAGTTAGAGCTTTGGTGAAGACATCAGCCACTTGGAGATCAGAAGAGATATGAGGAAGAGATATCACCCGACTTTCCAAAGTGTCTCGAATAGAATGACAATCAACTTCAATGTGCTTGGTGCGTTCATGAAAAACGGGATTGGTGGCACTTTGAATAGCACTAGTGTTATTGGCATGAAGAGGAGTAGAAGTAGTCTGAGGAAACCCAAGCTCCTCAAGGAGACCACGTAGCCATACAATTTCAGAACAAGTAGTAGACATGGCACGATACTCAGCCTCAGTAGAGGATTTAGAAACACGATCTTGTTTCTTACATCTCCAAGAAATTAATGCATCACCTAAAAACATACACCAACCTATAGTAGATCGACGTGTATTCGGACACCCAGCCCAATCGGCATCACTATAGGCAACAAGTTGAAGAGACGTGTCGGTAGGAAAAAAACAATATTACGAGAAAGTGATCCTCGAAGATAGCAGATGATGCGTGACTGCGGTAAGATGGAGATGCGAGGTGAAGACATAAATTAAGCGAACGATGAACAACATAGGAGATATCGAATTCAGTGAGTGAAATCAGTATAAGACTCTAACCCAGTAGATAGAGAGTAGGTTCTTCGAAGGTCCCTGCGTCTTTCTGTATTTGACATTTTACCTCCATAAGAGTATCAACGAGAAAGTGTCCTCAGACCAACCAAAGTATTAAGATCTTGAATATACTAATGTTGGTTCATGAAAAGGCCATAGGATCGATAATGAACTGATCCACAAGAACGTGGTTGGCGAATCTTTCATATGAAAGTTGCATGTAGCATTGTTGAAGCTTAGTAATCAAACCACGATCGGTGGCAATGTGATAATATCATCCATAAACCAGAGAATAACTATACCCGACGTAGATGTGTGAAGGAAGAGAGAAGAATCATATTGACTTTGTGTAAAACTGAAGGAAAGAAATGTACTGCGAAACTTCTCAAACCAAGCGCAGGGTGCTTGCTTGAGCCCATACAAAGAACGCATGAGCTTACAAACATCATGAGGAGAAGAAGTAGTTATACCAGAGGGGAGCTTCATGTAAATCTCCTCTGGAGATCTGCGAAGAAGAAGGGCGTTCTTCTGCATCAAACTGATGATAATATGGCTGACGACAATAGCTAAGATGGTTCGAGGCAGTGGTCATTTTGGCAACAAGGGCAAATGTCTCCTCATAATCAACCCCATATTCCTCCTTGTTGAGCTACAAGTGAGCTTTGTGCAGTCAGAAAGAACCATCGGAAACGAAGTTTTATAGAAAAAAACCCATTTACTCCTAATAGGTTTGACTATAGGAGAACGAGAACAATATCCCGAAATTATTGGTTCTCCTCAGTGCTTGAAGTTACCTTTGCATTGAAATTTGCCAACACTCATGTTCCATGGCAGCTATTTGTAACAGAGGGAATGGAAATAGTGGATAAAGTAGTGACAGAGAGCCTGAGGGAGAGAGAAGAAACCATGCAAATTAGGGGTCGAGAAGGACGAGTAGACCGACGAAGAGTGGTGGAAGCAGGAGCATGATTAGGCGCTAAGTCAAGATCGGAAGGAGGCACAAAGCAAGTGGAACCAAACTCATGTCGACTACGTTTCTCATACACAAAACCAGGTTTGAACCGTTCCACAATTGGTGGAGATTCAGAAAAAATAGGCAAAGAGATCTGATACGGATGACGAGTTGAACATGAGATGGAAAGAAGTATTGATTTTCAAGAAGATCACATTACGGGCTTGGGTATACGAAGCATGGGGATCGCAACAAACATAACCCTTGTGAGGGATAGCATAACCAAGGAAAACACACTTAACAGACTAAGCAGTAAGTTTATGTTGTTCATGAGGAGGGAGATTGTAACTCCCCGAAATATACCCTAGCAGTTTTCGGACTTGTTTAGGGTATATTATAAGCTAAATATGGTACCCCAAATAAAATTTGAGACCAAAAACGAATATTAGAGAGAAAAAGAAGAGATAAATATGTAATTTACCACTTGAGGACCTAAAAGGAATAAAACAATAAGTTATATGCAAACATGGAATTTGAGAAAGATGGGATGCCAAAGTATAATATGTATAAGTTATATTGGGATTAATAAAGAGAGAAAAGGGCTAAAAATATAAAAATGGGGAAAGAAGCAAAGAAATGGGTTTTTATTGTCTTGGCCAAACATGGCCTTAAGTAAAAAAAAATCTGGATAAAGGCATTTGGTCTCTCATTTTGAGGGACCAAAAAAACGTGAATGAAGAGAGGAGAAGGGGAGAGGAAGAAGAAGAGGAAGAGGAAGAAGAAGAAGAAGAGAAGAATAAAGGGGGATCAAAAAGGTATGGAACTACTAAACTTGAGTATGGATCTTTGGTTTTGTATGGTTATTATCTTGTCCAAACCTAGGGTTTGTTAGGATGAAATCTTAACCAAAGATGTATTGAAATTAGGGTTGTTAAAACTCTAAATGGCACAAGATAGTTATAGAATCCTCTCTCTTAAGTTGGATTCATGGTTTAATTGAGAATAAGTGAGTTAGGGTTTAGAGCAAACCTAACTAATCCTTTTATATTTAGTTTGTGTATGGGTCATAACCCATATTAGAGTGGTTTTTGAGGAAAACCATGAAGGTTTGATGAAGATATAGATTGAATGATAAATTGAGTAGAAAAGAGATCATAAGATGAATTTGAAGTAGTCTTGAAGCGTTTTATGAATTATAGAAGTTGTATAAAGTGAATTGGCATCAAAAGTGGGAAAAAAATAACAAAATCTAGGCAAAATTTTGAAGGTGTACCAATTACATGAACAGTAGTGTGCCAGTACCCCACCCTCGCCAAAGTGTACCGATTTTTACTTTGAGGGTTAATATCTGTACACCACAATTACCTTTCCCAGTTTCGACTAGTTTTCGTATTTTGGCCATAACTTGCTCATTTCTTATCTGATTTGAGTGATTCAAGTGGCTACGTAAAATAGACTTCAAGGAGAACCAAACTTAAAAAATAGGCATCAACAAATTCTGATCCTAAGTGGCCTAAAAATTCACTCAAAGTGGACGTATGCAGAAGCCAAATTCTGGTTCCAGCTTTGAACATAGAGGAAATAGTCACAAGGGTTTCGAGGCGTAACTTGAGTTTCGATTGCTCAATTGGGTGATTATAGTTGGAATAGAACCCTTAGCACCTTATCTTTAAAAGAATACAATGACCTAGAGTGAAACATGAAGTTAAGATCTCCGGAAAAGTTAGTAGCCACAGGCTTGTTCTGAATTATGTCCAGGTCCTTAGGCTAGTTTGGCATGAAAATGCCATAACTTTAGTTTGAATGATCCGATTGGATTGATTCCACTTCTAAGTAAAGTAGATTCATAGAGGAATAAGAATATATGAATGAGGTGTGATTCCACATACATCATACTTCACAAAATATAGAAGTGCCATATGTAATAGGCATGAAACAAGAAAATGTAAAATGAAAAATGTAAAGATGTGTTCATGAAACATGAAAATGATTATGGAAAATGAAAATGAAAACAGGTGAAACATGATTGTGAACATGAGAGGCAATATGTCATGAACACATAATGTGGTTAAGTGATATATGATTATTATCACATATATAACCCCGAGAAAATGATAACAAATGATAGGAGTATACGTGAATGAGTATACGTAAATGAATTTATGAATGAGTATACATGAATGAATATGTGAATGAGTGTATGAATGAGTATACATGAATGAATGTGTGAATGAGCGTATGAATGAGTATACGTGAATAAGTATACGTAAATGAATTTATGAATGAGTATACATGAATGAGTATACATGAATGAATATGTGAATGAGGGTATGAATGAGTATACATGAATAGATATGTGAATGAGTGTATGAATGAGTATACGTGAATAAGTATACGTAAATGAATTTATGAATGAGTATACATGAATGAGTATACATGAATGAATTTATGAATGAGTGTATGAATGAGTATACGTGAATGAGTATACGTAAATGAATTTATGAATGAGCATATGAAATAAGTACATAGATTGAGTATATCTTGGAAAAGATAATACGAAAGTGATGATGGAATTGAAATGTAATATTTGAAGACTGAAAGAATGGGAATGATAATAAGGACGGGATTCATCAAACGGAATCCGTCATAAATGTTAATACGAAAGTGAATATAGGTGAAACGTGATATTGAAAACGAATGAATGTGAATGATGATGATAAAAAGGCGGGATTCATTAAGCGGAATCGTCATAAATGTAAATTGATTGATATATCAGAATGAACCTCGGCGGGATGCACAAATCGGCATCGTCATGAAAAACACGAAATTTTCCAATGTCCCACTTGGCGGGATGCACCAATCGACATCCGTCATGATGGCGTATGGCATTGAAGAAATGTCCCACTTGGCGAGATGCACCAATCGGCATCCGTCTTGATGGCGTATGGCATTTAAGTGATGCCACGTGTCGGGATGCACTAGCGGCATCGTGTGATGGGAGAACGAATAAGTGATATCACGTGTCGGTACCAAGCGACATCGCCATGATGGGAAACCGAGATTGTAATAAGTAATACCATATGTCGGGGTGCACCAAACTTCGGCATCCGTCATGATGGGAACCCGAATTGTAAATGTATGCACATTACGAATGATAATAAGAGGCGGGATTCATTAAAGGAATCCGTCGAATGTGAATTAAATAGTCGGGTGAAATAGCCAGCATTGACGAGTGTAATGGGATTGTTATGAATATGCTTAAATCTCATGAATTGATTGTGAATGAATCGTCGTATCGAATGCATGATATGATATGGTAAATGATTCAGATATCAAAGCACGCTAAAAATGAATAGCATTTAGTATATAGATACAGCGCATTATTGAAAATGCATGTTATTATGTGAATGTTATGGGTCTCAGGAATTTGTAAATGGTCATGGGATTGTTCGAAGAAGTGCTTTCGCTTAATTAAAAGGTCTAAAATGGAATAAATATAAAACAACATGTGTTGGAAAGATAATTGAAAATGCCTGAGTAAACCTGCCCTGATCCGCCAACCGGCCAAGTCTGGGATTCGGCCACACACTTTTGAAAAATAAAAATTTAATAAGACGAAAATAAATGTTTTGATTGAAAATCACTGAGTAAACTCTGCTCCAAATTGATCCGCCAATCTAGGTCAAGTAGGGATTCTGCTCACGACACTTTTGAAAAATGAAAATTTAATAAAACTTAAAACTGGGGAAGGGATTTAACTACATCCCGCATCATGAAATGTAATTTCTAAAGGAGTTGATTAATGGCTTCCTACTGTGATAATGATAAGAGTCTAATATGTATTGGTATTAGTTTGATCTCACTGCATGAATCTCTAATATGACTTGATCCGTCTGAATCGCCATTGTATACGTATAAGTTTATGTCGAATATGATTCGATTCCATCATACACGTAGTAGATATGAGTTACTAACCTCGTAAAGACCTGGCTGCGGAAGTAATATGAACAAGATAATGATATGAATCAAAGAATAAAATCTACATGTATAATATGATGAGTTAGAAGTCACATAAGAATAGGTTTCGTTATATGCATAAGTAAAAGTAAATGTAAAAAGAGAGTGACGACGATTTTTGTTATCGTCATTACCGGCCTATATGTTCCCACTAAGCTATGAAAGCTTTATCACTCGTGTTCAATCCTCGTGCAAAATCGAAGAGGAGATAAAGAGGACAGACATTCCACCGCAGTGGTTCGGCCATCTCGTAGATAGGTGCTCTCACCAAGACTGCTTTTCTTCGCAATCTCCGATGTTCGTATTAGATATGTACATGTATGGGCACTGTAGCAAGTAATTGGACTTAGCATACGTAGATTTTAACTGATACCAATTCCTGGTAGTCTTTTCAGATATGTGAATGACTTTTCGTTATTACAAATTATCTCAGATACCCACAAGTATAAGGTTCTCCGAAAAAAAAAAATATTGTCTCAGATAAAAAAAAGTGCAAAAAAGAGTCTCAAGAGAGAATATCCAAACTTGCTCTGATTCGCCAATCGCCTGACCGACCCGTGGCGCGACAGTATGCACAAAACAAATACAACCAAATGTACGAAGATAAGAAATATAAAAGGAGAAACGACCAAACAACTTAGAGAAAGAGAAACATGATTCGTCAGAGTAGGGTAAGGACATCAAATGAACTACAAGTGAGAAAGAGCTTCATAATAAAATGAGGAGGAAATGTGATGATTCAAGTAAAAGAGTTCTTACCACATCAAGAAGGTGGCGATTTTTCCTCTCGAAGAACACCGCTTTGTCATAGTGGTGTCGAAGGACAAGAACACCGCAGAAATGATCCTCGCTTTAAAGAAAACCCGAACTCATTAGACATGTATTCACCGCGTAATCGAGCGCAAGACCTCGATGGCCGGCAAGAATCGAGTCCCGCGAGTGTAAGAAAGCCAAATAAAACCGAAAAACTTCACCCTAGCCCGAGGGAAGTAAAACCTGGGCAAAGCGACTAAAGTCATCAATAGCAACAAAGTACTTGTAATGCGCATGAGAAACAACAAGGTCCCCAAACATCACTTCATGAATAAGCTCAAACATCAGCGAGGCACGATGTAAGGATGAGAAAAGGTAGAATTTACTTTCGCTAAGCTCGTGATAGATGTACAATCAAAAGAAAGATCAATGTAAGAACATGCTTTATTTCCCAAGCACAACACAAACTTAACTGGAGAAATGGACATTACACTATATCAACCAATTGACCAACAAATAAGATTTGTGGAGAGGTTAGAGACACAAAACATTAGTTAAGGAAGAGGAAAGATCACTCAACAAAGACCGGACAAGGTGAGAGCCACCACCGTGAGCACTTTTAGATTTCATCATACTTCGAGCATCGGAAAGAGGAACAAATAATAGTCATATGGTTAGAGGTCTGAATCAAAATACCATGGCTTAGAAGAAACTTTATGATTACTTCGCAGCCCAAAAGGAAGAGTGCCAAAATGGATCATCCGTCAGACCATTCTCAGGAGTGAGTGGCCTGGGTTCATGGTTATCAGTAGACAGGAAGAGGAACAACAGTGAGGCAAATATGCAATGAAGGTAATCCAGAGGAGGAGGTAGCTGATAAGCAAGACTTCGTCTCTTTGGGTGAATAGGACAAGCAAAGATGATATGACCCTATTTCTTGCAGTAGTTACAGAACTTCTTGTGACAATCTCGAGAAATATGGCCAAAAGCTTTACAACTAACGCACCAACAAAGCGACGCATGTTCTACTGTATATTCCCCTCAGGTCGCGATAAAGCTCGTGAAACAAATCTAACAATACCGATGTTCACGGTGCTGAGTAACGAGCACGCTTCTCTTCACGAAGAAGTTCACTCAAACAAGTATCCAGAGATGGGACAGGATGACGGTTCATCATATTAGAACGTGCAATTTCAAAGTTCAACAGAATCTCATCAAGAATTGATCTGCCATAGTGGCATGCAATTTCTGACAAGAGAGTTGTACAAAACATTAACATAAACAATGTCGCAATAGTCAACCCAAAGAGTTTGAAACTTAAAAATATTCCTCATCAGATCATTTGTGAAATTAGCCATCTCATACTCCAAATGAAAGCGCGAAGGTAGTTGTCTGATTGTAAACAAGAGCAGATAAGTCCACATAGTGCCAGCAGCTTTATAAGGCCTCAAATTGAGAACAAGGTGAGACTCAACTGCTTAAGGAGCCAAGTCATAACTCAAGCATCATGAATTTCCCACTTAGACAAAGCCTCGCACTCGAAAGGGAACACTCCCATCAATATGACTCCCACAATTCTTTTCCCTTCACAAATAATTTAAATTTGAACTCCTGTCGAATAATTTTTACCAAGAACCGAATAGGGAATGCTTCAACTTATCCGATGACATGATGGACCAAACGCCAAAATTATAAATCGGGCCACAACCGAAAAGGCAATCGGAAATAAGAGCAGAACTAAACATCTCGTGAGATCGGCTGACCGAACAAAAGAACACCTACCAAAAGATGGAACCTGGTCGCGCCGACAAGAGAAACCCACAAAGCCAAGAGAAAAATTAATCGAACAGTAATTGTAAAATCGCAACCTGGCTTTCGATACCATGTCAAAATACTAGATACCGTAAAAAATACGAAGAGAGGTTTCTCCGAAAAGTCGCTTGATTCATCATCATCATTATGCATATAGTCTCTCAAATTCCTAGTTTTTAGCATCTATACATAAATTCTTAGTCTTTAGCATCTATACATTATAGGATTCTCATTTCTTAAAGATCTATACATGGTAACTAATATATACAACTAATAGAGTCATTAAATTGCATAAACTCCTAAAATTGTATATAACAACCTCAGGTCTCAAAAACAAACCCCATAAAGGGAGAGGGTCTATGAGCTTTTTCCCAATAAGTGATACCAGAATCTGGTTCAAGTTTAACCACGTGAAGCGCGATATCGAACACAAGTAGCACGGTTCGAACGCGAATGAAAGATACAGCAGATCGTAGCTGGTGCCAGTTCTAAACTATATAGTGAACGTCAACAAAATTATGTGTTGCTTCATGGCAGATGGTGCTTCACGAGAGCATGTGCTCAAATGTAATGGAAGACAAAGAGACGTTCTACATCGAGCCAGTATTAAAAGGATTATGATTTAATAAAATTGACAATATCTAATTTAATTTATATGAGATCTTTAGGGAGAAGCTCAAAACAAACCATAAGAACATTAGCCCCCAAACCGACAATATGATGCTAACGTGTGGAGTCCATAAAGTTTCCCAAAGGCAGTTATGGATTATTCTTATGAACTAAAGTTTGTTGTACAAATCATTTTATCCTTGTTTATAATATAAAAAAACTTCATGGCTCATTCTGTGTATATAACTGTTTTTAGAAAACTATAAAGTTATTTTAAAACACATCAATTTTGTTTTATATAATTACTTTATTAGGAGAACGAAGTTTATAAAAAGAACGGTTTTTGGTTTAAAATTGATTGAAATATAAAATTTAAATAAGGCGTTACTTCCTTCACTAATCGAGTCTATGGACACATTTTTGTCCATTCTTGCAAAATTGAGCAATTGCCCATTTAGTGATCCTTTAAGCAAAAACCAAGAGTTATTTGGGACACTAATAAAAAATATTTAGGACTATTTTTGTTAGAAATAAAATATTTATTATACTTTAAAATATTTTCTTGCCGGGAAGATCTTTTTCCTTTATATGAAATAAAAAGTACTAATAGACATTGTAATTTATATTTTATTAGAAAATTGTTTTCAAATTTTAAAGTAATTACCAACATGCCTTTTAAATATAATTTTCAATTCTAATCTAAAATTGCTTTCTAAAAAATAAAATTACTCCCAACTATAAAATCTAGAATTTTTTTGAAAGAATCTAGAAAATATTTATAAATAATTAAAAAATTATGCTTACTGGGAAAACATGATGTGATGGAGTGAGATTCCAAAAACGTTTCTAAGTTTGAAATGCTTGAATGCAAGCCATTATTCAGTTGAGGGTCTTGAAATGTTTTTATATTATTAATGTTTGTTCAATGTTCATTTATTTTTTGTCCCACATCGAATGCGTATAGGAAAGAGGTCTTCTAGGATTACCCATAAATATGCCGCTGTCTCTATAGAATTCTTCACGCAGCTGCGCAGTGACCACAAAGCGAACTATTCTTTCGCCTTTTACTAAAGAATACCGTGTGATCGCTGCAACAAGCAGCATACGCTTATTTTTGGAGGGTTCTTTCTTAATTGAAAAGAACACCAACCGATTCTAGTAACAAGCTCTGTTTGATATTTACCAATATTTACTTCATACATTCTTAGAATTTTGGAAATAAGTATATTATTTTAAAAGCAAAATAATTTATTAACCTTAATGCGTAAGATTAAAATGTATACGTCTAACTTATTAAGTTATAATTAGCTTCCACGAGTATTCAAGGTAAAAAATAATAGTTTTAAAATCAATACAATATTTTTATTTACTATTTATTATTTCTAAATGACATAGCCTCACTCCTTTCAAGAAATTAGATAGCTCACTTATTGATTTTTTTTTTATATTTTTAATTGGACAATTGAACATGAAAAAAGTTTTATATTTCTTAGCATTTTTTTATTTCTTTAACATTTTTGGAAAAATCAAACATTATTTCAATCCAAATTTTTGGATAAAAGAAACAAGAGGCTATGGGATAGGCCATTTCCAAGATTTATTGCAATTTTGATATTGTAAAAAGTCAATAACTTGGGAATTCGATGAACAAGTTTTTGGCTTTTTGTATTCAGCTAATTTTTTTTATTACTTATTACTGATTTTTTGAAAGTTTTTGGCAATTTTTCATGGTACAAATTATGTTATTTACTACCTCAGTAAACTAATTAAAGTTGATACCATATCAACAAGAGTAAGAAATGATAGTCCTTTTTAAGTTATAATTAGTTCCAGGAGTATTCGAGGTAAAATAAAAAATAATTTTAAAAATCAATACATTAGTACAAATTGTGCAATTGGGGTCATTTACGTGATTGTATTCCACCACAAAGTAAATTGACATAACATTGTAATGCAAAAAAAAATGTGTTTTGAGAAGATTGTCCATTGTTTTGGAGGACAACACTTGAAAATCTGTTTCTGAAAATAATTTTTAAAAGTAGTTTTGGATTATTTTCAGGGACTAAAGTTTGTTTAAAATTTCAATTATAATGAACAACAACTTTAAGTGTCCTTTGTTTTTTAGCTTTTTGCTGAAAGCTTAATAGCTTTCAACATTCAGTCTGCTTGTTTTTTAATTATTTCATGATTTATTACTGAAATTTGAAAAAAAAAAATTGAATAGAAAAAAACATTTTCCAAAACTGAAAACACCACCCTTACTCAACAAAAAGAAGAACTAACAGCACTCATTACTCAATGTTAAAAAACAAATAACTTAATATTTACTATTTAGTATTAAGTTGAAAAAAATTATATTCAACATGGAAGTAGGAGTAGAAGAAAAAACCACCTTAGTCTATTAACCCTACAAATCATTGTGTGCTTCTTTACAATATAAAACTTCATGGTTAATTCTGTGTATGTAACTGTTTTTAGAAAACTAAAAAATTATTTTAAAACACATCAATTTTGTTTTATATAATTACTTTATTTGGGGAGCGAAGTTTTAAAAAGAACTGTTTTTTGGTTTAAAATTTATTGAAATATAAAATTTAAATAAGGCGTTACTTCCTTCACTAATTGAGTCAAGATACATTTTTGTCCATTCCTGCAAAGTTGAGGATATTTTGCCCGTTCAGAGAAAGTATCAATTATAATTTCCTTTAAGCAAAAAAAAAAAAAAGAAGAGTTATTTGATAAAAAATATTTAGGACTATTTTTGGTTAGAAATAAAAATATTTTATTTAAAATAAGATTTTACTAAGTGTAGCAGTTCCTACGTCTTCTAAAAACATGGTAATTATTTTTCAAACTATGAAACATATTTTAAGGTTTTATTTAAATACTTTTAAAACTTGCATTTGAGCTACAAACGCTTCTTAATCTCTAATTCTCCAGAAAGCTAATAATATTTTATTTCATGTTGTTTAATATATAGAAAGAGACTTTACCAACTGAATCGTCTGATGAGGAGTCCCACATCGAAACTTTATGAAATAACGAGGCTGACAATGGCATATAAAAGATAGGAGATGGCGCAGTTTCTCCATACTTACCTGGACGGGGTCTTTGGCCGATCAAGAAGAGCCATGGCCTAGGACAGTGACCTCCATTGCACTTTGGAGGGGCACTGCCTTAAGATCTACCCAAGTGGTGGAGTCTACGTCATAATTTGTGGTAGAGGGGGTTCGCGTCCGCGCGACCCCTGCCCCTATTCAATTACGAAAATCATTTTGCACTCTACTTGTTTGATGATAAATTGCATAACAAAGAAATTATCTTAGGAAATTTCTTGAATCAAGTGCAATGGGATGTCTGCGCCAATTCATCTGTTTGTGGTCGCTTGGCCTAGTAAATGTTTGATGAAATGTCTGCGCCAATTCATCAAAATTATTCATTAGCTGCTGTTGCTTATGAAATTCAGGACCTTTTCTACATTTGTCCTAGTATACATCGAAGGTGGGTAGGCAACATGGGATTGATTATATACTTGAAGGTGGGATTGATTTATTTATATTTCACCTTTCGTGCGACCCCTGCCCAATTCTCAGAATAGATATGTAATGAGTTTGATAAAATGCTTGTGCCATTTCATTAAAATTATTGATTTGTTGTTGCTTAAGAAATTCAGGATCTATTTAACATTCGTTCTTGTGATTTATTCGATACTACTATAATTTACTGAAACGTAGAAATATAGGGTGGGGATTGATTATATTTGAAGGTGGGTAGAATATGGGATTTCAGCTTTCATCTTTTAATCTAATCCTTAGCGTCTGCCCGTTGCTTTCCTTATTTCTCTTAGACACCCATCTGGTCATCAACTTGTTTTACCCCATCATTAGATTTTTCAGTTTGTTCCACCTCCATCTTCTTCCTTTTCATGAATTTGATAATTCCAACAAGCACAACATCAACTTCTTCGTGTTTCAAGAGCTCTTCTGCAATCTCTGCTGGGGTTACCTTCACCTCAGTCATCAGTTTTTCAATTTCAGTAAAAAGAGGGTGATTGTTGATGTTGAGGTAGTTGACGGCTAGGATTTAAATCCGGAGGGAGGCAGTAGGACATGAGGATGCATGTCCATGCGCCCTGGCCTCAACAATGCAGGGTCCAGCCTTTCTTTATGATTAGTTGTAAACACGAGTATCCTCTCATCGCCACAGCTTGACCATAGTCCATCAATGAAATTAAGCAACCCAGATAAGAGTTATCTGTCAATAAGAGAAGACAATGATATAAGTCCATGAATGGCTGCTTCTATTTTTTACTAATTGTATGCTTATTGCTTTAAATTACTCGTATCTTAGTATGCTGGCTTTGATTTTCATTATAGGAAAAGCAAGTAGATGAAGACACCTATTAAGCTTTGAACTATGAACTTAAGTTAGATAGTGATATATAGCAAGCCATTGATTTGGAGGACTACTCATTTTCTACTGGAATTTCACTCATTTACCAAATTGTTTGTTTTTCATAATTGAAATAGACCTCATACGGATAGACTAAAATAGTTGCAAGAAAAAGAGGCTACACCAAGGAACTTACAAGGGTGTTACTGTTGTCTGTTCCATTTTCTCGGTTCTGCAATTCAATGGAACAGTCAATGTCCTCGAGTATGGATCCATTTCCTGTAGAGACCAAATCATAGATGTTTCTGTAGATACTTGCAAGCTCCAAATCATAGATGTTGAATTTGAGATAGTTAGCCATGGCCGCAACCAAACTCGATATGATTTCCCTGTGCCTGGAGTGGAGGACCATACAACAAATACCCGCGTTTCCATGCCTTCCCCGCTTTCTTGTAGAACTCTCTTCTCTTCACAAATCTGTCCAAGTCAGCTATCAGTTCCTTCTTGAGCGTGCATGGGATCCATTGCCAATGTGTCAAAGGTGCATGGGATCGATTGATCCCCAAGGACCCTCATACTCATCAGAGAAACTATCCAGTGAGTATCATGGCTCAAAAGTCATGGGAATATCGTCACCACTGATCGGTTCCGAGACATATCGGTCACGCGCACGCCGATACGCAAAATAAGATGATAAAAAGATTGAAAATATTTGGATTTTATATATAAACTATTAGAAAAAATAGATATAATTAAGTTAAAATTTAATAAAACAATTTTTTTTTTATATTTAATGAAGCATTCAAGGAAAGATAAGTATGCTAATGCTAACGAAAGAAATTATTTTATAATATATTTGTTCTTCAACAAAAATTAAATTTCTATCCAGTGGTAAAATAAATTTATATAATTTCTTCTCTTCTATATGGTTGATATTGAGGTTAGGAGGGCAAGGATGTATTTTTCGGTTGAAAACAAGGCAAAAATGGGGGTTGAAAGGCTTGGATATGCAAAATACAATTTCTGGAGAAAAATAAAAAATATATTTAAGCTTAATAATTAATTCTATATATTTATCAAACCCATTTTATTTGTTTCTTAGGAGTAAGAAATTTTAAAATATGTAAAATTTTAAGGAATTTTGATTTTATTTATTTATTTATTTTTATATTATGCACGGTGAAACCACAAAATAATTTTTTTTAATGTTTTTTTCTTTTCATAATATTTTATGAGTTTCAAACAGAACCTATGAGAATGTTGGATAAAAAATTTACAAAACAACATATGGATAAAAAACACACCAACAAGAATAAAAAATTTAATGAATGACACACTATACTTGGATAAAACTTTTCATGAGGAGGCCAGACCATATAAAAGAAATATGAGGGGTGGACAAATAGCTGGATAAAAAAAAATTGAGAAGGGGCATATGGCCATAGCCTATGCTAGCTCCGCCATAGTATGAAAGAAACAATAAGATTATACTTCCAAATAACTATAGTCTTTTGGGATTTTATAATCCTTCCTTCTCTGGAATGATCGATCCAAAGTAATTTATTAAGTTCTTAAGCTTTCAATCCATGTTTCAAAATTTTTGTTAATGGTTGATTTCAGCGAATGGAGGAGCTTCAACACTTTGCTTTCTTCTATGATATCTCCAGAGCTATCTAGCATCATAGATGATAATTGTAATGACATAGTGTGGAACGTCAAATCTCATTACCACCCTGAGCCCAAACTGAAGAAGACGACTCTGAACTTCAAACTGAAGAAAACAACTCTAAATATCAAACTGAAAAAAATAGGCTTTAAACACCAAACTGAAGACGGCTCAGAATGCCAAACTGAAGAAACGGGCAGAACACTAAACTGAGAAACCGGGTCAACCAAATCAAGAAGATAGCTCCAACACCAAATCGAAAAATGCGACCAATGCCAAACCAAGAAAACAACCTAACGCCAACCAATAAAACGGTCAATGCTAAACCAAGAAAACCGCTCTGAATGCCAAACTGAAGTAAACGACTCAGAATGCCAAACCGAAGAAAATGAATTTGAATGTCAAACTGAAGGGAACGACTATGACCACAAAACTGAAGAAAATGGCTTTGAACGCCAAATTGAAGAAAACGGATCTGAACGCCAAACTGAAGAAGACGGCTCTAAACACTAAACTGAAGAAAACGACTTTGAACGTCACACTGAAGGAAATGACTCTGAAAAACATCTGCCAACTCGCATAGCTCAACAAAGATCCATTGAATAAACAATACCGAAGCAAAAACATCTCAGTGAAGATCATCCACAACAAAAACCATCTACATATCTCCAAAGACTATATAACCTCAACAAATAGGAAAGTACACTCCAAGGTGGCATTTACCCGAAGTGTCACAATGAGCTCATCCTCTCGATGACAACTGTCCATACCATCCAACCCACTCCAGACGATCTCAATAACTAGGGTGGTATGCCCCTTTATGACATCCAACATAAGCATGATGAAACCCTGTAATATCAAAGCATGACTCACCATCTCGACGAGGGCGGTCTACACCGAACCAACAAACTTCAGATGGTCCCAATAACTAGGGGGGTATGCCCTAGTATGGAGTATAATGCTCCATATTGTCGAAAAATCAATCAAAATCCATGCACCCATTAGTAAAGAGAGGCAACCTCGGGTCATCCAGAACCGTAACTAGAAATGGATCCAAACTCTAGTGAGGTATCTTCCAGAAAAATCAACATGACAATGTCTAGATATCAACCAAGTCTCATATGCCTATCTAAGTAGATGTTGTCAAAGAAAACAAACTTCATGTCTCATGGTCTTATGACACGCACTACAATGTAGGCTTAGGGTGATAAGGTGAACGAAATGAATTGAAACTAGGCTCAAATACCTAATAATCAACCCCGTGCCCTCGTGTGTGGAATGCCACATGCATAAGAAGTCTCATGAGTAATGGACACAAGAACATCCAATGGAAGCACTAATGATAATGATGTGACACAAAAAGTGTAACAGGGGGTGAGATAGGTAAAAGGACAAGGATGTAGAATGAAACATCATACTCAAAATTAATAAACATATGAGGGTGATAAATGAGAAAATGAGAGGTCCAAGTCAAGAAGATAGATAATCTGAAGTGGGAAAAAACTGATGATGATATACGAATCTACCCAAATCATTGTATTGGGAAGACATACATCGGAGCAAATGGGATGATGAATATGACACTGATTCGGAGCCCTTAGGAGAGGATCAATCATCTCACATACCACTAAAAAAATCTCAAAGTAAGCACATGATACTGGGATATCGAGAAGCTCACACACAAACTCCCATAAGTAATACATACACTCAAAACAATGATCCTCATATATCAATATACATACTCAAACACAAGATACTGGGATCTTGGGAAGCTCACACACGAACTCCCATAAGTAATACATACACTCAAAACAATGATCCTCATAAATCCATATACATACTCAAGGGATATTGATACTGCATACATACACGTGAGCATTTATATATATATATATATATATATATATATATATATATATATATATATATATATATATATATATATATATATATATATATATATTTCTTTTCTTTTTTTACCTTTTTTTGTTTTTTGTTTTTTTGTACGCATAGATTGAATAAAACAAATGAGAAACAAACTGATATGACAATGAACAAATATCTCTCCAAGAGCCAAGTACAATAAACCAACTCTAATGAAATGACACAAGCCTCTCAAACTAAAGGTCTCTGAATAAATGTCAATGAAATGAATGAAGGGATGACACGACAAACCCTTATGCAGTAAGATGAATAGATCACCAATCTAAGTGAGAAAGAATGTGATACAAAAAGAAGTCAAATAGAAAGAAAGTGGTGAAAACATAGAAACAACAAAATGGAACAAAAGCAATGAAGTGAATGTGGTAAGGTGATGTAAAGAATAAGTCAATGTGTCCATAACTCAGAAGATCCCTAAACTAAGACATCCACACACTAAAGGGCCCTTATCCTAGGTATGAAAAAGTAAGCAGGGTTATGAGAGAAAGATAAGCCAAAATGCGCACGTGAGGCTCAATGGGCTGACTACGGTAAAAAATGCCAGTAACAAGTGATAAAGTATATGGTTAACCGAAATGATGGTCACCCATCCTACGACCATGGTCTCAAATATTTGATCTACATTGGTTGGCTCTAAGAATTGGTTTCTATCTAAGTCCTTCAACCATGCAGCTCCCTCTACGGTCAACTCTCTAATAATGTAAGGTCCACTCTGTGGCCTGAACTTCCTCATGGTCACCAATTAACCCTCTAATAACTCTCAAACCAAATTGCCCTTCACAGAATGGTTTAGCATGGGACCAACAATAAATGATGAGTAATAAAGGAGAGGTCTAGCGTATCTCCATAAGATCATGTAAAAACATTTAGGTATAATCTGAGCAAGTAAAGCAGTCTATCTCTCTCATATGTAGATGATGCTAAACCAAAACTCAATCCTCTAGATCAATCATTGTACCAAGGTCAACTGTCTCATGATCATCATAACCATGCAAAACTCTCTCATAAGTGATACTATGATCATAGTCAAATTGGTATCTCTCATCCAAATCATGGTCATCAAACATCAATATCATGAATCTGGGCTATGGGCGAATGAGGTGCACATACATCAATACCATCCCAATTGGTAACTCCATCAAAGATCCTCATCTATCGAAAGTGCTGCTCTAGCCTATCCATATGTGCACGTGTATCATCAGTGGTTGAAACAAGCTTATAGTCGGGTGGGCGCACTAATTCTATCTCGACCACATGAAAACCAATGGCCTGCGAAAAACTATCAATTGAACAGCGTGTGGGGTGTCATTAAATCATATCAGTCTCATCTTCAATCCAAATACAAGTGTGGGCCTAGTTACCCCTTTCATCCTCCGACCACCACGCATGGCCCACCGAATCAAGGAAATCGTTGAGGCAAACTGATCAACTATAACAAACTACGAATCCATAACCATATGATCTGTCATGGGAACTAATCTGCTCTGAACCCTAATCCACGAAGGTGGTCTCAAACTATATAACATAATAAGCCCTGAAACTGTACCAGAACTGGCAAAGACATTACCTAAGCTGAGCACAATCAATAAGTGAATGCTGAACTGAAACCGGGGGGCCAGATAAGCCAACACTATGTAGAAATTTGTTCCACTAAAACCCAAACTCTGATCAATCTCTATATACCCTTAAAAAGAAACCAAAATGAAGAAATTTGGATCCATTTCATGACTAAACCTACCAAGGCTCGCGCATGCACTCCACGTGTAGGATAAGAGTCCTTATCGCAGGGATCTAAAACTCAACCTAGAAGGTCAATGGTGGCTCTAAGAAGACAAAGGGTGGGTGGGTCTTTAAAGGATTCGTGAGTAGAGCGATCGTATTCTGCTGGTACACACAACCTCCTACACATCTCCAAAAAGACGGGGCGCTTCCATGTAAGGTGGTCATCACCTCCACACATGCACTTCCTCCATATTCCAAGGTGTAGCCTATGGTAAAGGCTCTCACTATTCTCAGCACTCAGGAATAAACTAAGTGTACAGTGAACATGTGGGTGCATCTGAAAAACCTAAATCACATCTAAAACAAAAAAAGGCACACCAGTTACACAAGTATCCTAAAATCTAGTTCTAGGCTATACAAGTCTTCAAAGATTGGACTCCTTAACATCTATTACGTCAGCTACCTCCAAAATTCTCCTAAACATGGATATAGCCCATCACTAGACCTTACTCCTAGTCACTAGCTCGGTCGAAGAACAAACAAGGAGCAACAAGTCTCTAATCAAACACACAATCAAGAAAGATAGATTGACCGAGGCTAAGGATTTGGAGATAAGGGGATACATGTGTGTCCCACATAGACATACAACAAGCAATCAAGCAGATGAGAGGTTGTGAAACCCCGAGAAAATCCAATTTTCTGAAAAAGGGGAAAATCGTAATTTCGGTAAAAATCCAAAATTTTCCTAGATCTCGGATGACGAAACGGACTTCACCATCGAATCGCTCGCAAAATCTAGCTAACATGGTCTCTCACAAATTCCGAGACACCTAATTTGCACGCTTTTTGGAGGCATCGAAAGATCTGGTGCCGTAAAACGACATGTGATGTGACAAAAGTCACCTATAACATATACTCATGTGACATATGTTGCATGAGTAGAGAGATGATGGAAATGGACGCCGAGATTGTGCCAAGTGTCAAAAATCCAAGAGAAGGGACATAATGGGAATTTTAGAATTTGTTAATGAGGAAAAAGACAAAATTGCATAGTGTTGTCTTCCCCATTTTTAAAGAGACAAAAAAAAACGTGCAGTGCTGAAATGGATATGCAGTGGGCTTGAGTTTTTGAAACCTAGAGAGAGAGAGAGCTCCTTCTCTCTAGATTATCAGCCGATCGGACCGTCGGATTTCTTCGAGCCAAGAAGGAAAGTTGCTCTACACGGCGAGGACTACGCGTGGGCACCGGTTTTGGGAAGTTTCGAATGGGGAACCTCGTGAGGTGTGGGTTTTATCCTACTTGTTTTAATTCCTGTTTAAGTGTTTTGTAAATGCTTGAGTTGATTGAGGCCGTGAGTGGCCATTTGATCAGTCCCAAAACTTGGAACCGAAGTATGGAAATTTTTGGGAACCCGTTTGGACAGTCCGTGACAATGTATGGACTGTTTGGGCGCCTTGGGTCATAATTTATACAATAAATTGTGTTTTGGTGTGCATGAGGCCGGGAATGGCCATGGAATTTGGTTCCAAAAAGTGAACCGATAAAGGAGTGGGTCGCCACTCTGACAGCCCACTGTCTGCTTTGGACTCAAAACAGTCCTGCAAATATGAAATGGACCAAAAACGTCCATGTGTTTCGGTATTGAAATTGTTTGAAATGAATGACTTGAATTGTGTGGAAATAGATAGGTTAATGCATGAATTTAATGTGTTAATAAGATGCTATAATTATATAAAATATAATCAGGTGTGTAGCTCATTGAAATGGGATTTGCCAGCTCATGAGCTAATTTGGGTGTCAGTTGATTAAACATTGAATTGCTATGCTATATGATTGTAAATTTAAGGAATATATGCATATTTGATATATTGGTATAAAAATGGTTGAAATGACATAATGTGATTTCATACGCACTCGCAGAATTTCCAGAATTAGGTGTGAGTGCATGACATGAATTAAAAGAAAAACGAACATGGTTGCAAAAGGAATTTCAATGGATGATTTTTCGGAGAATTGTGTTGGAAGATGATCCAACAATTTCACCTCGGAGGAGCCCATGATTTGTTTCGGAAGGTTCTCCAACACATTATCCTCGGAGGGTAGTCCCATATTTTTATCGAAATTCGGTAATGTATTTTCAAGAACAATAAGTTTTGTTTGAAATGAAGTTTTCTCACATGGCTTAGGCAAGTGCGAGGAGTCGCGGCGACTCGACATGGGTTGGTCATTTAGACATTCAAGTAGGATCAATAATTTACTTGAGTGTGTGTTTACATCGTGATCATCAGATACGCAGACACAAATGAAAGAACACATTTGGGTAATTCCACTACTGGCGATAAACAATTCCGCCGAGGGAATATTATTTCAGTACGAGGGCCCGAGAAGACGACCCATCTTAGAGGCCGATTAAGAAAAGTCACAGTATGGATGGTTTTTGGTTTAACATGTATTAAAATTGTAAACTTTTGATATATGTTTGGTAAGAGTGATTTATTAACTCTTAAAACTATTGTATATAGTTGTGATATATTTTGAAAGTGTCGATGCAGGGGCGTAAGTGGCCAGTTATTTTACTCGCATATGGACCCGGCGAGATCATTGTGATTGCTTAGGAAAATTTCTAAATTTTTTCTAAATTTCAAAATTTATGAATTCTTTTGGTAGAAAACGCCAATTCAAAATATATTTTCAAAATTCAACTTTAAACCTTTTCTAAATTTTTCGAAAGCAAAATTCCAATTTTCTAAAATTATAAACCAAAATTTCATTTTTCAAAATTTCTATTTTTAACCAAAATTTTAACCTCCAAATAACAAGATGGATTCTATAATTCATTTTTCTAATAAAATGAAATCTTGTAGAATTGATTCATTTAATAAATAAAATGGCTTGGATAGGGGCTCAACATCCATGCCTAGGGAAGAGAGCGGGCGAGACCGTAGAGATCAACTTTTAAAAATTCAAAATTTTTTTAACTTTATCCTACATGGATAAAATTACACTATGCTTAGGATTAGTTTTCAAGCCACACTTTTACACGATTTTTTTTTAATCGACTAATTATCTCATGCCTAACGTGAACATTTGGAACTGAAAATGCTAAAAAAGAAAATAGGGAGAAAAGAAAAAGAGAAAATAAGGATGAAAGAAAAGATTGGGAAAGGAAATGATTTTTTTCCCTGTTTGGTTAACTATATAGGAAGGAAAATAGAAGAAGAATTTTTAATGTTATGAACTATATAAAATTATTGATTATTGATTTTTATAAAATTGAAGAAATTTTTTTTTATATAAAATAGAATATCACTCACAATTTTCATCCATCAAAGGATGAAACAAAAAATTGCTAAGCAAAGAATATCAACATACATTTAAAAAAAAAAATCGAATGAACATAAAATTATCCCCAGATTTTGTGGCTCAAAATGAATAAGCAAAATTATATTTAAAAATAGGAAATTACTGTTTTTAAATCAATATATAGTTAAAAGTTGTCTGTTCGAAAAGTAATTAATTAGGATCAAATTTTAATTAAAAAAGTAGGGATTATTTAATTTTTAATTAATTTATATTTAAAATTTGAATTAGATATATTTAAATTGAAAATGAAAATTAAAAAAAAAAAAAATCAATGAATGGATAAAGGTGGTTCTGGATGAAATTCTAAACTAATGGTGGGTGTTTAACACTGTGGAAAGGAAACCAAATTAACCTAAATTATCGGTTAGAAATCTCAAAATCTGTCATCCTATCTGTCCAAACATAATACCATTCTTCTGTTGGATGCACTCATGCGCTTCAACATTGCTGGGAGATGTGCTTGAAAATGGTTGGAGAGATTGGGTTTTCTTCATTATTTCTCAGCTTTTTCTTCATTATTTTCGTCGGTTTTTTGACGAAAAATATTACCTTATTTTCCTTTTGTATTTTTTTCTTTCCAATTTTCCATGCTACCCAAACAGAGGAAAACGAGTTTTCCACACTCATTTTTTCCTTTCCTCACCACTTCAGGTTTCAAATGGAGCCTAAGAGAGGAAAATTCAGTTTACAGGAGGAATATACCATCATTCAACATCATGCCTTCTTAGGCAACAGGTACAAAATGGCCTTTTTTATTTCTTGTTATAAATACTGTCTCTGTACTCACACTGTAAGTTTCTCAATACCCATCTCATAAATCTCCTTGATACATTGCCTTCTGGAAAATTTGCTCGTTGTTTCCGGTTTCTATCAGGTTGTCTATTGTCTAAGAAGTCATTGAATTTTGTCCAATTATAATAACAACCATATCCATTTTATAGCTCAAATTCTAATGGAGGATTCAGACTTAACCTTCATCTGGTCTGTCTCCAGTGACTGTTCAATCACAAAATCACAACACAAAGTGTGAGTTAAGGGAAGGAATCTTGATCATTGAGAGCCTAAACTCCTAGAAAGACCATTAATTTGAGGGTCTTTTTTTTTTTTTAATTCTTTGAGAGTTTGAAGGCTAACCTGTCATGACCCTTCTCTCCACAACCTCATGATACTCATCTTGGATCTTTTGTCTAAGGGCCTGAAATATAGTACATTGATGAGAAGATTGAAAGAAAACTACTAACAAAGATAACTAGATTATAATTTAGACAAACCTGAAAGTCTATCATTAGGCCTTTGAACTTCTTTGTCAATGAACTGAGATTGAAGAATTGGTTAGGACCAGCAAATTGCTAAAATTCTACTTTGTAAAAGAAAGGTTGAAGTAAAGTAATCTAGGCATCGAATTTGTTTTGCACTTGTTACATACTTTAGTCAGTATGCTGTCTCGATCGATCGACGCCTGTTCCCTTTTCACAGCCAGGATTTTTTCGATTGTCTAAGTTCTGAACAAGGGAGAGGAAGGAATCAAAAAACAACAGAACAAGCATAATAACAGGCTGCTTATTCTCACAGAACATGCTGGTGTATTGAGGGCTGATGAGGAAGCTGCACACTTGTTTACGCTTCTAGTTTTGTTCTTGACATTTCCGTGCTATCTTTCCCACTTCATCAACATCTACTTCGGGGACATAAATTCTCAAATAGATAGGTGAGGGGTGAATGAGAATAGTTTTACCTTTCATGGCAGACGCTTTGGTAACAGACTTCGATTCCTCGTTAGCATCCTGTAAAGAGCTTAAATTTTGAGCTTCTGGAGTAAAATTGTGACTATAAGCAATAAACTGCTATGCACTACTAAGGTCTGATGGAAAACTTGAATTTAGTTACTGAATAGGAAAATTTCAGCTGAGACAACAAGGGATAGTAGGCTATTTCTAATTCTCCAGTACAAAACAGAAAGCAAATAACAAAAAAAGAAAAAAACACCAATTGAACATAGCCTGCCCACCAAGTCTTGAGTTTGTTTTATTCTTTTGCAGGCTAAGGCTATGCAGGATCCAGAAATTCAGAACATCCTTTCAGATCCTGTTATGAGACAGGTGGGAACTGGTTAGAAAACTTCATGTCAATGAATATAATTTTAAAATATGGATTAGCTTACCGTTTTGTTATTGTAATATATTTTATGTTGCCTATCAAATATATATATATATATATATATATATATATATATATATATATATATATATATATATATATATATAATGTTGATAATCACTTGGCATTAGGCAGTGTTAATTTCGACTTCTGCCGCTCAGGTGATGAGAAAAACTATAGGTTGGTTACTGCAGGCAGGAATTGTCCAGCTCAGATAAATCTGAACGAAGACTTTAACTTTACGAGCATAAGTTTTTTTATTTATCATTTGTATTTTGTAGTGTGAATTTGAGTGGATTATTCAATGGAAACAATTCATTAGCAGCTTTTAGATGGTGAAGGAGGAGATGCAGCAAAAGCAATTAAGGGAGAAGTTTTGAATCACTCTCTTTTGAATTTACTTCTCATTGTAAGATATTTTCAATAACCAGTTTGAATTTTGGCTTTTCACCATTTTAATAGATTGTACTTTTGGCACTCAATAGAATCAGATTTTGAGAGTTTTAAGAGTTGAATCTCTTTATAATTTATAATTGTTGCCTTTCTTTCTCCTATTTTATGGCAGGTATTGTAGTTTCTGTTTTCCCCTTTCAATTCGTTTTTGAATTGAACATATCCATATGGGAACATATCTATGCAAAGTTTGAGATTTACGAGTTTTGTACGGAAGTACTGTAATTTGGAAAAAAAAGAAGATTAAATTATTTTGTTGTACAAACTATTAACAAAAATGGTGCACAATGCTGCCGTCGGAGAGTGCGGCAAATGAATCTGATAGAAGCCGCAAACCTGAATGACGGCTTTTGAAAAACCAAATGTGCGGCTATTTGTGCAACTAATTGCCGCCAACGGTATCTACGACATTTGAATTAAATAATTTCATTTGCCATCAACGGCAACTGCGACAATTGGCTACCTTAAAACCTCGCGCTAGGGCTTTTTTTTCCCCATTTGCTCTTCCTCCCTCCCGCTCGCTGCTACTGCTCGTAAAATACTTTACACGTTTAACTCGTAAAATACTCGAATTGAATTCGATTCAGCTCAAAATTAATCTAGTGAATAGCTTGTTGAGTTCGAGTTATTCAAACTACCCATGATCAAAATGTAGTTTTATTATTTTATTATTGAATTTGAATCGAATCAAGTTCGAATAACTTGATTATTTATTAAACTTTTTAAATTGTTTGAGCTTTGTCGAGCGCGAATAGTTTGATTAATTTTGAAATCGAGTTTCGAACACCAGGGGAAAAAAAGTTAGAACTTGAGTTTGGCTTTGTGCCGTTTCGACTTGATTAAACCCCTGCATATATGCATATAGAGTTCAGGAAAAACAGGAACATAGAGACATTTGATGCATTTCAAGGAAAACCTTTGCTGTGAATTCTCACTAGCAAAATGATGGACCAGACAGACCATCATCATGAAATTGAATAAGGCCTTGCATTTGTTGGATAACCATCTCATAGTTAAGAGTTTGCTTCCAGGCTAAAATTTATACTGTTACTACATTCCTTTCTTCAAGTGTTCTACTTGCCACTAGAGAAGGAGCAGACACCCAGGTTTCCAAATAAGTAATAAACACAAAAGCAAACCATTAAGAAGAGTTATGATATTAAATGAACACCAGACCTTCATAAAAAACCATGTATTTAATAAGCACCATAGTGGATATTAATCTTGAAAATTTTTACTTTTTTTTTTCTTGCTCCTGTTTCCACCTTCAGTCCATTCAGCAACCACAGGACTCTTTTTGTGATTTGACCTCATCGTCTTTCCTGAACAAGAAGACAATCAAGATAACAAATTAAATTACTAAATCAAAGAATGAATATAATGAAAGGGCTTCGTATCCCTCAATATAGGGACAATAAAAGATGATGAAGCCATAAGATTATTTGACTAAGCCAACAAGTTTTGTAACAGCTAACTAAAAACAAAAAAGCAAGCAAGCTACTACATGGCCCAGAGTTCCATTTATTCAGAACATTTTCCTTTCACTAACCTAACAACCATGAATACTAACTCAATAACGGTGCTCCTAGTTCAACAAGACTATAAATGAGAGTCTCATTACCTTTTTTGCAGTTCTCCACCCTTCATTGAGGAGTTCTGGTTATCGGTACTACATGTTTTCTCATCTGCAGCCCAAGAACACGATTCAGATGTTTCTGCAAGGTTCTCCACATAATCATGAAATCTAGATTCATTTGCATGTAAGGAAATGCATTTGTCTGCAATATTTTTTGACCTGCTTAAGAAATTAACTCAGCACAACTATGTGATAAACAACACTACCTTGCAAAGGAGAAAATAATCAGCAATTGATGAAACACAACTCTGTAATAGCAAAGTACAAAGGACATATATAATCACCACAGAATGTAACTCGAGTTAAACCTGCATATTAACCCTAATATTACTGGAAATATCACCAAAGTGATTGTCAAATCCTTTCATTATGAGCATCCAAAGTGGTTTAGCACACATGCAAGTAAATATGCAAATTTCTAAACAACAGAATATCTCATTAAGCATTCAAGAATGGCTATGTATCAAAACACACAGTTACACAATGTGAAGCGAAGTATCTTATGAATGTAAAGAAACATATTAATTCATCTTTCAAAACTCGTTATGAAAATGAGAGTGTCTATTATTGTGCATTTTCTTTTAATTTCAGGAAGCAAGAAGCTAATAATACAAAAGCACTATGAGAAGAGACAATTGTATATTCATATATAATTTTAATCTAAACTAGCATTTAGAAATAATGCAGCCTCCCAACGTGTCTTGGTATAGACCTTCAGTATTCTGAACATTTTCCTGCTCTTGATCCTTGCAGCTGCGACATCTCTCCTTCCACTTCTGCAGATTTGCAATATTACTGCACAAAAAGCAACAAGATGTTGGACACTACAATTTCATGCAAGGTTTAGAACAAAAGCATTGAATATATGTAGTGAGAAAGCCAATACTAAACATTACATAATCAGATGGAAACGTCTGTAATTGGGAGATGTGGAAGAAGCAGAGATCCTTATAAGGTTACTTCGTGAACGTAGTCTTGTTTCTGCGTATGGACCAGGAGGGGCCTTGGTGAGGTAAATGAGGATGGTGGCAACTGGGTGGAAGGAATGGAACTTCCCCTGCTAAAATTGAACACACTTTGCTGGAATTTTCATTTGTTTGCTTATGACATGATGTTCAGACTTGGTTTGAGGAACTTAGAAATGTTTCTCTTATGAGTTTTTTCTAATTCTATTATATGAAAAACTGTATATGCTTTTTGTTGCTTCTCAGTTTAAACAATAAGCTATATACCCTGATTGCCATCTTGCCATAAATCTGATTCATACTGGTTTTCATCAAGTGCTTAGGATACACAAAGTTAAACTAAAAAAATAAAAAATAAAATCATATACTCAGTCAAATAATTATGTCATAAATCCCTATCTTGCTCCCAACGACAGAACAAGAATCTATGGACTGAATTGTGATTTGCTATTGTGATTTTTTAGAGTCTAAAATTACAAGTATTCTGAGAACAATGGATGATATAGAGTAATATATCATCCATTTTGGATTCATAATATATTTACACCAAACACAATTTTTACCAGACATATTCAATACTAAAGGTTCAAAGACTTGTGTCTTGAAATGTTCTTTTGCATATTTCTTTGAAGATGATTAAACGTGGTGTATATCAAATTTAGTAATATCATAAAAACAACAGGCTCTACAACAACATCTATCTAAGGCCAGAGGTTTCAATAAAGAAAATGCATCCAACAAATAAATTAATAAAAATAAAATGCAGAAAAGAAGAAAGCATACCGAGAAGGGAGTAGAGGAGGAGAGGGGAGGGAGGGCCACCGAAGAGGAGCAGATCGGAGGAGGATGAGAGAGGAGCAGAACGGCAAGAGAAGAGGAGAAGAAGAGCAGAGCGGAAGGAGAAGAAAAAGCCCTAACGCGGGCAAATTAAAGCTTCCAATTGTCGCTAGCTGTCGCTATAAAGCGAATTAGTTGCAATAAATAGCCGTTTGTTGCCGCCGACGATACTGGCTTTTTTCAAAGTTCGCCGCCTGTGCTTCACGGCTTCGTCTGGATTCATTTGTCGTGACTCTCCAACGGGCGGCATTACACCATTATTTGTTAATAGCTTAATAAAGAAACTAATTTAATCTCTTTTTTTTTCCAACTTACGCATTTCGCATAAAACTCTAGATTTACAAAGATGTTTAATAGAATGTGGTTTATAAATGAATTTAGAAAAAAATATATATTATAAAAATTTGGTGGACCAAAATTAAAAGAAAATATCAGATAAAAAATAATATCCATTAATATATTCAAATAATTAAGGTGGCGATCATTTTCGAATCATGCTTATAGGAAATAACCTATAACCACTTGAAGCTCGACTAAGGCCGTTGTTTATTGAGTTTCCTGGCTAGATGATAAAAATAAGACTGCGGCTATGAACCATCCCTATGACAGGGGTCAACCAAAAACCACAGTTATAAACCATCTCTATGGCCAGAGTCAACCACAAACCACGGCTAAAAATCATCCCTATGGCAAGGGTCAACCAAAAACCGCGGCTATAAACCATCGCTATAAAAATAGTGAGGAAATTATTTTCCTTCGCATTTTTTTTTCTTTCCAATTTTCCATGCTACCCAAACAGAGGAAAACGGTTTTCCACCATTTTTTTCCTTTCCTCACCACTCTCAAAGTTTCAAACGGCCTAAGAGAGGAAAATTCAGTTTACAAAAGAGGAATATACCATCATTCAACATCATGCCTTCTTAGGCACAGGTACAAATGGCCTTTAATTTCCTTTGTTATAAATACTGTCTCTGAACTCACATTGTAGGTTTCTCAATACCCATCTCATAAATCTCCTTCTTGATGCATTGCCTTTGGAAAATTTGCTCGCTGTTTCCGGTTTCTATTAGGTTGTCTATTGTCTAAGAAGTCATTGAATCCATTTTATAAAGCTCAAATTCTAATGGAGGATTCAGACTCAACTTTCATTTGGTCTGGTTCCAGTGACTGTTCAATCACAAAATCACAACACAAAAATGAGTTAAGGGAAGGAATCTTGATCATTGAGAGCCTAAACTCCTAGAAAGACAATTAATTTGAGGGTTTTTTTTAAATTCTTTGAGAGTTTGCAGGCTAACCTGTCATGACCCTTCTCTCCACAACCTCACGGTACTCATCTTGGATCTTTTGTCTAAGGGCCTGAAATATAGTACATTGATAAGAAGATTGAAAGAAAACTACTAACAAAGATAACTAGATAATAATTTAGACAAACCTGAAAGTCTATCATTAGGTCTTTGAACTTCTTTGTCAATGAACTGAGATTGAAGAATTGGTTAGGACCAGCAAATTGCTAAAATTCTACTTTGTAAAAGAAAGGTTGAAGTAAAGTAATCTAGGCATCGAATTTGTTTTGCACTTGTTACATACTTTGTCATGTTCGTCCTTGATCGATCGACACCTGTTCCCTTTTCACAGCAAGGCTTTCTTCGATTGTCTAAGTTCTGAACAAGAGAGAGGAAGGAATCAGAAAAAAACAGAACAAGCATACTGACAGGCTGCTTATTCTCACAGAACATGCTGGTGTATTGAGGGCTGGATGAGTAAAGTTAATACACTTTTGTTTATTGCTTCTAGTTTTGCTCGGACATTTCATGCTATCTTTCCCACTTCATCAACATCTACTTCAGATTACAAATTCTCAACAGATAGGTGAGGGGTGAATGAGAATAGTTTTACCTTTCATGGCAGACGCTTTGGTAACAGACTTCGATCCCTGCAAAGAGCTTAAATTTTGAGCTTCTAGAGTAAAATTGTGACTATAAGCAATAAAACTACTTTGCATCATTGGTGTCCAGATGGAAAACTTGAATTTAGTTACTGGAATAGGAAAATTACAGCTGAGAAAACAAGGGATAGTAGGCTATTTCACTCTCCAGCACAAACAGAAAGCAAATAACAAAAAAGAAAACACCAATTGAACATAGCCTGCCCACCAAGTCTTGAGTTTGTTACATTCTTTTGCAGGTTAAGGCTATGCAAGATCCAGAAATTCATAACATCCTTTCAGATCCTGTTATGAGATAGGTGGGAATCAAATAAATATATTTTATGTTGCCTATCAAATAAATAAATAAATATATATATATATATAGTATATATATATATATATATATATATATATATATATATATATATATATATTGCTGATAATCATTTGCATTGGGGCAGGTGTTAATTGACTTTAAGCTGCTCAGGTGATGAGCAAAATCGAGAAGTTGGTTACTGCAGGCAGGAATTGTCCAGCTCAGATAAATCTGAATGAAGACTTATAAACCATCCCTATGACCAGGGTTAACCAAAAACCGGAGCTATAAACCATCCCTATGGTTGGGGTCAACCACAAACCACGACTATAAGTATGCCAAATTGAAGAGCCTATAGCCGCAGTTTATGAAGTGGCCATGTCTATAGGTCATGCTTTCAAATAGCTCTCATCTATTACAGCCATGAAGCCACATTAATTTATATGTTCTAAAATGATGTACATGTTCAATACAATATTGACAGATGTCACCGGTCTAACAGATAAAATATTCAAGGTTCTACTTCTACACAATGAAAACTTGATCCTCTAAGATCACCCTGGATTTTCCTAATATACTTTCATGTGGTTCTTACACTCTTTTGTTAAAGCTTTTTGGTAGTACTATTGAGGACATTGATCGACATTAAGGGTATTGTTATGATCAGCATTTGGACAATAATTGTTTATCAGATTGGGTCAACTGCTGTCATGCTTCCAAATAGGTTTCATCTATTACAACCAACTATTAGACTCAGCATCAGGAGGGTAGCAATGCTATCAAGCCTGAAGATCTGCACAAGCATATTACCAAATGTACTTTCTTCATTGGGAGTTTTAGTTCCATTTAATACTTATAAAGATAGTTAGAAGTTGTGATCATTGTGATGATGATAAAATTAGTGATAGTGTCGACTTAGTAGTATCAGTAATATAAATATTAGCTTATAGTTGTTGGTTCCACTGGTCATAATGATGCAGGAAGGATAGTAGCAAAAGCAAGCGAAACAGTAGTAACCAGAGTAGTGATAGGCACTAGTAGCAGCAACAATAGCAATATCATCAAAAGCTATGATGCATTAAATTTACAGTACATAAGGCACTAGAAGCCCAACAATACTAGGATACCACCATGGTAAGAACACATCAACTATAAATTGTGTTTATGTAATGTACATACATATTATATACATAGGTATATCTAATCTATATCAACTTATCAAAGTTTTATGTTAACAGTTAAAGTTTCATACCACCATTGGTCAAAATGAAGCAAGGTTTAATTAAAATGCATCCACAAATCACAATGACTGCAACTCCACTGTTCTGGCCTAACTTAACTTCATCCAATATACTGAACTTTGATTCCTCGTTAGCATCCTGCAAAGAGCTTAAATTTTGAGCTTCTGGAGTAAAATTGTGACTATAAGCAATAAAACTACTCTGCATCGTTGGTGTTACTTAGTAACGGGCTTTTGTTCAAAGGTCCTTTTTCTGTTGGAAGGAAAAATAGGGTTTTTGGTTGTCCTCTTGGATCCTGATTCAAATTTGCCAGTTTTTGCTGGAGACATTGAGAAAAGGGGGCTAAATGCTGTTTCAGTTACTTTCAACCTCCATAGAGAGAAAGATAATAACTAGAGACAGAATTTTGAAAAAAAAATATGCAAGAACTGATGAGTTAATATTCTGATATGACAGAATGCATTTTTCATTTATTTGAACCAATACATCAAGATTAGTTGATTTACTTCCACTCTGTTTATTGGGTGCAGTAATAAGGCACAAGAAGCAATTTTTTACTTGGGGGTTCTAATTTCACTTTTTCTTGTTTGTGGCAGGAACATATTGTGATTGAGTCGAAGCCTGATCATTTCTTAGATGATCTTCGGCTAAATAACCTGTGGCCTGAGCTTAGAAGGTACATGAGGAAAATGATTTTCCCATGTTTGATTCCACGGTGGAAAATATAAAAGAAAATCAAATATAATCAAAATTCCTCAAAATTTTACATATTTTTAAATTTCTTAGTTCTTATATAATAGAGAAAAACAAATAAAATGAGTATGAATAAACATATAGAACTAATTTATTACGTGTAAAACTATTTTATATTTTCCTCCAAATTCTCATCCCTTCCACTTTTCCTCTTTATTTTCCTCTCTATTTTCTTTCCTTAGTACTTTCCGGGTTCCAAACAGAGCTTAAACAAATACTTACTCAAAACTAAAACAATCAAAGCAAACACCAAGGATTAACTTAACAAATTGTAGCTTTTGTTAGTACACAAGCTCAGAGATGTGAAAGGGTGTAGCTACTTAAACATCATCTTCTCTTTTATTTTTATTTTTGAAATAGAGAAAAAAAAAAGTAGACATCTATTAAACATAGCTTACAAGTGCTAACACCTAGAAAAAGTTTTGAAATTTCACAATGATTGGCCATGTTAATAAAATGAGTTTTATCCCAAAATAGTACTTTTAAAATTAAAAAAAAAATGCTGATCTAATACAAGTTTGAAAAAAATGCCCAAAGATTCTATACACCTAACCCGAATTCCTATTATCCAAAAGGATAGTTGTCCACTTAACTAAGTGGGGCTTACAATCTATAGAACCACCTCCACAAGGATATCTCTCTGAATTCCTCAACCTAACCTTCCTTGGCATGTAAAGAGCAAGCATAAAATAAAGAGGCAAACTCGACAACATGCTTCCAATTAACGTTATTCTCCCACCCTTAACCTCCCACAACTACCCTCTCAATTAGTTCGTTGAAAGCTTCCATTATAATCACAAATAAATAAGGTGATAGAAGGTCGCCTTGACTTAGCCCCCAAGAGCTCCTAAAGAAACCAATAAGGATTCCAATAATAAATAAATACAAATAAAACAACTCACAATGGATATGCACCACTTTTTTCCACCCCTACCCACTTTTCTCCAATGCCCATATTTTCCGCAACGTTTCATAGAAAGGACCAAATTCCACATGATCAGACCCTTTGATGTCAAACTTGCAAAGAATCGTCTCTTATTGCTTCTTAATATCTAATCAACAAACTTAATTAAACCTTGGGGACCGTGTTAGCCAACACTCTTTAAAGTCTATTAGTTAAACCTTTTGCCAACCATTTGTACAACCCTCCCACCAAGTTTATCGATCTAAATTTTTTTGAATCCCTCACTCCCCCTTTTCTTGGGATTTAGCTCTCAATTCCACCATAAAACACAAGATGAACCTCCTCGCTCCATTTGTGCGTCTTTTCAACCGATATTTTCTTCCTTCCTCCTCCCAGCCTTTAAACACCTTCCTTGTCTACAACACTCCACGCCTTAAAGCAAACCACCCAAGACTTCTACCCACACAACACATCTGCTTCTTTCAAAATCACCCTCTTACTTCGCCTCCAACTTCTCCTTCCACTAAGATCAAAATGACTTCAATTCCACAACTAACTGCATTATCGCCCCTCATCTCACCTTCTTCTGCCTTCTTCATTGCTCTATACCACTTGAATATATCATACTAAGAGGTAATGCCAACCGCCTATCACTTACCTTAAACTCTCAGATTGACAAGTTCGAGCAGGTTTTTTCATCGTAGATCAAGTTCTCACTTTTTTTGTAAGAAAGTGCTTCATTAAACAAGCCGAAAAGGCAAACCCAAAGTCTATAGAGAGTAAACAAGGGAAGGCCGTAGGCCTATACAAAAAAAAAGAGGATTTAGCAAAAACAAACCGGCCCACAACCAAGCTAGCTCCTAGAAAGATTGAAGTTCTCACATGACATTGGTGTCATAACAAATCTAAAGGCCAAAAGATTGAAAAGTAGAAAGATGAGAAAAGGATTGGATGTATGTGTATTTTTCATATCAAAAGTTCAATATCAAATATAGCTTTATTTGTCAGTTATGAATTCAAAGTTCTTCTAGAGAAGACCCAAAATAATACTTCAAGATCAATGCATACATCTATCAGGCAAGTCCTCCATTGAAATAAAACTAGAGAAGAAAATAATTTTTATATTTTGATGCTTAGCTTGCTTTGTAAATTCATAGAACTTGTGCATGAGCATTTCTTCTTCTACCTACATATCATACACATGAAATTTCCCGTAAAGAGCTATTCAAATTACTAGAGCCAACAAGAAATGACAACATATCATCAAGTATTTTTATTTATGACAAATTATCTTTTCAGAACACAAATATGGTTTGCATGTCTAAGTTCACACTTAATATTCCTTCCTTTTGATTCGTCTTTACACCCCATGCCACCAAATTGATTTCAATGATTATCAAGGAGGAGACCTGGGATAATGACCTCGGATTTTTTGGCCATCATAAACAAGAAATAGCATGCCAAGTAAAGAAATGACTAACATTATTGTTGCTAAATAAATTAGTATTAACTGGTGTAATCAACTTTTTAGTATAGTAAGCAAACCCCAAGCAATTTACACTTAGAATTTCTCAAAAAATCTTTACTATCTTAGTTTATGCAAGGCACACCACGTGGCGTGCCTACGGGGCCGAAATGTGACTTTGGATGCACATTAATGTTACAAATATTTTTTTATGGATAAACAAAGCATATATATTCGTAAAAAAGAAGCTACAGAGACACCCCTATAGAAAGTACACAAAACGTATACAAAGGGGGACCAAAAGCCTATACAAAAAAGAGGCTTGAAACAAAAACAAACCAGTCCACCGGACGAACTAGAGAAAACACAAAATCAATGTTACAAATATGATTCAAAATATGATTGTATTAATAAAAAGCTTAAGATTCGAATATTTAAAATAAAAATTCAATAAAAAGTAATAAAATTATAGAAATTTCAAAAGAAATTTCAAGAATAAAAGTGCTCAGAAAAATTAAATTATAGTCTACAAGGCGCACTTCTCCAATAAGGCACATGTCTTGGAAGATATGTGCCTTGAACCTCAACACCCCTTAAGAGCGCCTTTTAAAACTATGGTTAGAATCCATGTTGAAGAAATTTATTTGATTATTTCGGTTATCTTGATCAATGTTTCCTCAAAGTTATTCCAAATAATACTTATCATGAGGCATTTTTAGAAAGACATAAATAATTAAACTTGAACTACCCTCAAGTTTATACCCATGTGACATTGATCTATGTCCATAAGTATGTCGCTTTGCTTCTCCAAATGTCTACACAAAGAAAAAAGAAAAGGGAAATTAACTATATATTAACACTAATACTACTAATGATAATTATAATAATAATAATAATAATAATCGAAATAAGAACAAAAGAAATATGACGAGCTTTACTCTAATATTTCTAATGTGTATTTTGGGTCCATCTGTTCAAAGGGATTTTATCAACTGAACCAGGATGCTCCAAGCAAATGAACAACCAAGTGTTCAAATCAATGCCCCGCACGTATTGTGAATTTTCTTATCAAACACAACTTAAGAAAAAATTTTGCACATACAATTTTCCAACATAAATCCAGCACATTAACAAAACACAATAAGTTGTAATTCAAAATGGATATTATGAATTCACCCATCTTTGCAAAATAAATTATTTTCAGCATGATGATGGTAAGGTGGTTGATTTCTAGTTTCACTAGGGGTCTTGTGGTGGTGGATTCTGAAATTGGCTATGTTAGTTTCCAGTTTCCGATAGTTTCTTCTTTCCCACTTTGGGGGTCAACATATACCACATATATGCTATTATTGAGACCTAGAAATCTTTGCTTCAAGATGTCAGAGGGATTGACTTTATATAACTTAACAGCCATCACTAATTCCCCTACACAAAATGCAAGTCCGATCTCGGGAAGATATTGACACTGGCTTGCAGCCAAACATAGACTTTAAACACAGAAAATCCTTGAGTTTTGTACCATTAAAGAGACATAACTAGACAAACTGAGACATACTAAAACATATCACCTGCAGTCCCTGTAACAAACTTTTGAGTGGCAACAGCTACAAGTCTAATTCTTCCAAAGTAAAGTAGAAAGTCTACACATTCCATTAGGATAAAAATTCAGAAAGCTTCTCACTGGATTTCAAGTAATCATGTAATGCAATCTCAGCTAAAAGGAAAGTAATTTCAAATCTCCACATGCTCCATATTCCAAAACATGTAAGGAACTTTCAAATGAAAGCACAATATGGATCCCTACAAAAGAGTAGATTCCAAGGAAAAACATAGAGAAAGAAAGAGCTGAGTTCCAGCTCAGCAAAATAAATTTACATAAATCCAGAATATTTTACTAAAGCAAATTATATAAGTGAAAAATAGGCAAGATCAAAGTTTCCCAACTCCCCCAGTCTCCTTATATAAGTACACATAACTTCTATGCTATGTTTGCAGGACCAAGAATAAATGTTGAACCCTCTCCATAAATGTTGCAACTTCAGTATTAGTGGATATCAAAAAACTTGTGCCAAGTAAAGGAAAAAAATCGATTTAGAAAAGCTAATGTGTTATGCAATTTTATAATTCTACCCAGATTATGAAATTTATTAGTTTCATTCACCTCCCTGAGGTTTTGGCTAAAAACATCTAGGCCTCATTTGTCTGAATATTTTATAACTCAAATACTTATTGTCAAAAATCTTACATAGCAAAATTCTAATTAACATTTTAATGTTTTCTCTATTCTAGACTAGATCTATTTTTTATACAAGAAAATATTCCTGAGACTGTTAATTTAATCCGAACTAGCAATAGTTCCAAGGTTGCTCAAAGAGAAACCCTGTAATAGCAATCAGGATGAAATTTTACTCTCTATATCCTTTTTGATATGTCTAACCCTCTATTTCCTTTCCAATAACATGAATAAAATAGAAGAAAACCACATTTGATTACTAAATTACCTTCTTCCACTTTCTCTTTTGCTGCCAAAGATCCAAAACAAACAAATAATAAGTTAATGACTCTGATCAACTAGTGCAATTTTTGTATTTACGAACCGCAAGATGAGAAAGTTTTTCTATAGAAAAATTTCCATAATTTTCTCATTATTTCAACTTGTATCAAACTTAGAAATCAATTGCCTGAACTAGGAATAGGCACTGGAACAGTACCTCCAACCCTGAATCAACAGAGACGCAGCCTTCTGAAGAAGGAATAATTAGAAATTTTCATGTACAGGTTGATTTCCCTTCTTTCTTTTTTTTTTCTTTTGATAAATAAAAAGGTATATCCAGCATCTTCCCTGTACTACCTCTTCCTTCGTCTTCTTTCTCATCAACCAAACACAAAATCGGCCATTTAACAACCAACGAAATTAAACCCTAAAACAAGAAGACCAAACAATAAATGATACTTACCAGGGCAAAACTGTGTCGGCTAGAAATCAGGTGAACCTCCTCCAGAGACAAACACAAAAGGAAAAAACAATCAGAAATCGGACTGAGTGAGTCAAGGGTTTTCGGGTTAGGGCTTTCTTAAGGTATCAGAGAAGATCAGATGGCCAAATCTCAAGGGTTTTCAAGAAGCCATAGGGTATTGAGAAGATCAGATGGCCAAATCTCAAGGGGTTTTCGTTAGGCTTTCTAGGGTATTGAGAAGATCAGTGAAAATGGCACATAGAAAAATAGAAAGAGAAAGAGAGAAAAAAGGGAGTAAACTAATACAAATTTAAAATATGCCAGTGACTTATTTATAATTTTTTTAAGAAAATAATTTATTTTATGCAAAATTCAAAATAATTTGAAACCGTACAAAACAAGGTAGGTCATAATATAAAATTATGAACAACATGCATATTTAAATTGTGCAATAGCACTCCGGTTGAGCTTTGACTTAATTATCCTATTTTAATCCCATTTTTTAAAGCCGCCATTGTAAAATTTAACGCTTCAAATAAACTACGTCAATCAATTTCCATAAATTTATGTTTTGTTCTGCTCGACTCACTAAATTCGATTGATCCGAAATCCTTATTTAATGTTTTTCAAGAATTAAATTTTAAGAATTTGGTATTTTCACAATTCATCTATAATATTCGATATTTTACGTTTTTAATATGGAGTCAAATATATGTTTTTATAGGATAGAGGTTGTTTTAAAAATATTAATAATAATTATTATAATACATGATTAATATATTAAACTATATTTTTTTAACTATTTTATTTTCACATTTTAAATATAACTTTTTAATATGATTTATATGATATATTAATATTTTAAAAATATTGTATGGAAAATTACATAATGCATTTGAATTAAATAAATTATAGTTTTAATATTTAATATATTTTAATATCTCATTAATCAAGTATTTTAAATATTTATAATTTCTATTTTTTTATTTATCTTTTAAATTTTATTTAATCATTTTTTTATTAAAACGAAGCCAGAGTATTTATAAATTAAATTAAATTTAATAATTAAATTATCACATAGTTTCAAATAATTTTATTAATTAAATTACTCATTAGCAAAATATTATTACTTTAAAAATAATTAACAAAAATTATATACTTATTTATTTCTTATATTATATCTTCAAGGAAGATGAATTTTCAAATAAATAGAAATTTCATTTGAAGTTTTTTTTATTGTTGTTACTTTATTTGTTTGATACTATTTAGCTAATCGTTTTGCATTGATATAACACTAATCTATCATTATTTTATTTAAGTTTGTTTAATATTATTATATTGTTTAGAATCAATTATTTATATATTAATTATTATTTTACATTTTTATATTATTTATTTATATTTTAATTTTATTAAAATTTGTAAAATAAATTTGTGAGGATCTAGGGTTTGAATCACAATATACAAATAAGTAAGAACAAAACAGATACTATTATAACATAATATGCAAAGTAAGGATCCTGCTCAATCCTTATAAGAACAATGAACTATAAATATAACATACAAGCTCGAATAATGATGTTTTAAAAAGAAGCTATTTATATTTTCAAATTTATTATGTTTAAAAGCTATTTATCATCTATGAATCATAATTTAGCTTTTTATGAATAAAAGTATTCCTGTCATACATATAGTCTATCAATAAATAGAGAAATATGAAATCACTTTGCTTTTTCCTTTTAAAAATCGTGATAGCATTTATACATTTTTTGAATAAAATAAGATGAGAAGCCAAAAATCCTAAATGATGTAAGCATTGCACTTGGGTTTTTTACTTTTTACATGTACCCATTGGCAGTGGGTCCTACTGCCTCTCTCCTCTCTCCTCTCACCTCACATGTCCTCTCTCCTTTTTTTTTTTTTTTTTTCGATAACGAGGTCATGTCCTTGATCACTGGCGGTTCTCAGACTAATCTCTCGACCATAATACCCTACTAACCATGAACACCGCAGCACGCATGAATTCCTTAGAGTCTGTGAGGACTCGAACCTGACTCAAATTTCTGAAACGTAGACTCACCCATCCGAGCTACGCTTTTAGGTTAAAACTAAGTATGAGATTAAATTTGATAGATTTAAAAAGGGATAAAATATTAAATAGGAGATTAAATTTTTTTAAAAAGCAAAACCTGTAGGGATGAGTCAGAGAAAAGAGAGAGAGAGAGGTGAGGGAAGGAAGAGAAAAGGGAGGAGAAAGAGAGTGGAGAGAGGGGCTATTGGGATTTATCTTGATCTCTAAAACTAAAACCTCATCCTCAAATTTTAAAGTAGGTTTCAGCTTTTTCATATTTGATGAATAATAAATATTTTGGATTTCGGACTTCCATTGACGTTGTAGCCGAGTCCTGAGAGGGGCTAGCAGCCGGAATCAAATGCTCTAAACACGTAGTTACCGCCTATCATCAAAGCCGCCTCGTTGAAATCAAGCCTCCTCCCCTCTCTCTTTCTCTCTTTATACTTCTTCTTTCCTTCCGATTTGTGTATTCGATTCCAAGTTGTCGGATTTAGGCGTAGAGCCTGAGAACGATGGCCATCAGGTATTTTTCGAGGGCTTCCCCCAAGAAATCGAGGGCTCTTTGTAAAAACAGATGATTTTTGTATTTGTTTTCATCGACCCGCAACCAAAACCATCATAATGTGTATATTCATCATAAATAGAGTTTATTTGGGAGTTTGTAAAAGAGTATAAAGAGGTGTTTGCCATTTTTTTTTTGAAAAAAAAAAATCAAACCCTGAGTTCAATTCTAATGTGTTTTCTTTTATGAGTAATTCCTCTCTTCTTTTTGCTTGTCTGTTGGTGCCTAGCACTTAGATTGTATGTGCTTTGGTTTACTTAGGCATTGTTAACATAAATCTATTTTTATTCTTTAAAACCTTAAAATGTCACTTAACAAAATCAGAGAGAGGTACTTCTTTATTTCTTAGAATTTTTATTATGTATATCTAGTTTTTCTACTTTAAAAAGAAAAAAAAATGATTCAGAATTATCTCAAACTTGTTAATTGTTTTACCCTAATATCAGGCTCAAAACTTCTGAGAATATTTGGTGATCTAATAAACGATAGAAGTACTTCACTTGTGCTATGTAGCCAATTCTTGTTATATGATTCAAGAATGGTTATGAGCAGACCTTAAGACCCCATCTTAGACACTGTAATTCATCTCTGAGAAGAGATCAGACTGAGTATCGGTGGGTACTTTACAATCGATGGAAATAATCTGCATCATGAATCCCAAGTCGATGGTATCAGCGTTGTCCATTCTAAGATATGAATGGCGTAGAGACAATAACTTCATTATTTTGCCTCGCTATTTCGGTAATTTTAATCTTAGTGTATAAATTTAAGAAACTCAGGTTTGATATTACTTTAATACTTTCCTTGTTCTGCAGGACTCCCTAAATTGGATTTGTTCCGATTCTTATTATTTATTCTCATGTATGTTTTGTTTTGCTCTATCCATTGTTAGACTATCTCGCAAAGGGTGGACTTAATCCGTGGATTCCAGGTTTGAAACCGCAACAACCAAATTAAGGCTACCCCCGATGGAGAGTTTCTTATTGCATCGTGCCTGGGAGTTCGGGGATTAGTCCTATATACTCTATTGTTGTGTTAAAACAAACACGATGGCTCAACTCGCACAAAATCATCCGATCATGGTATCTATCTCTTGAAATCTCGTGTATTTACCCTCCACAAATCAAGGTGTGTAATGTAGCTATGGAACCTGCCTTTTGAAGTTTGAAAGGCATTTAGTCTCGTAGATAATTGATTTTCGTGTATTCTCAATGTGACTGTCAAGGTCGATAAATAGGCACTATCTCAATTTTCTTTCCACTCCCTGCATCAATTCCTAATGGTCACCATCTCTCATTGTCGCCTTTGAAAACTACCGTCACTCATCGACAACCCCCCGCCTCATTTCTAGTTTTTCATTCGTTTACAGATATAATTTATATAATATTTTCCTTAACTCATAAATGTATTTTTATTCATAATCAACATTGTGTGGGAAGGGAGACTCTGCACATTTTTTTTTTCAATAACTGCCATTGTTAAAAGCATCAAGTTAAGTGATTTGTTCTCTTGTAATGTACAAGTGCTATTGATGGCCGCATGTGAGGTTTATAGGAGTGTTCTAGCATCCATTAGGGAACAAGGAACTTATTGGGTTTATAGCTTGTTCTAGCTTCCATATACAACATTTGACTGAGTTTGCTGGTCGTATAAACAATAATTGTTTTGTTGTATTGAATAAAAATGAATAAATATATAAAACATGTTTTCTAACCCACACGAGTTAATAATTATTAAAAAAACTCATATGAACATGTTTGTTGTTCTCAATTCAAAATATAAAAATTTTAAACCATCTTCATATCAACATACTCATTGTTATTGATTGAATTATGTGGAATTTTCATTTCTGAAAGTATATTGACATTTTATCTCATTATTTAATTTTACTCACTTGCAAAAATAGAGAAAAAGAAAACAAAACAAACCCGAATGGAGCTTCCCAACAATGCCTACACAAAGGGTGGCTTCTTCTCAAAGTAGATTAGCTTCCAGATTTGCGATATAGACCTCAATGTCAAATATCTAGAAAGTCCCATAATCCGGGTGCTTCCTTGGCCATATCTTCATGGCCCTTTTCACCCTAAGGAACCCTGCATGATGTCTACATCTCTCTCCATTCAGGTTAGAAACACCCAATGATATTGCCTCTTTAGTTTCAGATTGAAAGTGTAGACTGAGCCGCACCTCGCTTCCTACTTAACAATCGGCCGGCTTTAAGAAGACTTGAGTTAACCCAATGATGTTTTATCTTCACGGCCCTTGTTACGTGCCATCTCATGGTTCTTGAAAATGCCACCAATACCCATTCGTACTTGTTGCTGCAGCCTCATCAATGATGACTTCAAGGCTTCTATCAAGTAAGGCCCTATAAGCTTTAACAGGCAAGCCTAATTTTAATCTCCATCACTAAGGAGAAAAGGAGACCCACCACTGAACTCGATGCCCATTTGACCTAGTTTATCCAAGTAGCCTTTGTCAATGTGACTTCATTTTCTATTAAGTAGCCCCCGTGTTTCGCGATGTGCAATCTCAATCTTAATCTACATTTCACTAAGAGGAAAGACACTCCAAGAACTCCTTGATGACAAAACATCCAGTTGTAAGATAGTATTCTTTTTTCCTTTTTCTGTTTTTATTTTTTGAAACATAAATAAGCATCTTTAATCATTTTTAAAGATAAATACAAGAAGGATGACAATCCTTTAACAATGTAAACAAATGGTTAGAAAGGGCTATCATTGTTGGTGGTGTCATATGGACCTCTTTGGTAATCCACCAAATTTTTTTTTAGAAAAAAAAAATCACTTTGTGGCTCCCTTATGTAAGAGTGTAGAAAAATTATGATTAATTGAAAGGAACTTTTTACATTATTAACATATTAGCCGGTTCGCTCTACCAAAATAACTTTGTTTCAAAAGTATGTGAACATATATTAGATGCATATATATAACCATCTTCTGGAAGAAGATGAATCTTTGTATGTTCGAATCTTAGAAAATGTGTTCTATTTGTTGTTTTGTTCATCATGCTCGTCACATTTGATACGATGATAAAAGTGGAACCTAAAATTTAGAAATATTGGTCCCTTATCAAGCTTCTCATGTTCCTCGTCACTCGAATTTTTGTTTATTTTAGGTGTTAAGCTATTAGATTTTAAAAGTCTAATGGTTAGAATTCAGGTCCATAATGTATGAGGCCTTACATGTTACCTTTTGGGAGGGATAATAGTATGTAGAAGACAAACTCGAGACATCAAGTTTTATTATTAATGTGAAGTTGCCAACTTTCCCAAAAGCCTAAGTCGTTTTGAGTTTGGGTCTACACGTATAGCCGGACTTACACATGGAAACCACTGAAGTGGTTGCGCTAGGAAATAAGCTTGATATGTGTCCGAATCATATGAGTTCTGTAGCTAGTATTGTGTGGATGTCAATTATACAAACCCGGAGATCATTCGAGACAATTTGACGTGATGGTTTGCAATGTGTAAAGTATTATTTGTGTACTTTCTATTTTAATTCCCTTCGAAATGACTTTTAATATTTTGCTTCTATTTGAATTATCGTATCATCTCTAGTTTGTATGCTTCAACATCTTCATGCAAACTAGAGTGTTTCAGGGTTGGATCACCTCACCCTTCGCTTTCGCCGCCTATAAGATTATTCATATTCATTTTTCAAAGTTCTTTTGCCTATTATAATCAGCAGTAATATTAATTTGATTATGAATTGTCGGGGGCCACTTACAGTCAATTTTTATAATCTTTTCATGATTTTAAAATTTGAATCATAATATTTTACCGCCCCAATAGATATCAAGCAATGACCATTCAAAGCTTCAGATTCCTATGTATTGATTGTTCCGTTTGTCTACATGCAAATATGGAAGTCAATACAATATAATTCCAAGGTTTACTTTTAACTTTTTATTTGAAGTCAGAGTCCCCGTATGAAAAATTATTTGTGCATCCTTAAGTGTTAATGATAGATGGTTAAATCATAGCTCTAAAAGGTGCAATCATGCTCAAGGGAAATCACTATTGAAGAAGAGACATGCCTTGTAGACTTTATTTTCCTCTTTAAACACTTCTATTATTGATATTGTTAATTATTTATTAAAATGTATGTAATTTTGTTACATTTTTTTTGTTGCATGTTTTTTTTTTTAAATGTTAGGAATTTTAAATTTTTATTCATTCAATTAGATTTTGAATCATACTTTATAAAATTGATATGCATCCAATGTCACATTTCATTTCACTTAGGTGGGTGTATCAAGGCGCCTTGTTGCCTAGGTGCACCTTTTGTGCCTTTTAAAACTAAGAGTTGATTCCACCTATCAAAATAAAAATAAAAACTGGGGAGTCAATCCAAGAAATTTATCGGGCTTAATTTTTTAGCTCTTTCATTAATCGTGTTCGGTGAATATGTTAATTTATAACATGGCTTAATTTATTAACATGGCTTGTTCTAAGGATAACAAGAGTAGCAGAGAAGCTAAGTTACTAACATGTAACTGAGGTGGGACGTGAGCGTTTTATGGTTATGCTTATTTGTTTCAGGTTTGACAGATGGGAAGAGATATTGTATGATCACCGGTTCTGACTTGCTTTTTGTGCTGCCTCTTCACCCAGACACCAGATCGAATTAATTTAGGAACGCTTTTATCATTATGTTATGTCTTCATATAATCTTTATTGAACCGCTTATGTCTTCGGGTTTTCATTTATGCCGCTTTGACTTATTTGTTCTCGTGGACGTTTCCTCTCCCTCTCTTAGCACTCGCCTCCCCAAATTTCTAATTGTGTATCTCCAAGGTTAGTGAATCTTTCAATAATTATAGTGTCCACTTCAGAGTTCTTTGAAGTTAAATCGAAAGCTCAATGATTAAAATATTGACATCTGCTTGTTCAAGAAACTGAAGACTCTTGTTTTTCAACCCAGTAATCTTCATGGATGGTTGTCAGGTGGCGAGGATGGTGCCTATATTGAAGGCTTGGAGCATGAGAACGAGATCATCATTGGTGGAGATGTTGTTGCACCTACAAGGGATATTTATCGGGTAGCTATTCCCACTGGGTCCGTGGTTGTCTGTGTGAATTGCATCCTCAACAATGAGGAAGGGAAAGGTGTTCACATAGACTTGACATTGACTCATTTTTGAAAAGCTAGTAAATAGGGATTCTTTTTTTTTTTTTTGCATGAACAATGGCCCATTTCCTTGTATTGACTAGACCTTGCAGTTGAAAATATTTCAATAAATATGAAATTATATTGTTTGTTGTATCCTGAACTTGTTACGCATGAGGAGACCTAATATGGTCTGTTATGGGTTTTTTTTCATTATTTTAACCATCTTATGAATAACTTAGATTTGATTTGTCTTGGATAAAAGCTTCTTCAAATGATGAAAAAGTGGGAATAGTTAAAAAGTTGGTCCGTGATGATGCTTATCATCATCAACATATTTCCACTTATTAAAAGAAATTAAAAAAATAAATAAATCATCAGCAGCATATTTTCTATTCCTTAACAATTTTTGTCCTTCTCCTGAGTATGATAATCACTATTATTATTTCCTTTTCCCAATAATTTTTACTATAAGCAATCAATTTTTCGGAGGTAACAACATTGGGAGTTTCCTAATGATTTCTTTCCTTTCTTAAGCATTATCATCATCATTATATCCTTACCTAATGATTTTACAATAATTCAAGTTTCTGGTAACAACATTAGAGTTTTATATGATGGTGATGATGATGATGACCATCATTGTTTCTTTTCCTAAGCATCATCTTCACATAATTATCATCATTATTTCCTTTTCCTAATGATTTCATTGTATGCGTTAAATTTCTGGGGAGGTAGGGACTGCATTGGAGTTTGATGGAGATGAGGGCTTCTCATGGCTGCTGGGTAGTTCAGGGAAAGGTAAGATATCATCCATCTCAACTTATAAAAAAATTGCATTCGATAAAAAAAAAAAGTCTCGTTATTGTTGTTAATTTACCATTCTGTTCATTTCTGCTAAAAAAATAAAAAAATATCTCATTTCATAATATAAGATCATGTTGGAAATGTAAAAGTGCATTGTGATCTTAATTTAAAAAAAAATTGAATTGTGTGTCTCCATGTGTATTAAGCTCAAAAACCTTTCTTGGATTTTGATCATATTATATGTAAAGTATCTTGAACATTTTATGTGTGTAGCAACTCCACCTGTGATATAGCCCAACAGCAATGTGGAATGCAGTGGAATCAGGGTCTCCATAGAAAGGACATCAGTTCTCGTGTCCTTAATTTTATTTGTGTTTTAGCCTATTATTTTAGATGTGGGAGTTTTGTAATCTCTGGTTTTGGCTCTCTTTCTTAGAGCTTTCTTATTCTTTTTAATTTGATATCTTTTTATTCTAATCTTTCTTTTTAAATTAACCCCTCTAAAGATGATGCCTTTAGTGGCTTGTTTTCACTAGGGAAAGTTAATATGCTTTTTGAGAGGCCTTTTAAAGCCCTTTTTCATTCTTTAAACATTAAGTGTAACACCCCGTCCCGAGAGAGCTGCATAACATACGATAATTGTAGTGCGTATAAAAGTACTAAGTGTCATATCAGAGTATCTGAGTATCAGCAGGAATGATAAATCGTAAACCTGGAATTGTGGTATTAAACCAAGGGTGCAATTGTCATTTAGCAAAAGAATATGAAAATCAAAATTTAAGTGTAGAGATGGGCCATAGAAGGAATTTCAAAGTTAAATTGCAAATTTTAAAGAAATGAGGATTAATTGTACTAATGGAAAGTGATATTTTAAAGGAGGAAAACAAAAGCCAAAATGTCATTTTGGTCTTCAAAAGGTTAGGGTTCACGATTTGGTGAGAGGAGAAGAGAGCCAAGAGCAAGAAGAGGAAGAGAGAAGGAAGAAGGAAGAGGAGAGGTTCAAAAATCAGGTATGCCTTTGTCTTAGAATCAAGTGTATTGGATTTCTAGGGCTTTCGTAAGGAGAATTGATGCTCTTTGGTTCAGGTTTGTGTAAAGGTCACACAAACCTTAATTTGTTGGGGTTATGAGAGTAAACCCCAATTGATGTAAAAGAAACTTGGAATCATCAAATTACATGATGTGTAGAAGAATCTCGAGGACCTTAGGTAGTGTTCTTGGATTTTTCACCCAAGGTTTTGTGTTTCGATATCCAAAGACCAACTAAATGTCAGGAATGCTTTTTATTAAATTCAAAGCTGGTTTGGCAGACAATAGACTATGTGCCAGGATGGAGGAATTGGCACTGCAAGTGGGAGAAATAACAAAACTGCATTGGTAGTCTTGTACCTGCACACCCTGAACTTGTACCGGCACATTTTATTCCTTGTCATTTTTAAGAACTTGTACCGCACAAGTTAGACATGCAAATTCCACAACCTGCCTTGCCTCTGCTTCTCACCTGGGCCGTATTTTGGCCATAACTTCCCTTATTTCTTATCCTATTTGAGTGTTTCAAGTGGATACGTAAAATAGACTTCAAGGAAACAAACTTAAGAGTAGGAATCGCCAAATTCTGATCCTAAGTGGCCTAAAATTCATCAAAGTGGGCTATGTGCAAGAAAAATTCCATCAGCTTTGGACATAGAGTAGTCCGGGTTGTTTCGACGAATTTGAGTTTCTGAGTCTCGAATCTGGGTGATTCCAGTTGGAATAGAAACCCCTTAGCACCTTAGCTTTAAAGAGTATGAATAGTGTGACTAAGTCTAGAAGTACGTTGGTGTTATGCGATTAATTTGTTGTCGTATATTCGTTGGAAAGTGTGTTAAAAGTAAAGGGATAAGTGTGGAATCAGGCTCAAGTTAAGCAAGCAAAGATGTGAGTGTTCTAAACTCATTTTTTTTTAAATACTAGTGTATTATTATTATTATTATAAATCATACACTTATTTCATTATTGAACGCAAACCATTTTCAAGAAGCAAGTAATGACTAGCAAGCAAATGGTTTCAGTTAAACCATTTTTTAAAAGAAAGCATTGGTTTTAAATTGTAAAGCCATAATTAAGCAAGCAAGCAAGTAAGCTAATGGTTTTGAAAAGTTAAACCATTTTTCAAGCAAGAAATCAAGTAAGTAAATGGTTTTGAATAATTAAACCATTTTTTCATAGCAAGTTAAATGGTTTTAAATTGTAAAACCATTTACAAAGAGCAAGCAAGCAAGCAAGCAAAGAAAGTTTAGAAAACAAGGCCTTCCCTAGTTTTAAGCAAGCAAACCGTCAAAGGTATCCCAGACAAGCAGACGGCACAAGGATTTCATACATGCATTGTAGCTTTGCCGGCCTAAGAAACTCTAGGACATACATTATGCATTTAAAGGAGACCAAAACCGTACATGTGACGCCCCAAAAACTCCGGGGTCCGTGACTACCAAATAACTCACGGAATACATAAGTGGAGGCCTAAGCACCCGACTACTTTAGAAAATCTGCAGTCTCCTTTTGTACCTGGGAGCTCTACCTAAATACATAACCCGAAATAACCCGCATTTACCCGTCCCAAACAATCCAATATATACAATATAATCCCAACATGAGTAAAATTCGCCTTTGGCTCATAAACCAATACTCATAAGATCAATTATCTCCCCAATAATTAATAGTTGATCGCACTTTGTTTTATACAAACATATATTAAAATCTACAATTCTAATACATGTTATGTCCAAACCATCAAGCCACAAACCGGCTAAAATCAACCTCAAAATGAGTCAGTTTCCCCGAGCCCCTGACTCGAAATAAGGGGGTCCCACGACTCGGTGAGCTAAAGCTCAAAAGAGGGAGAATCGCCCCAAGTGGGCTACTCACCACCCAAGTGCAAGGCAATGTCTAAAGTAAACACACTCAAGTAAATACATGATTCTACTTGAATGTCTACATGATCACCCCATGTCACGAGTCCTCACTCGACCACCTCACACCCTGCCTAAGCTTAAGGATGAGAAAATAATCATTTTCAAAACAAAACTTTGCTCAGTAAAATATACTACCAAATATTCAGAAAATACGGGACTACCCTCCGAGGTGAATCGTCGTGAGCTCCAAATGGGTCATGATCCTCATCCGAAGTGATCTCGTCGCTCCATCTCCCAACTCCACCCTCCGGAATATCATCCTTTTTGAAATTTTCTCGCAAACTACATCCGCTTTTATAAAAATACCTGTCATGCACTCACACCTAACTCTAAAGTTACCCAAAGGCATATGAAAATGCATTTATGCCATTTTCATTACCATTTACACAATATGACAATATGCATATTTTCTTAATCAACTACACCACGTATGTAGTTCAACACATCAATCGGCCACCCAATTTAGCTCAACTGAAAGCAAAACATAATCTCGTTTCCACGCTACAAAACACAATTTAATTCCATATAATTCAGGCTACGTGTTAACACCTCAAGCATTAACCTAATAATTATTTGATCGACCAACTCTCCAAATTAATTTCTACATACTAAGCCATCTAATTCACACAATTTCAATGCCAAAACATGGACCTTTAGCGGCTATTTCATTGACAAACGGATCTTACGGGCCTGAATCTCAAAGAAAAGGGCTGCCCACGGTGAAATCTGACTCTGGTCTAACTTCTAAGCTTTCACTGAACCCGAATTTCTTACCCATTTCCTGGCCTTCTAAAACACCAAAGCATACCCTTAATCATTAAATTATCACACAAGAACCCATATCCATACACACACCTGTTACTTCTGACCGCCCCTCATGGTCTAAACACTCCCACCCTATCTCCATAGTTTTCGGGACCGAACATACGACCCATTCTCGACCTTTTCCTATAAATACATGATTTAGCAAAATTTGAATTTAAAGACCCAAACAGCCCCTAATTCTTCGGGCAAATAACTTCGAGGTGAGAAAAAAAATCACCAAGAATTTCTACCTGATCCCATGTTTTGGGACCGATCAAACAAATTCCTCACTCCGCCAAACCAACGTAAAACATCGAAAAACCCTTAAAAATGGGAATAAAACGCAAGTAGGGAGAAAATCCTACCTCTTGGAGTTGTCAAAACCTCGCAAACCCGGGGTCCACTGCCAGAGTCTGCCCGCGTAGATCGTTTTCCTTCTCGCCCCAAAACCGCCAATCCATTTGACGTCTCGGATCTTAGAGAGAAGCACTCTCTCTCAAAAAAGCCTCAAACCTAAGCTACTCGTGATCGTGCCGCTCCACGTTTGGTCTTGCCTAATGTAAGAGATGAAGGACTATTACAATTGGCTTTAGTCACTTAAATCAATTTCCATAATACCCATTATGTCCCTCTTCTCGATTTGGATATTCTGCACTACTACAGTCCATTTTCATCATTTCTACCATACTACGGCGGTACATGAGTACATGATTATATGCACTTTCGTCAGATCGAAACGTATTTACTAAGACCGAAATGCGATGCCCTCAAAAACGTAATGACCGATCGTTCCCAAAGAATTATGAATTTTACGTTGCTAACTAGATTTCATGAGACGATTCCAACGGTAATCCGCTTCGCTCATCTGAGATCTAGAGAATTAATTACGGATTTTTAACCGAATTTACAATTTGGTGAATTAAAATTACGATTTTGCCCTTATTCCAATCGAATTTCTGGTCTACATTCTCCTCTCTAAGCGAATTTCATTCCGAAATTCTACGCACATACACATCCAACCATGTGCATATGTAACCTTACCTAACTCCAAGACCGTGTCAGTTATGATAACCCGGCTAAGGTCCCAATTACTTATAACCCGATGGTTGTCATCTAATCCATGTCAAGCCTGACAATCAACAACCATTATGTCTACCACCCTAAGGTCCACCACGCTCACACAGAATCGATTTAGAAAATTAAATTCTCCCTTGCCATCCTAGGGAAATTTCCATCATCATATTAGCTTCGCTTTTCTAAAGGCCTCCACCTCTATGCCCAAACTTATCACACAAGATGCATTAATGAATGAACATGATGCATCCAATTTAAACACTACGCTAGTCAACAATTGCAAGAGTAGAGACGTACCTTGCATATCCGACTAATCTGAACGCTCAGTCTCTGTACCATGAGATCTCTGCCTCCTAGGACAATCTCGCCTCATATGTCCAGTTGGCACGGTAACACGCTCATCCGCCCACCGAATCTCGAACTCGACCGCAACCGCGGGTCGACCGACCTATGCTCCGACCCCGCCTATGTGGCCCGTCCGAAGTACTATGCCGGTGTGCATCCCCGACCGATGATCGATCCTCCGCCGATACCAAGTCGCGGAAGCCAGACGTGACTACAAACTTATAACTACACCCACCTAGCCCTCCTGCTGCAATCGCTAACTTTCCTTTTCTCGCCCAACTAGTAATGCATGTCGACATTAATAGATTCTGACAACCATGAACCGACCCGCTCATTTCCTAAGTAAAGTAAATTCCAACCACTTAATTCGTTTATTTCAATAAAATTCTAGGCTCTTGTTCATTTCATTATCCAAATCCCTAAGGTCATAATCCATAACCTTAGTATTCACCATTTTTTTTCCTATACGCATTTCACCATGCATATAATTCCTACGCACCACCAAGCAAGAATTACGATTTAATGGTAGTTAAATCCAATACAATGTCTCTAAGGTATTAAACTAATGTGCCCGGTGACACTAATCATACACATAACCCAAAGGTATACGTGAATCAATTTCCTCATATTTAAATATTGTTTCATTAAAGTTTATTTTCAAAATTTTATTTTTAGTAATTTTATTTTTGAAAATAAAATTTATTTTATTTTTTTCTCAAAATTTTGTCTAATTTTATTTTGATTTGATTTTGATTTTATTTTTCAAAAAAATAAATTTTTTTTCTAAATTTACTGCTCATACTTGATTCTGTTGATCAAGCATTATTCACAATGGGATCATGACTCTGTTAATGCTCATACTGATCAAGTATCGCTGGGTCGCAATAATACACTCCACTCTATTGCAATACACACCCTATTCTTCAATGCCTCCTGGTCATAATGGCAAATTTAGCCTACCGCACTCTCTGCAATACAATTAGTCAGGTTACAATACAATTTTAGCGATCGCACCTCTCAGAATATTAAATTCCAAAGAACCTATGTTGTAAATACAATTTCCAAATTGCAATATAATTTTCCTCCCTATGCTACAATACAATCTAACACTTCTCGTAAATACACTCCAGCCCTCTCTACAATACAAAATCAGATTGCAATACAATTTTCACTACAATTTTTCCAGCCCTCTCTCTTGCAATACAATTGCAAGGCTTGCAATACAAATTCATTATCACACAAGAAGCAGTTTCAAAAACCGCTTCTCGCACTTCTCGAAAGAGTAAATCTTTTTTTTTTTTTCTTTTTAAATTGCTGAAAATCAACCAAAAATACATATATACATTTTTTTTCACACATGCTATTGGAAAATACCTAAAACATAAGCATACATTTTTTTTTTTTCATTTATTTGCTACTAGAGACACAAAAATACTTTTCCATTTTTTTTCTTTCCAGAATATACAAATAAATTTCTAAAAATTTATTTTCTTCACTTTTCTTCAGCTTTACATCATATAAAACCTTGGAAAATTATTTTCTCACCTTATAACCAAATAAATTTATAAAATTTATTTTCTTTTTCCAGTTTTTCACTGAAAAATTTTCTCCACTCAAATAAATTTATAAAAATTTATTTCTTCCATTTTCCTCAATTTTACAACTGTAAAACCTAGAAAATTATTTTTTCTTCAATTTAATCCAATTAAATTCATCAAAATTTATTTATTTTATTTTTTCTACATCTTCTTTCCAGCTTTAACTCACCGTAATTTCTCACAAACTTTCCCTATGTGCTATTTATCTAAGCACCCATCCAAACACACACAAATACGACATGGTATACACACCAATCTTCAAATATTCACACAACATTTCATCAATCACAATAATAATTCACTAAATCAGCACAAAACACATCAACACACGTATTACGTAGTGTCCTAGTTTGTCTGCGGATTTTTTGCAATCGGCACACTTAAACTCAACATCAAACCACACCTAGTGGTGATGCTCTTCCTCAATTATGGCCTAAGCCCCAATCCTCAATCTCTAGGTTTCCATATACCTATACTCCACATCAAACCACTTGGTGGTGATGGCTACCTAAAACCTGAAATTCTAGGTATCTCAGATACCCAAGCCCCATGTACTAAGCCGTGAAGCCGGTATCGTATTTCTCAAGCCCTGTAATCCTAACTGTGCACTACACTACAACTACATACATCCTAGGCCCATACCCAAAGACGCTACTGTAATCGTGATACCTTAGCCTGATACAAAGCCGACGCCCCAAACCTGGGTCCGTCGACTACCGACCAACCTCGCGAATACAAGTGAGGTCAGGGTTACCCGACGCCTACTTTATAGTAACCCGCGTAGCCCCTTTGTACGGGAGCTCCTACCCAAATACATAACCCGGGGAATAACCCGTATTTACCCGTCTCCAAACAATCCAATATATACAATATAATCCCAACATGAGTAAAATTGCCTTCGCTCATAAACCAATACTCATAAGATCAATTATCTCCCCAATAATTCAATAGTTGATCGTGACTTGTTTTATACAAACATATATTAAAATCTACAATTCTAATACATGTTATGTCCAAAAAACCATCAAGCCACAAACCGGCTTCTTCAAAAATCAACCTCAAAATGAGTTGTCTCCTCGAGCGCCCTCGGTACCTGAAATAAGGGGGTCCCACGACGGGGTGAGCTAAAGCTCAGTAGGAGAATCGCCCTAAGTGGGTTACTCACCACCTAAGCAGCCAAGAATGTCTAGCAAACACACACCAAGTAAATACATGATCTCTACTCTGAATGTCTACATTGATCACCCCATGTCACAGCCCACCGACTCACTCACACTTGCCTAAGCCATGTATGAGAAAATAATCATTTTCAAAACAAAACTTTTGCTCTCAAAAATATACTACCTCCACCATTCGTAAAATACGGGACTACCCTCCGAGGTGAATTGTTTGGTGAGCTTTCCGAAACAGTCATGGTCCTCATCCAAAGTGATCTGTTGGCCCATCTCCCAACCCACCTAATATCATCCTTTGAAATTCCTTTCGCAACCATATCCGCTTTTATAAAATACCTTGTCATGCACTCACACCTAACTCTAGGTTACCCAGTGCATATGAAAATGCATTATGCCATTTTCAAAACCATTTACACAATATGACAATATGCATATTTTCAATCAACTACAATTACACGCATGTAGTTCATCACATCAATCATCACCCAATTTAAATTTCAACTGGGAGCAAAACATAATCTCGCTTTCCAATGGCTTGTGTTACAATTTAATTCCATATACTTGTGTCATCAGATGTTAACACCCTCAAGCATTAACCTAATACCTTATTTGATCGACCAACTCTCCAAATTAATTTCTACACATACAAGCCATTCAATCACACAATTTCAATGCCAAAACACATGGACCTTTATGGCCATTTCCTCACAAAACCCGGACTGCTTTTAACGTCCCAATGCAATCCTAAAGAAGGGGTCGTCCATGTTTCACTTCATTCAATCTCGTGTTTGACTGAACCGAATTTCTACCCATTTCCGGGGTCTTCTAAACACCAAAGCATAATTTAATCATTAAATTATTGGCCACAAGAACCCATAACAGTCCATACACACTGCTACTGACCGCCTCTCATTAAAATTCCACACTGTCCCATGTTTTGGGACCGAACATACGGCCCATTCCCGACCTTTTTCCTATAAATACATGATTTAAAGCAAAATTCTGGAATTTAAAAGACCCAAACAGCCCCTAATTTTCTGGGCAGTCACGGAGGTGAGAAAAATCACCAAGAATTTCTAACAATTCGGTCCCATGTTTTGGGACCGATCAAACGGCCCTCACTCGCTCAAACCAATGTAAAACATCGAAAAACCCTAAAATGGGAATAAAACGCAAGTAGGAGAAAATCCTACCTCTCGAGTTGTCAAAACTCGCAGAACCCGGTCCACGCTGCCAGAGTCTGCTCCGCATAGATCGTTTTCCCTTCTCGCCCGAAAACCGCCAACTGGGCCTGATCGCCTCGGATCTTAGAGAAGCACTCTCTCTCTCAAAAAGCTCAAAAACCTGGGTTACTGCATCAAAAATGGCCTCCCACGTTTTTGGTCTTTGCCTAATGTAAGAGATGAAGGACTATTGGCTAATTTGGCTTTTAGTCACTTAAATCAATTTCCATAATACCCATTATGTCCCTCTTTCTCAGATTTGATATTCGGCACTACTTCGGCCGTCCATTTTCATCATTTCTCTACTCATACCACTTATGGTACATGAGTACATGCTATATGCGCCGTCGCATCGAAACGATTTACTTCCGTGACCCGAAATGCGACATGCTCAAAACGCGGCCGATCTCGACCGTCCCAAAGAAATCGCGAATTTTACGTGCTAACTAGATTTCCGCAGACGATTCCAACGGGTGCAATCCATTTCATCATCCGAGATCTAGAGAATTAATTACGGATTTTTAACCTAAATTACAATTTCAGAATTAAAATTACGTATTTGCCCTTATTCCAAATCGAATTTCTGGTCTTACAAAGACAGGTATATAAGGGGTTATGAGCTCTAACTAAGTATGGTGATGGCGACATCGAGGTCAATTCCACCATATCACCGAAAAGGCATTTTCACAAAGTCCCACCTAAGACTGGGCTGAGTTACCGTGTTCCCGTGTTCACTAGGGCATGATAAGCAAAATAGGCCCCATTGGTTGATGTTTTATAAGCATGACGTTATTTTGAAAAATCAACCATCGTCCCGACGCCCGTGCTCCTGAGAGTTTTAAAGCAAACCCAAGTTGAGCCCAGACTCGCTTAGATTTCAAAACGACGCATTGAGCCAAGCTCCTGCGGGTTTTATTTCTTTTCTAAAGCATGCGCCAAGAAAGCTCCTGCTTTTATGAAAAAGTTTTGAGAAACTTTTAAAACAAAGGTTTGTGAAAGGTTTTAAGAGACTTTTCAAACAAGATAAAGCAAGCAAGAAAAGAAAAAGTATGAGAAGTTTTATAAACTTCTAAGCAAGCAAGAAATAAGAGTTTTACAAGCTTCTTTAAAGAAAAGCAAACAAGCTACAAGTATTAAAGTTTATAAACTTTTAAAAAGCAAGTGAAAAAAAAAAAAAAAAAAAGAAGCAAGCAAAGAAAAGTTTTGAAACTTTTAAAGCAAGCAAACAAAGAAAGACTTCAAAATAATTAAAGAGAGTTTTACATTTTTAAGATGTTTTCCTAAAGCAAAACCTTTATAAAAGATACACTCACCGAGCCTGCTTTTAGCTCATTATTTCCATTTTAAAAAACTATTTGTGCAAGGTGTGTACGCAAGACGGAGCACAATAGGATTGGTCCCGACATCGCTTAAGTGTCGGTATTAATAATATTTTGTAAGAGCATACTTTTGAATTTGTGATGAAGGAACATATGTATGTACATAGTTTAGTGCGAATGGAATGCGATGGTATGTCAAGTTGCCATATATGTTGGATATAGTGTAAATTGGATGTATGTGGATTTGAATTTAGACTATGTGCACTGGCATGTCAAATTTTTCCGCTGTTAAGATTTTACCAAATCCTAAGTTAGAAAATAAAAGAAAAATTTTTATAAGAGGTTTAAGCAAGCAATACGGCTTCGCTTCACAGGGATTTCTAGTCGTTAGAGGTAATGGCTTGGGATTTATGTGGAGTGGCCGGCACGCCCGCCGCCGGTAGGGGGTGGGGGTGTGTCAAGTTGGTATCAGAGCATAAGTTATGGCAACCATGCATGTTTAAACTTAGAGTACATACATATGAAGTGATTCAAAGTATTAAATGGTTTATTTTGTAATTACACTATGTCGAAGAGGACGAGAGGTCGCCTTAGGAGAGGCCCAGCCAGCGCTTCTGTTCCCGATGTACCTGCGAGGGACGAGCACGTAATAGGTTCCACCACCGCATCTATGAATCAACCTCCAAAGAAGAAGTCAGTCGACCATTGCGCCACCGTAAGGAGCTCAAATGCCGTGGATCAAGCGCATTTACCGATAAGTGGCACAGATTGCACAGATAGTAGCAATAGCGACCCGACAGCAGTCGCAACCTCCACCGCCACCTAGAGAGGTTATGGAAGAACCGGGGAGGTCAATAGAGAGAGTACAAAAACTGGGCGCCAAGCCGATGACTAAGAAGTGCAGGATCCATGTTCGTTGTGGTTAGACCGCAACAAAGTTTATGGAGTTATGGGTCAGCACGGATGAGCAAAGGGTCTTGTTTTCCGCTTTCCGATGGAAAATCAGTGGCTAAAGATCGTGGATGTCAGAGAAAGAAGGTATCCCGATGAGATAACATGGGACCAATTCCAACAAGAATTCACCGACGTATTCTTTCCCTCAGTCATAAGGATGCAAAACTGAGGAGTTCTTCAAGTTAGAACGAAGAACATGCCAGATCCGAGCATGAGAAGAAGTTCTAACCAGTTAGATTGTCCCATACACCAGCGCATGAAGTCCCGAAATGCAAGAGGTTTTTATCAGACTACAAAGACCGGACGAGTGCATTTATCAAGGGTCCCAGAATAGATTCGGGACTTAGCTGAGGCCGTCCAGAGTCGAGCAAAGTACTACGATGCATCGAGTAGGCAGAGCAGAGTAAGAGGGAGTGCACCGCAGACGCCCCAACAAAGCCTCGTGACAAGACAACAGAAAAGAAAAGCAAGAGCAGAGGCTATGTGAGGCTGAGGTGCGTGTCGAGGGAGCCATCTCTAGTCGTGATCGCGAGGCCCCTGGGCTGCTGGGCAAAGTGGCACCCGTAGTATTCCTCCGTTGTCATATGTGCCGGTTTCGACACCATGGGGAGTGCGTGAGGATTCGCACGGTAAAGCTCCACTATACAAGAAGGCCATTTTATTGGGGTGGAGGTCCTCACCGACGGTATGAGACATCAATGGCCAGTCTAGCATATATTGCCTTGATTTCCTCTCTGTGCCCAAAGGACTTGCTTTGCCTATTTCCCACCAACTTACTGCTCATATTTTATCTATCTATTTTCAAACCCTTTCACCCAATGTTTAACCGACCGACCTACTTCTGGGCTCTCACCGCTAATCGTCATCGTTTCGGTTTAGTTCAAATGATTAAACTGGAATGCGATTGAACCGACATTGAACCGCGTAAACCGGCGATTCAACCAGTTAACCGATTGAACCGGCCGATTTACACATAACCGACCTGTTCAATAACATATATAGTTTTTAAAAAAATTTAAATTCAAAGTGACATTGTTTTGATGTTTTTGGCATCAAAACGACTCAGAAAAGTCGCCTTCGACTTTCTCCGATATCGCTCTAACTCCTCTCGCCAGACTGCTGCATTGTGCTAGCAACAAGTTAGCAAATACACACCATTTTGGGATTTTCATATCATTATCGCCATGGACTTGGTTTGAAATTTGGGTGAGCATCATGTTTTGTATTTTCGATTTCCAACCCGGCCTCCCATGTCGAATAAATGTTAATTCACTGACTCGCATTTTCCCGCTTGTTAAATTTTTTTAGTCTGCTTTCTTGATCTTCTCGTAGTGTATGGGAAGACGCTTTTAGATGAAGGGCTTTCTTACATATGTATATTCTTTTTCCTCTTAATTTATTATTTTAAGATCTTAAATGTTTCCTAAACTCTGGGTTCACTGCCTTTTCACTATATTTCACACATACTACCATAGATCCTGACATTTTTTTGTGGGAGAATTTTGATTTACTGAAAACTTAATTGTGCATCTTTGTGGAGATATCCTGATGGGCATTTGCTTATTCCATTAGGGATTCAATAGAGATAAGCCACAAGGGCATCTCAGATATTCTAATAGGATTTAATACCAAATCCCTTTTTCCTCTATTTTTACTAATAGCTTTGCTTCTTTTTTTTAATCGAAGGTCATGTTAATAAATGAGTGTAGCTTCTATTCTTTAAGCAAAGAAATCAATGTATTAAAATGATCAGACACTACAAATCGATGATATCAAGAGATGCTTAATGGTTTTGTATGCTTTCTGATAAGCATACATCTATGGGGCTAATTCAATGTCTGAGATCATATTTTGATAGATCAATGGTTTATGACTTATAAAGAGTATTTCCATATCTATTCATAGCAAAAAGCATGTGTCTATAAATAATGATTTTGAGCTGTCAAAATGTTCACCTGAAGAATGTGAGATTATAGGCTGATTTCTTCCATTTGGATGATGTTTTATTTCTATGATATCTTATTTATGATCTAAGTTTAATGACCTATATTCTATCAGTCCCCCATCACCAGTCATGGGTCTTAAGCAGTGACATTATGATAAACTCCACAAGTGTAAAATTTTGTAAAAAACTCTACAAAAGATGGAAATGCTGTCAAAATCTATAACAAAGTTATTTATTTTATTTATTATAATATATAAAATATATTTACGACGCCACCTGCTCGACTATCAAGTTAGACCAAATAATCATGAATCGATAGTTTTTCAGCCTCAATGATCGATCCGGTTCCTCAAAACATCGCTTTCACCTTGACTATTTATTTTCAAATCTTTATTTTTAATTTATTTATTTTGAATCAAATCACCCGCTGAGTCCCTTTGTGGTTTCTTCAAAAATCGGGGGTCCGTTGACTACTCGTCAACCTCAGCGGACACTGCGGAATGTCGTGACCCGACATTTTTCACGAAAATCTGCAGAGTCTCCTTGCGCGGGAGCTCTACCCAAATACATAACCTCGCAAATACCCCGTCCCAACAGTCCAATATTCACAATATGAGTAAGACTCCGCCACTTGGGCCCATAAACAATACTCATCATACTACAACAACTATATCCACAGTTTCAAATAGTTAATAATTTACTCTTTATACAACATATATTAAAATTAGAAAAATTCTAATACATGCGATATCGCCAAGCCAAGCCACAATCCCATTTTCTTCTAATCTCGCCCTAGGGACGAGCCACCTCGCACGCTCCCGCACTGTGAAATAAAGGGGGTCCCACGACGGGTGAGCTAAAGCTCAGAGGAGAATCGCCCTGCTGGCTACTTCACCACCTAAGCGCAAAGGTAATGTCTTAAAGTAAACACCCATTCAAGCAAATGCATGATCCACTTGAAATGTCTACATGACTAACTCGGGATCCCGAGTCCTCATCGACTCTCTCACACTCGCCTAAGCCTCGTATGAGAATTATTATATTATTAGTGGACAACCTCCATGAATATATATCAATTTGGGCCGGGTCCACGATTGGATATATATTATTTGTTCAGGACTACCTCCATGAATAAATATCAACTGGGTCAAGCTCCGACTGCTGATATATATTATTTGATTTGGACTACCCTCCGATAATTTACATTTTAGACTACCTTCTCCTGAACTTGTTTCTCTAGGATCATCTCATGCACTAACTCCAGAGTTCTAGGGATGTTCCCAAAGTATACGGAATGCATGTAAGGCCTCCAATTCAATAATTTATGCAAATATATAAACATGAATATATTCACATAAAATTAATCACACAAACATGTTATGTAATTATCATTTCACGATCAAAATTAGCCTCTGGCTACTGTTCAAACACAAGCAATTCGATTCTAATTACTTAACCAAACACATACCTTAATAAAAATATATTCTTGAATATTGTTTCGAATAGTGAAACCCCTGCTGTTATTCCCCAAAGATCACAAATCAACTAGCTCACTTAGTGAACCCGAATTCACGGCCATTCCCGCCCAAATTCAATCAAAGCATGATTTACACCAAAACAAACCCTGACTAACATTTATTACATGATATGTCAAATATTATCATTTATCGTATTTTTACTTAATCATTCATGCGACGATCAATGACTACATCAACTGGACTCAAACATTCGAAAAGTACTAAAAATGGGAATAAAACCCAAGTAGGGAGAAATCCTACCTCTTGGAGTTGTCAAAAACTCAACTCCGGTCCACGCGTAGTCGCCCGCGTAGAACGTTTTCCCTTCTTGCTCCGTCGAAATCCAACGGTCCGATCGCCCGTAATTCTAGAGAGAAGGAAGACCTTCTATCTCTAGAAAACTCCATTGAAGCCACTGCATCTCCACCGAAAATGAGCTCCCACGTTTTTTCCTTTTGGCCTAATGTAGAAGAAGGAGAAATATTCCCTATTTTGTCATTTAATAACTTAAGATTTAGTTAATGACCTTTATGTACTTCTTTACTGTAATTGATATTCGCACTACTCCTACTGGTCCATTTTCATCATTTCCTCTACTCATACCACTTATGGTACATGAGTACATGCTATGTGGCTTTCACGTGATCAAAACCGATTTACTGACCAAACGCGATGCCTCGAAAAACGCGTAAATTCACCGCCCCTAAAATTACTTAAATTTACGTGCCAACTAGATTTCGTAAGACGATTCCAACTGAAACTGCTTTCACATAAGGAGATCTAGAGAATAAATTACGGATTTTTAATCGAAATTACAATTTCGTAATCGAAATTACAATTTCGTAATCGAAATTACGATTTTGCCCCTATTCCAGAAATTGGAATTTCTCGGGTCTTACACCCTTTTGTTTGGAATGTTAAGCTAAATTTCACAAAAATAATTTTAACAAAGTTTGAACCGAAGATCATTTGTTTATAGTTAGAACAATTTTAAACCATAATAATACATCTCATTTTGTTTCAAGTTTTTGCCAGCTTTAAATAAGATTTAAAATCCTGAATTTTTATCTATCTTAACTTTCTTTTAATAATTAACTTTCAAAGTAATACTATTATTCTTATTTTAACTCACTCATTATTTTTGTTATTTAGAAAAACATTTTCTAATTTCCAATTTAAAATATATATTTTTCATGAGTTACTAAACTAAATAAAAATCATTCTTTTAATTTCAAAAATAATAATTTTTATAATTTCAAATTTTCAAAATCATTTTATTTTATTTAGAAAATATAAAATTTATGATCTTTATATTTATAAAATTAAGTAAAATTTGAAATTCGCTTTTTTTTAAATTTTACAAATTAAATAATCTTTTCAAATATCCAAACCTCAAACCTTTCTTTTTCCAAAGAGACATTTTTATTTTTTAATCTCTAATTAAATTTTCAAATTTTCAAATTTTTTAACCTAAATTTTAAAACTATAAATGCACAATCAATTTATAAATTCCAATAAAATTGAATTTTTGTAAAGGACCCATGCATGCTTTATTGGGTACATAGATAAGAGATTACTGACTTTATTTTTGGATTGTCGCTAAATTTATATGTCAACTTAACCTATGAATATCCTATCAGATGATGCAAATATTCTTCATCTATTAGATCCTAGTTAATAAGTTTTCATGCATGGTACCAAATTTAATTCACTTTTGAAGCAATAATGCATAATTTTAGATAAAATAAAAAATTACTCTAATAATATCATAAATTTATCACATAACAAAGAGTCTACAATTAAAAATTATATCATGATGCATAAAATGTTAAAAACATCTAACACAAGGAAGAAGTTGCAATGGTGATCCACTAAAGTCTCAAACATCATTAACAATTTTCTCTTACAAAGGCTAAAGTTGCACCTCATCCGAAATAGAGCAAAACGTAAAGCAAATCCCATATACCTAAAAAAAATGAAAATGGTCAGAAAAATATGAATACCGCTTTACCATAAATACATGAGAATATAAAGCAAATTTACTAACCATAGAAAATGAAAATGATTGAATAAAAAAGAAATGATACCATTTTAGTATATACATTAAGACTTAACAATAATCTTTATAGAATATATTAAGAAAAATATTTCTACGTCTATTCTTTAACATTTAACAATAAGGGTTGACAAGGGAAGACCAGGTTTGAGTCTTCGTGGAGAATAGAATATCTGCCGAATCGGGCCGGGTCAAACCATCGACTAGCCCTCTCGTCCGAGTTGCTTATTGTTTTACATCCAATTGAATGGACATCGAACCCGAAACCACATCGGGTTCATGGAACCAAATCCGCTCATTCAAATAACTCTACTCACTCATCCACTGCGCAATAATTTCATATTAGTTGACCCCACCCCAATTCTATTATGAGTTGTGGTGCTTTCCAAAATGGGTTCAGCCATATAAACTCGTTTTCATATGAGAACGCGGTTTCATACGCATCTCAAGGGATAAACTACACCCATCAAGGTAAAACCTGCTCTCATATGAGAACAAGTTTTTTATACCGAACCCTTTCAAAATTACTTACAATCTTCCCACAACAATCGCTTTATTTGTTGTATTAATAACTTCAAACATGTGTTTCAAAAAAAATCAAAGAACTTCAAACATGGGTATACGAAGGCCTATGTCTTGTCACTTTCTAATTTGGAACTAGTAAATACGCGGCTTGCCAAAAATTCATTGTTGCTAAAGGGGATTGAACTCGAGTCTTGAGTAGGTGTTGTATTGAGCTTAACCACTTGGCTACACTGTAAAATTTTGTATAAATCTAACAAAAAAAAAAAACATTATATTTCATAATTCAAAAACATAAATATATAATGTTATATTTAAATTTTCACAGATATATTTAAATATTATAATATTATATTTCATAAAAGTAAAATATTAATAACACTATATAAAAATAACAATGATATTCTAAGTAATAGATTATGTATTTTTGATTTTTTAAATATAATTTATATATTTATGACAACATCGGTTCAATCGTGGTTCGATTATCAATCCAAACCAAGAATCGTGCAGTAACTTTTCTTGCCTCGACCATCTACTTGGTTTTTAAAACATTGATTCCAAGTTTAACTGATGTAAAAAAATGTTGTGTTTGGCTCTCAAAAAATATTAAGAAAAGAAAAAAGGCTATGAAAATAATTTCTCTTATAATTTTTTTAAAGAAAATCAAATATAAATAAAATTTCTTAGAAATTTAAATATTTTAAAATTATTTAATCTTTATATTGATGAGTTTTAAATAAATAAAATTGATTTGAGGAAGCAAATAAAAATTTTATAGGAAATTTAATTCTATTTTTCTTTCTTTTATTTTTCCTTCATATTTTCTTTCCTTTGATTTTCCCTCAAAATTTTTGGGAACAAAATTTAGTTATGAAGAAAATAAAATATAAATAAAATTACTTTAAAGCTTACAAAAGAGGAACTAAGGATGAGAGCGAATAAGTGCTAGCGCATATTAGGGATGGGAGGGAATATGGTTCAAACTTCGAGAGCAAATTACTACAATAATTCCAAGTGAATAGTTATAAAAAAAGTGTAAAAAAAGAAAGTGAGTCAAGGGGCATTTTAATTTAATGATATACGATTATGGGCTTTGGGGGGCATATTTTCCTTCCACCTCCACATATGATAATTAAATTACAAATACAACTTCATCATGTACTATACTAATTTCAATCACCAAAGGTTTTGGTAATAGAAAGGAAGTTAATTGTTATATATGGATGCAAATAGATAAATTATTCATAATTGTTTTTGACCTTACTAAAAATAAATATGTTTTTTTTAAATAAAATAAGGTTGATTTGACTATACTTTGAAAGAATGATAATTAATCTCTAAATAAACTATATCTATTCCAATTTTACGTAATTTTTCTATAGAATATTTATATCAATGATTTATAAATAGTATAAAGAGAAAACGAAAGTAATGGAGAAAAAAACAAAATAAAATATGGGAGAAGACTAACCTTTTTCATGCTATATTCTTATATCTTTAATCCATCTTTGAATCTCTAAGCCTCTATGGGCTTCAACTTTGGTAGATCACGGCGTCAATCTCTAACTTAGAGAAACAAACTATAATATGAATACATCACATTATCAATTTGAATGTATGATAAATATAAAAATATATTCCCTAAATATAATTCATCAACTTGGATTATTCACAAGTTTAATTATAGTTAAAAAAAATGCAGCAACTAGGGAGATTTTCATTCCCTAAATTATTTTTATTCATAATAATAAATTATTTTCAATCACCTGTACTTTTATTTACTGCACACAAATTCCTATAATTTTTTTTATTTTTTTAGTTTTTCTTGTAAAATATTTCAATAATTTCATTGAATCTTTTTCTTATGTTTATTCCCATTATCCGCAAATACTTGTAATTTTTTCCATTATTTTTATCCTCTACTATTAATATTTAATACTTCTAAAACTAAATTTTTATAACCTTATTCTTTCAAACCTCTTTAAATTGTCTTTATTATTCAATATTTTTTTATATTAATTAAATTAACATTTCAAATTATTTTGAGAAACACTATTCAAAACCAATACTAGATTAAAAAAAAAAAGTTAAGAATTTTATTTATTATTCACTATTTCACATCATTTAAGATTAAAGTTTCAAATAGTTTAAGAAATGTATTATTAATGATCAATAATCTATGCATATTAAAAATCAAGAAATATATATGTAAAGGAGAGAGAAAGAAAGTAAAAGCTTCAACATACCTTATGATTGAAAATGGAACTCAGGTCGTTTCATTTGTAGATTTGTGAGCTAAAACCGATGAGTCAGGGTAGATTATGAGTTTCAAGGTTTGCAAGTTTGGGAATAGTTCCAAGTTGGTCCCATCATCTTATATTCGAATTCTTCCATATGTGATTACTTGTTGCATGGTTTCACAATTCCTAATTCTTTCATACCTTACAGGGAAAGGCCTCTAAATGTGAAAGCCGGAAGAGATATCTCACTCACACAAAACACATCTAGAGTTTTTATGTTACCAAAAGGCCCTATCGGAATTGGGCCATGCCATACTTCTTCCAAGTTTTTCATATTCCAAAGGGACAATGACTCCAATAGAGGAAAAGCACCTTGTTCCATAAATTGTTGATCCATTGAATCAATGATATACTGAATATCTAACTCTCTCTAACATCAAGATGCCTCATCGCAAACTCATCCTATTCTCACGGGCTTTCGAGAACACCAGTTCTTCACTTCTCTCCAAAGAAATTGATAATTCCATCTCCAAAATCTAAGTTTCTATTAACTTTGAGGAGCTTCAATGCTTGCTGGTTCTGAACCCAGAATTACCTATATCGTGATATCTTGTCAAGTCAAATAATATCTTTGGTAGCAACTCGGCATCCGGTATTGTTATGGGATAAAAGTTTGTCAAACAAGACAAATGATTAGGCCGAGCAAACAAGCATTAGCATTGCTATGATCACCTTCAACTCACCCATTGAGAGTTAGAGCAACCGGTCATGTCCAAACATTCTAATCTGTGACAAACTTGATAGATATTTGTGGAATTACTTAAGCCTGCAATTGTTCAAATTCAAATGTACCCTTAGATTAGACAATTGCATTTCATCAAGCAATCCTTGGATTCCAGAACCAGCCAAGCTAAGAACTTGTAGTTTCGTTAGCTTTCCAATTCCAGCAATGTCCTTCAACTTGTAGCACCCATCTAGACGCAATGTCCGAAGATTTGCAAGGGAATTGAGTGATGAAGGTAGTTCTTCAAAGTCCATTTTGGACAAATCTAATACTTGGAGTTTTTTCATCCCTTGGAAAAATGTGTTCGGTATATTCAAGGAATACTTGTCTTTATGCAATAGAAAAAAATGAAGTTTCGGACATACCAACACTTGAGGAAGCTGCTCATCCCCCGCTGCAATGCATGAGATGAAAGGCGCTGTGGATTCGCTAGTCTCGACCATTCTTCCAATCCAACAACTTGTTTTGACTATAAACGGATCGAGGATCCTGATGCAATTTCTTCTTACCATCATTAAACAACATCATGCATCCTCACAAACTTGTTATAACGATCCGTGAAGAGCAAACTTGTACATCTTTAATTCATCAAAATTGCTTCTATCTTGGGAGGATCACGGATCCTCAAGTAACCAATTTCAGGCTGAAGAATTTCCCACCTAATGCAAGTATCTATTTCGCTGGGCTCCAAGGAGCTCGACGCGATCAAACAAATCAATCCATAGCATAGTTGCAAAGTGATCCATTGAAATATCACCATCATAGCTTAATGAACCATAAAGTAATAACAACGACTTAAGGTCATCCTGCTTCAAATGGGTATAGCACCACTCCAGACATGAGTTAACCGTCTTACTGGTCAAGCGTAAGAATCCCGAGTCAGTTCCAAGGCATTCTCCCATACAACCATTGTCTCATCTTTTAGTGCCTTGGCAATTGTTACAATCGCAAGTGGTAGACCCTCGCATTTTTCGACCACTTGAGTGGCTACAGATCTCAGTTTTTGGTTCTCCTCCATGGAATCACAAACACCTGTTGTCTTGTTGAATAAAGTCCAAGCTTCTTCTAGTGGTAGAGTCTCCACTGGAAAACATATTTGTGCTTCATGCCTTTGTATAATAGCTTCATCTCAAGGCGAACATTATTTTGCATTCTTTCACATCATTGTCTTTACAAGAAGGAATTCCGATTCGCTCCAAATCAATCTCTCTCCAAATGTCATCTAAGATTATAAGGATCTTCTGCCTTTCGCCTCCTTCATTTCAACTCGCTTCTTTTCTGCTTCCAAACCGTACTACGCTTAGAATCCCAGCCTAACATTTCTGCAATTTGGCTTTGAATATCTTGTACTTGAAGAAAACTCGAATGTCGAGTGGAGGATAAATCAAAGTAGACTTGCGTGGTGAACAAGTGGTGTTGCATAGCTTGTTGAGCAACTTGTTTCACAAGTGTGGTTTTGCCCACGCCCCCAATTCCCACTACTCCAATGGAGTAGACATTCTCGTCTCTCAAGGCATCCATAATTTTGTTGAAACTGGAAGCTCTCGATTCAAAAGCTTCATAATTAGATACTCCACCAAGGAATGAAAGCTGTAGCAAAGACACAATATTAATTATAATAACATTAGTTGAAAAGTTGTGATTGGGATAAACATATTTGATGACAATTTTTTTATTTTGTAAAAACCGAAATACCATTTAAGGAAAAAAAATATTATAAAGTTAAAATGTTATATAAATAAATAAATTATCAATAATTAATTAATGTATTGATATTACTTGTAAGGAGTACTTTATATAGCACTTATTATAAGAAGGTTGAATTAAACATGTTAGAGGGTAATAACTTTAAATACGTATCATTATTAAGTCATTTTTTCCAAAATTTACTATCGTGAAAAGGTTGAGATGTACCCTAAAATAAGACAAAAAATAAAATTGAGCAATATATATATATAGTTAGTCATTCATTGAATAAAAGTTATTTTTATTCTAAATAATTTCAAAATCAAACAACTATAGACGAAGACCCGAAATTCCAATTTCTGGAATAAGGGCAAAATCGTACTTTGATTACAAAATTTTAATTACGACAAAAACTGTAATTACCCCTTCTAGATCTCTGATGATCGAAACGGATTGTACCGTTGGAATCGTCTCATGAAATGCTGCTAGCACGTAAAATTTCGCAATTTGCTGAGACAGTCGGAGTCGGCACGTTTTTCGAGGCATCGCGTTTCGGGTGCCGTAAAACGATTTTCGATGCGACGAAAGACACATATAGTATGTACTCATGTACCATAAGTGGTATGAGTAGAGAAATGATGAAAATGGACGGCTGAGGTAGTGCCGAATATCAAATCTGAGAAAGAGGGACATAATGGGTATTATAGAATTTGTTTTAAGTCACAAAGTGACAAAATAGGGAATAGGGCCTTCTTCTCCAAATTAAAGGTTTGCAAAAACGTGAAAAGGCAAAAATGGAGATGCAGTGGGTGCCGTTTTGAGAGAATCTTAGAGAGAGAGAGAGAGCTTCTCTCTAGGTTATCTTGCGATTCGAATCGTCTACGCCTTCCTCGAGTATGAAGGAAAAACGCTCTACGCTGAACAAAGGCTACGCGTGGACTCCGGGATCGGGAGTTTCTTCAAACTCCAAGAGGTAGGATTTTCTCCATACTTGGGTTTTATTCCCATTTTTAGTACTTTTCGAATGTTTGAGCCTGGTCAGCCATTAGGTTGCTGATCGGTCCCAAACATCGGGACCGAATTAAGCGTAAAATTAAATTAGTTCAGCAGCTCCCGTGGTCGCCTCCATGACTGAAAATGGTGTAAAAGTACTGTTTTGGTGTAACCATGCTTTGATTGAAGGGGCCGTGAATGGTCAGACTTCGGGTCTACTAAGGAACCGTTGATTTAGGATCTTTCTGAATGGTAACCGAGTGGTTTCCTCACTTATTCCCAAACAACACCAAGAATATATTCGTGAAAATTATGTGTTTGCTAAGTAATTCGAATCGAATTGCTTGTGTTTGAACATTAGCCCAAGAGAGCTAATTTTTGATGCGTGAAATGATAATTACATAACATGTTTGTGTGATTTAATTTTTATGCGAATATATTCACAAGTATATATTTCAGATGTGATTAGACTGAATTGGAACCGTATACATGTATTCCATATGCACCGGAACATCCTAGGAATATGTGGGAGTTGGTGCATGAGATGAGTCTAGAGAAACAAGGTTCTGAGGGAAGTCTAAAATGGAAATTATCTGAGGGTAGTCCAAATCAAATAATATATATCAACCGGCCGGAGCGCCCAGCTTGATATTTTTATTCATCTGAGGTAGTCCACAACAAATAATATATATCAATCGTCTGAGCGCCCAATTGATATATATTCACTCCGAGGGTTGTCCACTAATAATATAATAATTCTCATACGAGGCCAAATGAGTGAGAGAGTCGGTGAGGACTGGATCTGAGTTGAGTCATGTAGACATTCAAGTAGGACTGCATTTGCTTGAATGTGTTTAATTTGAACATTGCACCGCACTTAGATGGTGAGTAGGCCCACTTTAGGCGACTTCCTACCGAGCTTTGTCCACTCCCGCGCGGATCCCCTTATTTTACTGTGCACAAGGAGCGTGGGCGAGGACGTGCTCGTCCTAGAGATTTATTGTGAAGAAAGCCGGATGTGGCTTTCGGGTTGTATGTATTAGAACCTCTTACATGCTTATTATATGTATTGTTTAAGAGTAAGAATATTAACTCTTGTAACTACTGGGATATAGTTGGATTCATAGTTTGTATATGTTTTACGGTATTGTTGCATGGGCCCAAGAGGCCGTTTTTATCCATATTTATATATATTGCATATATTGGACCTGCTTGGGGACAGTATTTGTGTGTATTGTACTGGGGTAGAGCTCCCGTAAAAGTGCTGAGACTCGCTCTCGATTTTCTAAAGTGGTACTCTGCAACCCGACGTCCACTTGTATTCGCAGTATTGGATGGGTAGTCAACTGACCCCCTATTTTGGGGCGTCAATAGATAATTAATATCTTTCAATAAATATAATTTAAATTTAAAACATTAAAAAAAAGTATGAAGAATTGAAAAATTAATTATTATTTTTTTGACAACTAATCACTTTATTATAATCGTAGTAAAATTGTTCTATTGGTACTCGAACCTCAGACTCCTCTTCTAGATGTCTCGCTTTTTAAACTTTGAATGTTCTACTAATCGAGCTTAAGCATATGGATACAAAATTACAAAACTACATAATCGATACAAAGAAAAAGTTTATATTTCTTTTTGAAAAAATATTTCATCTATTTTGGATGTTCACAAAAAATAATATATTTTTTGAAAATAATTATAAAAAAATAAATGGTGTCCAAATATCTAGATATGGATTTTAATGCTTTAAAATATTAAAAGGATACTAAAATGTAATTTAATCATTATTTTAAAGAACGATACAAGAAAATAGTATAGAGAAAATTTAATAAAAGGAAAAAACTAACCATTTCGTGACATCTCCACACCATTAGCAGGAGTATAAACATCTCTCCTATCCTCCATCCCACAATTGGTGATGTCCAGCTCTTCGAGATTGTGAAAATTCTTGAACGTGGAAGGTGACAAAAGACATCTCTTACTGGCATTCTCATCACCATTGCTCATAATATTGCTTAACTTAGGTAGCTTCTTCAATACTAGTTTTCTTAATTTTGGCTCGGTTCCAAAATCTATTTTCTTCAATTGAAAATCTTTCTAAAAACCAAAGACTTCCAAATTAGAGAGAATGAAACCTACATTCGAAAAACAATAACTAATTGTAAATTAAAGCTGTAATAAACATTAAAATACGTAGTCTATATATTTCAAAAGACCTCTTAACTACTTTAATACAAAAATAACAAGTTCCCTTTAAATTTGTTTTTTATTACTATATTTATAACTTTTTTTATTTAAATTACAATAAACTTACACAAGCTCCTCTTTTTTTTAATATTAGTGTTACTAATTTTACAATTAAAAATTGAATTGTAACTTTATTCTTGTTTTCAACACCATATATTTTATTTATGACCACGAGTGTTTTTAAAAACTAAATTATAAAATTATTAACTGTGGCATTGGTTTCTAAAATTGAAATTAACCAATCTCCTTATATGAAATAAAATATATTTTACTTTTTTATATTTTAAAATAAAATGTTATATTAATCATATAACATCTTAACTCGATTTTTCCAAATGTTATTTAATTCTAAATATAACATTATTATTTGAATTAAATTTCATTCTCTTTTCCAATTCATTTAGAATATTTAAATTAGCACCTAATATTTTTCTTTCTAAACTATAATAACTACTCATTTTTTTTACCTTTTAAAGATATTATTTATATTAATACATTTATCCTTTAAAATTAATTTTTCACTTTAAAATTTTATTTTTTCAACTTATTTGTAATTTAAGTATTGTTCATAATTGTTTATTATTTAAATTTAATTTAATAAAATTATTAATACAAGATTAAATGTCCTCATCTCATACTTTTTTAAAAAAATATTTATTTTTATGGTAAATGTCTCTAAATATTTCAAGTGGCATAAGGAAAAACAAAAAAAAATATGGGAGAAAACTAACCTTCTCATCTAAGGGCTTCCCACAGTTAATGATATGTAGCTCTTTAATGTGCTCCAAAGCTGTGAACTTGGAAAGAGATAAATGATATATATGTTGTCATTCTTTGGCCTCGTGTAAGGTCAATTTAGGTAGTTCCTTTAACTTTAGAATTTCTATTTTTAGGAGGATTCCATCATCACTATTAAGTCCTTGATGATCAAACACATATTCTAGGACTTCACAATTATACACAACTAACACTTTCAAATTTTGGAAATTGTGTATCAAATGAGATGGGATAAGATTGGCTAGCCATGGACAATTGTATATTCTAATATCTCGTAATTTGTTAGAGAATTTAGGCTTGGGATGCCATATCTTCTTCAACATGGGAAAGACTTCACTGAGTTAACTCCTCCAGTTCCTGAATGAAACCTACAATAGAGACACATCATAATACATATAACATCATTCGTCATAAATTCTATTTATAAATATAAAAATATTTCTCAAACATAATTCATTAACTCTCGAATATTCACATCTTCATTCTTGTCATACATAGAGAACATGAGGTCATAAAAAATTCTACAAATTAAATTAAATGAATCATATTTTGCTGGTGGTCAAAAGCTTTGGTTGGCAAAGACAAACAATCATTCATTTATTTCATATATCATAACTATTTTTCACATACATACGACTATCATTATTTCTTATTAAATCATATAAACATATTTAACAAATTCATTTTCTAAATCTATTTTTATTAAAAAAAAATAGTTTTAGGAGTGATTTTTAATTTAATTCATTACTTTCCTTCAAAATATTGGTTTCAATTTCTTTAGAAGATTTAGAAAACATAAGAACTTTTTAAAGTCTCTTATTCAACGTGGGTTTTTTACTCAAAATGTTAGTGTATCTCCTTCTCTATTATTAAATTAAAATAATATTAATTTAATAAAATATTTATTTTGATCATATTTATCTTTATATGTTTTTTTACACCTATTCATTTTACAAGATATCATGGTACTATGTCCTTCCCTTACCATTTAAATCAAACCTCAGTGTATCTTTATATTTATATGTTAGTTATTGCGTTATCATGTTTTTTGTCCTTATATGAATTTTCATTTTTTTATTCATTTTTTTAATACTTGTTCATTTTTATTAAATAGTTTATTTGAATTTGTCCACATATCTAGCTCAATTGGTTAGAGACGTTTAAAGTCAGAACATGTGAAGGGGAGGGGTTCGAATCCCAATAGTGAGTTTATTAAATTTATACCTTTCAAAAAGTGATTATTTTATCTGATTTTTTATACCTTGCTCATATTTTCTATTAATTCTATCATTCATATATATTTATACATTGCTTATTATGATAATATTTGTCCCAAATTTCCATATTTTTATTTAGTTTTATTATCACTTTCATAAATATGGATATTTTCATCAATATTTTAATAAATAGGAATCATCAAAAAATTTTTATAGCAAAGGTATACTATTTAATTTAATTAGATAAATAAATAAATAAAGTTAATTATTAAAGGAATAAGATAGCGTATTTTGTTTAAAAAAATAGTGCATTTATTGATGTCAAAAAAGATAATGTATTTTATTACGCAAATAAAATTTATAATAAAATAATAGAAAAACAAAACATATAAATAAATAAAATGACCATTGGTTTTATTCTTTCAATTTAATTAAAAACTATCCAATCCAATTTCATTTGATTATTTTTTCTTGTGGAATCATTTTTGAATTTTTGATAGAACTTATAAAACTATTACACATTTTAAGGTTGTTTATTCAACTCCAAACATTAAATATCCACAAATAAAATAATATAGTAAATCCTCTTCTATCTATTTATTATCTCATTTATAACACATGTATAAAATGAAATTTAGAATTGAATGTTGGAGGCAACCTAATGTTTCAATTATCATGTAAACTTCTATTTAAAATCTTCTACTTCATTTTTTTTTTTTTTTGGTGAAAAATAAAATATCACTACAAAGAAATACTTTATAAAATATAAATAAATATAAATAAATAAGTTAACGGTAATTAATTACCTAAAGATATTATTCAGAACTTCTATATAACAAATTTATAAAATACTGAGTAAACATGCTAAGGAATGATGCAATTTATCAAAATATATAAAAACATTTAAATCATTTTATTTTAAGCTATTCTTACTATCTAGATACAATATAGAAAATGTTGGATTGTGATATTTTTATTATTACTTATTGTTTTTAAATTTAAAATTTTGTTTAATTAGATTCATTCTTTTAAAATTATTTATTATCCATTATATCATGTAAAATTAAAATTAAAATTTATTAGTATTTTTATTTTTATTTACAAATATAACATTTAAATAATATTTTAAATTTTTATGGAATGTTTTTTATAGTATTTTCCAAAAATAGTATGAGAAAATTAAAAAAGAAAAAATCGAAGAAAACTAACCTTTTCACCAAAGAGCACTTCTTCATGTCTTCGATAGAAATATTTCCTCCATCTTCCACTTCCTCCCCACAATTATCTATAGATAAACATTTGAGGTTCTGAAAAGTCATAGGCATGGAAAGAGAGAAAAGGCCTCTTGTGTTGTCATTCTCCTCATTGTTGCATATAATAATACCCTTCAGCTTTTTTAGGTCTTCTAACTCCAAGATTTCTAACTTTGAGAGGATCTCACCATATGTATCACATCCTTGAAGATCAAATACATGTTTTAGATTCAAACACCCACTCACATGTATCACTTCCAAATTCTTGAAGCTTTGGATCAAATGACATGGGATGATATTGAGTAGGTTTCCACAATGATACACTGTTAGGATTCGTAGAATCGAGAATGACCGTGGAAGTTGCGATACCATACTTCCTTCAATTCACCAAGTCCGAAGAGTAGCAACTTCTCCAAATTAGAGAATAAAACCTGTAATATCACACATTACGACATCATCAATTGAAAAGTTGTAATAAATATAAACATATTCATTTCTTGGAATGTAATTCATCACTCTAAAACTACAGACATTAGTTATATATTTTAAAATGTCTAAACTTAACTAAAATAGAATCCACAAAAGTCTTAAAATTATCCAAAAAATAATAAATTATTAATAGAGAATTTATTCACTTCTAAAATAAAATGAGCTATTTAAATAACAAAATTTTTATTTTTATTTTCCTTTTATCTCATTTTACATTTAAAAATTACTAAATCCAATTTCATTTGATTAAATTTTTTTTTCTTGTTAATTCTTTTTTTTATCTTTGTATTTTATAAAACATATAAAATATTATTAATATTTTAAGGATTTTATTCAACCTATACTCTTTTTTCAAATATTCACAAAAATAATATATTTAAATTTAATTTTTTCTTTTTATCTTATCAACTTTTAACACATGTAGATAGTGGAATTTAAAATTGGAATGTGGAGATAATCTAGTTTTTCAATTAAAACCGAAAGGAGATAGAGATAGTTAGGGCAAAGCAAAGAAATGATGAAGAGAAAAAAAAATGATAGAAAATGATGAATGGTAAAATTTGGAGAATTGACTAGGGATGAAGGTCCTTGATAAGGAGGTGGGCAGGATCTTCAATTTTGC